>CM032878.1:37327500-37712500 GCA_019176425.1 Megalops atlanticus | reverse complement strand
TGAGTGAACAATCATCCCTCTAACTTCACAGAATCAAGCACGGTTCTTGCTTCCTTATACTCTTCTAACTCTGCCAGGTCTGCTTCTGTTTCCTGAAAAAGAAACACTCAGTTTAACACGTAAGCATATTTAATGTATTTATACTTCCTGGTACCTTATGGCAAGAATCGAGAGATTGATGTTTTTTCCGTTGCCCCTGTATACCATTATGGCTTTAATACAGACCAACAAAGAAGTGTAAGATCAACATATTTTATGCATTCTCTAACAGACAATAAAGCTTTTGCCCAAACCAGTTTAATGTTACTAAATTTGGCAGTATGATAAAGGTACGTTTCACCCAAACGACACCCTGGTTATTTCCATATGCGCATGTCCATATATAAACACAGATGCAGGATTACAGATGCAGGATACTGTTTTCTATGGTAGTGAATTACACTGTGCAGTATTCACATTTACCAAGTTGACATGTACCAATGGTTAGACAGTTATACATAGTACATACTTGCTAAGAAATTCCTGTCCTTACTGTCCTTCATCTTATAGTCCTGGTCTTGGTAATAATCTCTTAAGCTCTGGCCTTTTGAGTTCTACTTTGCCGTAACTGCAATGACCCATCTTTCCTCACTTCCTTGATTTTGTTCCTTTGTGTTCACTTGACTGTTCAGGCTTGAGACCCCTTTACCGTATATACTGTCATGCATGATAGTGGATTTTCAGGGTCCCCACAATCATTAGCAGGAACAATGCATTGCCAGGTATGGCAAACACAGATGAAGTTCACCATTCTTAGGGAAAATAAGGCACTGTGTCTAGGGACACCAAGTGGCCAGTCAGCAAGGTTATCATTAACAATTATTTTAAATGGTTTAAAAAGCACAAACTAGGACATCAGCTAGGACAATACTGTGACATTAGCTACTGCAACCATGACCAAGTTATATGACCAAGTTAATTTAATTAGTTTTAGTTAATTAGTTCTCATTTTCAAGTTAGCAGCAGTGCTGTGTAGTGGTATGGATCAGAGCTCATAACCAAAAGGTTACTGGTTCAATTCCCCACAGGGGCACTGCTGTGTACCCCTGTCCAAGGTACTTAACCTACCTATGACTGCCTCAGTAAACATCCAGCTGTAAAAATGGATAAAATAGTAACCTATGCAAGCTGCTCTGGGTAAGAGCATCTGCTACATGACAATAATGCAATGTAGTGTTATTGTTGTAGAGCTAGGTAAAAAAATTTATTTTTTAATTTATTAGTTCATTAGTTGTGTTATTAGCCATTTTTCAATCCTGAAATGTTTACATGTAATTGAAGACTTGATATGATTTAAATATATGGAGATGTTGTATAGAAATGTACCATAACAAGTCATTTGCTTGTTTTATGCCAACTATATTATTATTTTCCTGTTAATTTATGAAGATATTCTGGAGGACATGTGCAAACCGCATGTTGTGTTTTTTTTTGGTTGGTTGAACATTCATTTTCATACTATATTCTTTTCTTTTCATACTATATGCCACATTGTACTGAAATGGCCAAAAAAAACTAGTACAAATGAAAAAGTATGAAAAAATGGGAAGTTCATAATTATGAAATAAATCTACCACCTGGTGCTCCTTCATTTGTTGGGTATCTTTTAGAAATGTTTTTTAATGATGTAGGCTGCATCTTCTGGTAACATAAGTGACAGTGTTGTTGTTTTTTTATATATATATGCATACCCCAAAAGTACTATAAACACTATTGTCATCTGTACAAACACTTTTTGATACACTACTGTAGTATAATTATAAATGTTTGACAAAACAGTGGTGGATTACATAAGGAATGTCTAAATGTCTGTATGAACACAATTACGAAATGTAATGTGATCCCAGTCTGGTTGCCCAAATTATATCTCTGTGATGCGCCTGCAGTAAATAAACAGGGCTGAAGTTCTCCCATATTTCAGATATGTTCAACCGTACAGTTCCAATGACGGGGTAAGCAGTAGAACGAGCTGGCTGTGTGGTCAAACGCTTTGCCACATGGTAAGAGACCAATGCCAGAAGTGACAGATGCAGTGAAAGAGAGGGAAACTTTCATAACCTCACACTGTGCTGACAGACAGAACGCCAGCCGCTTGCAGCTATACCCTTTCCCATCTAGTAATATTAGAACGACACACTGAAATGATGGATTTAGATAAAACTAGATGTGAACTTTGTAAAAATTAAATAAATAAATAAATAAATAAATAAATAAAAAAATTGCCACACAAATCATACATGAAAGATTATTTTGTGATCTTCACATGTACTTATCATTTCATACTAAAATGCTGCATGTATCATCCAATTATGAAGGGTGGCACAATACATGCATTTGACTCAACTCAGCTCAGCTCAAATGGGATCCAGCTCAAGTCAATGGGAGGCTCCAACAATCTACACTGGAAAAAAACCCAGATGCTGTGCCTCTGATGTGCTTTAGGTGGAATCAGATGAAGAGACATCTACTAAAGGCATGGGTACAGAATCCACCGGACTCGACACGAACAGTTTGGATTGCCCCTTTTTTCTCCCTTTTGGTCATCACCGTGAGGCAGTTAATTTTAATATTCCTGTCGAACTAAAGGAGACAGTTAAAATACCCCTGCACACTGCATGGTAATGGTATATCTCATTGGTAAGGGCAGCAGGTTTGGACTCACTAATAACTGCGAGAGCTCCATGTGTGCCACGGCCAGGCGCCGGTGACAATCAGGGATCATCATGCGCGACTCCTGGAGGACCTCTGTCTGCAAGGTACACAAACGCACAAAATCACCACACGCAAGGAACTGCTCACACGGTCAGTGAGAGAAGTCAAACACTTGGCAGAGTTCATCCTGAAACGGCTCAACACACACACAGGGCTGGCATTAGATTGGTCACACACTGGCCACCGTTTCCCTGGCCACAGTTCAACAACAATCCCAGCAGAATCAACCACTGTCTCCTTCAGGTTTATTCCTCCATGTGTCACTTCAGTGTATCCAAGAAATTAGTTACTCATACAATGACATGAACAGGCTGTGAAAGCCAGGGGTGCAGGTTATCCCTTTAAAACCTCATTTGGCCTAAACGGTGTTCCACATTATCACAAAAATGTGATCATATAAAGAGGATAATCTCTGCTAGGGAATTAAGTGGAAATTATGATGTCCAGCCATCTTATATTACTAAATTACTAAATGAAATATATATTATATAGTAAGGTAAATATCTGTAATACTGGATGGGAGGAGGACCAGCAGTATAAAGTATGTAAACATTTGTATCCACATCATGAATTTAAGTGGGTATATAAACATACTGACCTTCCTTTTCTCTTGTGTAGCAAAGAAATGTAAGGCTGAGATAACATACAATCACTGTATGAAAAATACTACTCATGTTTCGATCATAAGTTGTGTCCATGGCAGGAGCCTTCTGGCTTTAAATTCAGAGTCTTTAAAAATTGACAGCTCAAAGCAGGCTCATAATGATGGTTATCATATATAAAAAGTTACTACAAAACCTTGTCCAATGTGTTAGAGCCAATATCATCCTCACCCACTGCATAGAATGGAATTACAAAACAGCTTGCTAGATAGCATTGGTCTTGGCCAGCTTGGTCAGAAAGAAATAATCACTTGATTTTTGTTTCCCAATTTTCTGAAACTGTACAAAACTCTAAAATTGATAATAAAACATTAGAGATGTAAAGATGTTAATGTGATCTCAGCAGTACTATTTCTTTTTTTTAATATTCCTGCTAGTTATTTCAGATTATTTTGACTTCTTGGAGTGCACCCAAGATGGATGGTTTAGGAGTCTGTGGATACATCCATATTTAAAAACTGCAGTGAATACAAATGGGAATGCATGTGATATGCATTTAAATGTGTATTTAGCTACAGTGAATTACATTAGATTTGCTTATCAGACACTTCTTATTCAGAGGGTCTTGCATAGCTTACATTCCTAACATGCTATCCATTTACACAGCTCTGTATTTACTGAGCCAGAAAACACAGCTTCAGCTACAAAAACACTTCTACACAGTGTCATAAGCCTAGTGATTTTCATGAGACAGGGCAGTTGATTAAATCTAATGTTAAATGTTAACCTGTGGATGAAAGTCAGCATGTAAGCAACACATTTAAGACAGCATCACCTTTTCTGACAAAAATGATCGCTTTGTACATGCTGAAAGTAAAAGATTTTGCCATGTAACAGTCCTTCAAACAACTTAACTGTTAAAATGTGTAATGTTTAGTGTGACTCATGAAGCGTTACAATAAACACTGTATTACAGCAGTACATAAAAGTTTTCCTGTCTTTACCCTGTAGAGGGAGTTTTTGTTCATTTATGTGTGCCAGCACCTTTGTCCTTATTCCTCTGATTTTGTGTTAATCTTGTTTTCAAAATGACTAAAACTTGCAAAGGACACAAAAGCTATTCAGCGTTGCTAGATTTTGTGGATCTGGTTAGACATTTAAGCACATAATGTAATAGTTGTCATGCCTGAGACACCAAACTTTACACTGATAAAATTGAAGCAACTTTCACATATTTTCTCTCGAATTTCTTAGTGCATCAGACAGCTGGATTCTGTGAAACAGGGCTTTTAGTAGTTTAAGGACACAAAAACGGCTGAAACACCCAGAGAGGCCTGCAGGTAATCCCATTATGGTGGGATAAAGAAAGCTACCATCATATATTGATTCTCTCAAATGAAAGCCTTGATCACAATTTAACCTTACCTCAAACACCCTACCTTTGCTTTCTAACTTCACTTTTTCCACCTTGACCAACTGTTATCAGAAAATTGAAATTTGAATAAAAATATTGACAAATACACACCTTCCTGTATCCATTGTGTGTGTGCAAATCTCTGGTTTACTTGTCAATCATTTTTGGACTACAGGTCAACAAAACACTATACTGGCAACCCTGGGGTTAACCACATAGGCTTGTGGTACACTTTGTTGTGGCAATGTACCTTTCTGTATGTGGTTGATGTTCTGCACCTATACTGACTCTAAATTTCCAATCATTATCCCAGTTCTTTCACAGGCTGATTGTGAAAATGATCACACTGGGATTATTATTAAGACCCACATGAAGAAAAACATTTGAAACAGAAAAATTAAACTCCATTATATTCACTACTTCCATTATATTTATGCCTCTACTAAAATGATAACTGCAATAAAAATGGTAGCCTACCCCATAATTTCAATTTAAACGAGACAGAAACTCTGTAGCGGGCCACACAATGTTTTTTTTCTTCCAAGTTCGTACTGTAAGCGCATTCTATCTAAAAATATAAAATAAGTAGCAATAGCATCCACACTGACATTATTTCAGGACATTAACAAGTTGGCATATCAAGCCCTGAGATGAATATAAATATATAAATAGATTTCATCCAAAAAACTTGAGAAGTTTGAAAGTCACCTTAACAAGCTTTTTTTTTTTTTTTTAATTCTTCCACATCCACTTGGACTGCCAACTACATGAGCAACAGAAATTCATGCATATGAAGTCCAACTCCCCCTCCCCCTTCTAATTAACACAATATAGAGTTCATTTTTTCATACATCTGTTTTGCATTAGCTGCAAAATGCCACAGTGTATTAAAAGGTATGACCCTGCTTTATAATCAATCTTCACCACCCCCCTTAAATGTAGGGCTGACGGTAATAGATTGCTATGAATTTATTTAGAATATAATAATGCTGTAATTCTCTTAATAGTGACCATTTCTAATTTCATAGCAAAAAAACCCCAGAAAGAAAACGTGCACTGTGTGCACAAAGGAGTAACTGCACTTCTGGGCTTGTCACTATTTGTGTATGGTAAACTGCTACATTTCAGCTGTTTCTACAACCAGTAGTATGTACTTGCTTTACTCATTAGTATGACAAACAGGTATTTACATGCATACAGAATATACATTCACACACATGCCTAGGCCTACAGTGTGAATATTCAGTCTACAACACTAGCACCAAGCTTCTCAATGACTCCCCTATGCAGGAGTAAAATAAGACATTAAGAAAAACCGTGGTTTGCAAAGGCAGAGGACAAAGGCTAACTCACGCCTCAGTCTGCGTATCATTCACTCACAGAGTAGGGAGACTGACAGCCCAAAAAGAGAGGAGGACTTGGGTCAGCGGTCACTCTGAGTGGCACTAAATTAGCAACATGTGCTGCTAATTATCAGATTCCTGCAAAACTACATAATGCAATTTAATGCATCAGCAAATTAAAACTGATAAACGATTAGTTTCTCTGACCTTGTACATTACACAGGACAGCCATGCTGAACCAAGTCTGCTTTAATAGGAGCCCCCCGCTACTACCACTTAGTCTTTAACTTTCTGACTTTTACAGCAGCTAAGATCATAAACTTGCACAAGGGGAGGAGGTTATTTAAATGCAATACATAATTTTTACAACATCTTCGCATGATAGTTATGAAATTATTACAATAGCACTTTTTAAAGCAAATGGTGCACCATCTATAATAACACTGAAACAAACATTTTCTAACCAGTGATCAATATTACATTTGTCTTCAGACTACAAAATGAACTTTCACAGGTCAAACTTGGGTTGTCTCATACAGAACTCAGTATTTCCCTTTGACCATATTGAAACAGTGGCCTGCATAATGAAATGTTATAAAATATATTTCAATATTCAATGAGTACACTGGAAACAGACATTCTGACCTGAGGAGACACATACATATTCATACATTTATTCTCTGTAAAAGAAAACTCTGGTTTAAATTACTTAAAAGGGGTTACATTATTAAAATGGCAAAATAAATGCACAATAATGGAATATTGTGACCGTTTCATGCCAAATGTTAACCTCCACCAGTAAAAATGGGTTTGGCATTTAGAAGCAATTTCTTTCATTAATCCACCCTGCAAGCACTAATGTTTCATTACATCACATGCACAATGAGGCACGCTGGTTCTGTCCACATTTCATCAGTCAATCAGTGACTGTGGTCCTGTACTGTGACTGTTGTGAAGCAATGCTGGAATCCTTGGCACCTTTACACATAACCCACCTGCTTCTTGATGACATACTCATCGCCACCTTCAGCTTTCAGGCGCTCAATCTTCTCCTCCTGCTGTTTGGCTTCTTTTACATAGAGCACTTCTTCTTTTGCAAGCCTGCAGTGGGAACAAAACATGGGAACAAAACATGTTCAGAAAATGTTAGATAGGACAGAATGTAAATGTTTAGTTTCTGCTTTCCAGCATTTCTGCATGAAGCTAAAGGGGGAAAGACTAGGAAAGTAATCATAATTGTAAGCACTGCATTAAATCAACACTTATGCAATGTGGCAGTTATCGTATACAGATTTTATCGTATATAACTTTAAAGACACAACTGTTCAACTACAAAACATGTTATGAGTGCACAAAACAACAACACTATCTCTGCCAAATGAAGAGTGTGGCAGATGGGAGAGGGTCTGGTTTGCATAGATGAAACCACTGAAAAATACAGTAACGATGCATGACTCTTGTTACAAATGTTGTAAAGCACCAGTATTAACCAAACCAGGCATTTAAAGCCTAATTATCCCAACAATTGTCACCCACTTTCACGTTCTTCCTAATCAATCGATTCAAAACCCATATAAAGAAGTTACTCAAAGCAAATAATTAACATGGCTTTAGGGTGCAAGGAAATCAACTTGCTTCAACTGGAGGAACAGAATTCTTTCTCTCATCTTTTCTTCTTTTAAACAAAATTACCAGTGTCCAAGAAGGTTATGCACGCATCAAAAAAGGGCCTGGAATACAAGCAGACCCCTAATCATCTTATACAGTTGTGTTAAAAGATCTGTCAATAGCTCTGGATGGTTTTAGAGTGCTTCCCTACCAGACCAGAACCTCAGTGTGGTCCTTGATAAGCTCTCCTTCCCAGAGCTCACATTTCAGTGACCCAGTGTCCTACATGTTCTTCCTCCATTTTAGGAAAAATACACCCATTTCTCACCTTTTGCTCCAGCCTACTCCTTGGTTCAGGTCCTTTTACTATGTCAGTTGGACTATGGCAATTCCCTATTGGCTGGTTTCCTACCTGTGCTACCAGATAACTTATTGGGAATGGTGCCGCTGGGGTGGACCTCAGCCTCCCAAAACACAGCTGTGCCTGCCCTTTCCTTCTGTGCCTGCACAAGCTTCCAATCTCTATTACTATCAAGATCCCGGTGCCAGCTGTCAGGCGATGACAGGCAAGGTTCCTTCCTACCTCCGGTCCATCATCAGCTCTAACATCTCTCTCTAAACTCTCAGCTATAAAGGGGAATCTATAAAGGTGAATTATTATCACTAAATAAGAAACACTATCGTCTCATTAAATTCTACTGAATTTGGAGCAAAGACAACAGGTACACTACATCATTTCCCTCCACCCACATATGACCAATTGAAATGAATGTTCTTTTCATAAGTTGTATCATTTATACAAAAAAAAAAAAAAAAAAAAAAACCTCAGACACCCCCCAAACACCACCCCCCACCCCACTGTGGAGGCCTCATCACTTTGACCCCCCTAAAAACCCAGGGGAATCCCTGCTAATAGGGCAAAGTGGGAAGAAAAATCGGTCCTAATTTCCCCGTATTTACCTGGTGGCAGGGTGGTATCAGTTGTGGAGCTCCGGCTTGCCACTGCTCCGTCTTTAGATTTTCCTACTGATGCTATAAATCTGCCAATTTGCACCCTGGCTGCACGCTCATTAGCCACCATCCGTGGTAGTTCAGCTCCTTTCTGCTCACTCCGCTAATCTCCTGTCTTTACTTCATTTATTTGCCACTTTTTCTGCTGCTCCTCCACAAAATACAGCGCTACCCCTTCTGAGATTAATTGATCATCAATTTAGCTTTAATTTGGACCAAGTCAGGTGGTAAATGGGCCACTTTTGCTTGATTGTTAGTGAAATGTGTGCAAGTACATTGATAAATTTTGATTATTTATCAATTACCACCAAATGAACTAAATCTATTGAATAAATTCCAGCCTGATTGTCATAATAGAGTTTGAAAATATCGCAATTGATAATGATTCCGGCTAATAGTCTTTTCCGGCAGTGGTAGCTGGCTTGTCGGAATGACAACAAAGAATTCATTTTTCATAAAATCAGCTGCGGGCGCCTGAGCGATCCTTCATTAATCAGTTACATCATGGGGCTGATCTCGGGTAATGTGTGTTGCTTTGCTCAGAAAGCCTAAACCACTGTCATATTTCATGTCAATTACCCGTAATATTAATATGTTGTCATCAATGCCGCTTGTAATACTTAACATATGCTAAGGTATGCGCCTTAAGCCTCCTCGAGATGAGTTATATTAGGGCAGAGTCTGTTTGGACAGGCATTCGGAGGGGATTCGAATAACTAAACAACAGGCTAATGAAAAAATGTCCCTTGATCTTAATTTCTTATCCTTCCCGGCTGAGGCACTTATACAAAGGGTGGAGCCCAAGCTTGTTTTAAATGGATCTGCCACTATGTTTTCCCAAAGTTAATGGAAAAGCAGCTCTCTGGAAAATAGAAAAAAGAATTAGACTCGACACACATTCAATTACTTTAATACTGCATTTTTGAGCCATGTAGCTGATGCCAGTTGGAATGACAAAACTAAATTACTGTTGTCATTTTATTAAGGCCATCCGTTGAAGGAGGCGCTTACTCAAATGCGCAGAATCACAGGGAAGCCATGCACAGTGTTTCTAACCTCTGAAGGAGACAGAGGGAGGAGGTGACAGTGGCTCGTTTCACTCCATATGCTGACTGCTGCTCCTGCCCAAGGTCACACTTTGTTAATGTGCATCCCACACTATGGGACGGAATATTTCGCATGTTCATGTGTGTGCTTCTGCTTCGGCTAATTAAACCCTAGCACTCAAATAGGCAGCAACTCTATGCTGGAGATTCAAACCACAAAAAGCTTATTTAAGTCACAAACACATCACCGACAGCTAACCCTTCTTAGCTTCACATAGAGAGCATGTGATTTTTTTTTTAAGCTGTCTACCATTCGTCAACAGGAGCTCCATAAGGCAGCATTGCAGCGGGTACACATCATCTGGTGGAGACCGAAGAGCTGAGGTCACAAGACCACTTTACTTCAGAGCCCAGACTGGGTCTGTGCATTACAAATTCAGCTCCTGATATAAAGGGCAAGCTCAGATCAATTCCTATGAAAGTTAATGCCAACAGTGCTTAGGGAGGTGTCAATCCTTTAGTGCAAGTTTGTAATTGATGCATTCCTGATCCTGAGAAAATGCTTGAATGGACTTGAATCACGGTACTGTCTTTGTTTGAGGGTCGTAATGGACAGAATTCCGCTTAAACAAATGGAATTTATGCAGGCACATCACATTGCAAATCACTGTAGATTTCATTGGCTGGCAAGTCAAAATGCATCAGTTTCCTTAGGTTTAACCACCAGCTTGAACTTTGTGTGGTGCAGCTGAGTGTGTCACAAGGCAGAGGATTCAGGGATGTGTATTTTGCTGACAACATACAAACAGAGGGAAATGCGAGGTTTAGGAACCGCTGATGTCTTTGAGGCAGGTTTTGACTGCAGAGCCAGCACAGTTTATCTGGTAGCATGAAACAATAATATATCAAATGGAAGAGGACAACAGGTCCTTCTGAGCTCAGGGAGGAATAAGGTATTTTTTCTTGAAAAAACTGAACTGTCACTTATGAAAAGACCCATCCCCCTTGTTGTGAGGACAATGGACCATCATGCTGAAGATACAACAAACCACCAGGTGGACACATCATCAGTGTATGCTATTCAAATCAGAACACAACCAACAGTATTCCTTAATAATGCTCTGCAGTGTATAACATGTTAGGATTTCTGCTGCTCTTACACAGAATTGATCTGAGCAGCAAGGAGTGTGAACAACTGCATTGCCTTAATTGCGTGAGAGACAGTCTTACTCAGCTGCAAGTAAAAAGAGCAGTGTGGTCAGGAAAAAAAAAAATCAATGACCTACCCCTCCACATGTCCATGATATAAAATTATTTTATAATCAAGGCTTGTAGATTTGTAATTATGGCATGTCAGTAACATTTAAACAGGGGTGCTAAAAGACTGTTAGAGGCAAAACAAACAGGATTGCAATGTGAATTGCCCTAGTCTCATTCTAATCTACTGATGTCACTTTTGTTTAATCAGTGGCAAAGTCTAGGCCAAAGTCAAGGCTGTATTGGCATGTAGCACGCATTCCGCATACATCGCGCACACTGTAAGGCTGAGTATTTGTAATCGATGAAAAACTCCAATAATTGAGAACGCTCTCTCTTCCCTGTGTGCTGCCAGATTTGACTCCGGGTTTCACGCGAAACTAGAGTTTGGCTCTGGAGAGATATCCAGCTTAAAATAAATGCTCGCTATCCGCGCTCCAAAATCAATAAGCCTGCTGCAGGCTGTGCAGAGGTCAGGCCTGTGTTTGGACAGTGGTCTGCAGCTATGCCCCTATGCCCTAGTATTGGACTTACAGCAGAGGCCCAAGAGGATATAATGTTAGCACCCATACGGGCATACAGTGGTATATACAGCAAACTATTCTCAACTCCCTAACCAGATGTGGTTTCTTTTTTCTATCAACATACAAATAGTGGTCTTTGGTGTCCAAAATGTAGTAAGAAAGATTAAACCCATATGCTGATTATCATGCACGCAACAATAATTACATACTATATAATACCTTTCTGTGTGAGAAAACAGCAGTTCTGCACTCGAGTGTTACACTTTTATGCAGGATAATCTCATAGCAGAAAGAGGCTTTTTGCTGCCATGCAACTGTGTTTTTGTGGACATAATGACTCATGTATGCCATAAAAATGAACTATTCCAGGAAATTTCATTTAGCGCACACGAAGATCAATTTGTAGAACTCACTGCAATTCAGTTTAACATACAAGCTCACTTCTGGGTACAAAAAAAATGTTTGGTTTTCATGGATGAAAGGAGAGACACCCTTTCATGTTGCAAAGCGTTTAGTGGTGGAATGAGCTATAGCTAAACTGTAGAATGGCTCACCATCTTCCACATCCAATTACAAATACACCTCTTCAAACCTTATGTTGATTCCCATAACCCTAGCACTTCTTACACTAAACACACAATATCTGGTTGCTCAACCAAAATCTGATGTAGTGTGTTGCGGCTTTTTCAGATTATTCTTTGTCACTGAGTGTGGCACTGATGCTGTCAATGGCAGGATCCACGTGGACATCAGTAGATATATGTTGCCCTTCAGAATTATTTTAGACACTATGTTTTTATTTTAGTACTGTTTTTCACTTGGATTCCAATTAACTATAATTGTGGCTGGTCCACACATATGTTACAGCTGTTATTGTTGGTATATTGTTCATACATGCATTTAATGCATCATGCCATATTCACTTTGCATATTACTCTAGATAAGAGCATCTGCCACACAAATGCTAAAATAATATAAATTTAAATATTCAAACAAACCAACATTCAGCAATTACTGTGTTTTGGATGACAGAACTGAACATGTTGAAAACCCGCCAAATTTTCATACACACAACTTCACTGTCTTTTTTAAGACTGACAGGTCTGTTAACAGTTCTGTCTAAACAGAGCATATGACTACCACTATCTGCCTTCCCAGATGATATTTCACTCATATTTGGCTGTTGAAAATTAGACATTCACAGATAATTAACATCCTCTCAATATGTTGCTCTAGATACTGTAGAAAAGACAAATGTATCATCCATCAGGAATGTGACTCCTAATTATTAATTAAATTAGCTTATGGCTTCAGTGTCATTAAAACATTCAGTCATGCTGTCCACTTGTGATGTATGCTGTCCTTAAGACTGTTTGTTAAATGGTGAGACACACTGAGTTAACAGACATTTTCAGTAGTCATTCAGTAGAAGGGGTTAACTTTACGTTGACATTGTGACTGTGTACTTCCTGCCTGTGAAAAACGTGCATTTAGTGTATTCTGATTAAGTTATTTTCCCTGTATCCCCAAAGTGCAGACTCTCTCATTCATATAAAGCAGCAAATACCCGTTGCCCAAAAGAGGAATAAACTGAAATAGAGGATGCATTGTCTCATCATTAAATATATATAATCCTGCATAGTGATATCTGGCAACAGCATTGACGTTTCCAGAGAGAGAGAGAGTGGTGATTATATTTTCCAGTTGTGTGATTCGGGCCAGCAGAGAGGTGACATATGCAAAGGGAGGGAAAAGCAACAGAATTAATAAAAAAATAAAAAAAAAAACAAGGCCAGACAGCGGAAAAAATAGGACGCATTCGTTTTGTAAACGCTGAAATGGATATAAAACAGCATGCAATTACAAACACGCGGTCGATCACACTGTCATTTACTGAAATGATACAAATAAATGCTGGTAACATGTCTCACACAAAAGCACCGGTGTGTAGTTGAAGCTATTGCCCGCGGGTGCTCTCATTGCTCGGTCACGTTTTCACTCCAGCCCGCCACAGAGACGGGCCTACTCTGGGTCTTTGTTACCAGACGGATGACAGACCTCGTGAGGGTTGCAACGAGCCAAACACTTACCGTTTGACTACGCCGGTCTTAATTTTAATTTGCCGTACTCGGGGATCCGCCATAACGACAGATGATCAAAATACAGACTGGTGAAATAAATCGCAGTAGTTAAAATATCAGCTGTCTCTTGTATCGTAGATTCTCAGTACTGCCGGCTTCAGACGACCACAGGCGATACTGCGCATGCGCGCTTAACATCATCTCACAGCCAAACGTCGGACCACTTCGTGTCGCCACGGTTTTGCCTGCAACGACGCGGATGGTCTGTTAGGTGTATTGTGCTCTTCACGCATTTCTGTTGCCAACACAATGGAATTATGTCAGTAATAGTAATAATATTAACACCTATTGACCATGTGTTGAAAATAAAACTGTATGCTACATTTAGGATGAAATATGAGATACATTTAAATGAAAATGCAGTGTCTTGAAAATATCCTATTAGCATGTTCTGTTTTGAATGGTTCTGTTAAAATCTTGAAAACTAATTCTGATCCTTTGATGTTTTTATAGGTTAACTGGTTACTTTATAGATTCATAAATTTATTAATGGATAGATTCATCAGATTGTATATAGGATCTTTAAAGCAGAAATTGTTGTAGTGTGCTTGGCTGTTCTCAGAGGCTCGAATGACGGTGGTCATTGAGTGCTTGACTACGAGCATGTCCTTAGGCTTTACGTGGTCTCACGGCTGTCAAGTCAAGTGTTCAAGAAAGTCACAATCCAGATCACCACCTTGCTGCCTATGGTTTTTCATACACATAAGGGAAAACAAGAAAGGATGACTGTTTCGATGGAGGTCTGAATCAAGATCTACTTGCAATGGTTCATTATGGACTTGAGGAGATTTAAGAAGTGACAATTGCTCTTGTGGAATCCTGGGTGTAGTTTTAGAGATGCTGTTAGGTTGTCTTTGGCATTCAATGGCAGTGGTGTAGGATGCCACAAGAACACAGAATTGTGCTAGTGTTACAACAGAGGGCCATATGCAAAGAGACAGTAAATATGCTGCAGTAGTTCTGAACACTGACAACAGCTACTCTGCAATCAATGGACCTTAATGGGTAGATTAGAATATGCAGTAATATACTTTTTAACTAATAGTTCATAAATAGTGTTGATGTGATGTTGTTTTCACAAGATTACAACAAACTAAACAACAGAACAAATTTTGTACTGTTTCACTTACATACCGCATAATTCACAGGTGATATGTTTTCAGTGAAAAAGTTCTTGTTGCCACCTTGAACACATATGGAAGTGGATAGGAGAAACTGCTGATATCCAAAATGTATAATTGATTGTAGAACAGCTTTAAAATCAGCTAGACCCTTCACTCCATTCTGATGTTATAAATAAAGCCAACCTGTCTCTGTAAGTGAAGACTTTTGGTGTCATTATTTCAAGGCCCAGATCAAAATGTCTCTGTGTCATGCTTTTTAAAAAAAATTTCTAATGCCCAATGTTTTTCCCCATTTCCTCCCAATTTGGAATGCTCAGTTGAGTCACAGACATGCCACAATCAGGGAGGGGGGCAGACAAACACGTGCTGTCCTCCAGAACAGGTGATGTAACCACCGCTTCTTGACACACTGCAGTCCCCATGCCAAGCTCACATTGATATGAGTCAGAGGAGGACACTTCACGTGCAGCTTTACACGGGCAAACCGGGGACATCGTTTGGCTGATGCAGGCTCTTGGTTATGTTATGGCTTGTACCTCTAAGTTTGACTTCTGATTGCCCTGAAGCAATCAAGAGGGCATTATGCTAATGTACACTGATGCTTATCAGCATATTTCTCCTGTTGTCTATAGTCTGCTGAAAATCTAAGATACAGTGTTAAACCCTTTGAGCCATGGCTTTTGAGCCATGGTCCCACATTTTTAGAACTCCCCTCTCAGAGAGCTGAGCTACTGTGGGTGAAATGATCATTTTACAGCTCTTTTAAAGACCCATCCATTTCAGGTCAATTTTAAAGCACAGATTTTCTTCATGAATTATTACATGTGATTAAAATATATTATTATTACAACATATATGGAGTCCATATGGAGTAAGACAAGGATCTTCCCAAAGGTTTGTCACACACTTTTACTAAACTGCTTGCTGTATGCAAAAAAGAACAACTATGTTTCTTGTTTAAAATAGTAATGTATATATTATGATATTAGGAATGTGGAAGCTCATCATTTGAATTATAATTATCAAATATTTTTTCATAGCCATAACAATAATAATTAAATAATAATAATTAAATGAATACTGAATAACAAACCTCAGGTTCTGAAAAAAATATTAAGTGTATTATCTGATTTCATACTGAAGTGTTATTTCATTCAACATTCATTTGTGCCACACAAGATGCACCTCAATAATCACTGATGGTGACATGATTACAACAATTATGCAGTCTTTCTTCTGTAATAGATTTGAAGAAGATATAAAGACTTTGGTTGTTTCATTTATAGGAAATATTATACAGCTCAGTAGGTCCTGGTGAAAAAAATATTTATCTAATTTGCATGCTTTTATTTTCACAGTCCAGATACTGATTTAAATAATTTGAATTTTGAGAATATAATTAGGCAATGGGTTAGCATGGAATAAAATTCATTACTTGTTAATGACATGAAATTGCTCTGTGCAGTGTTACAAAGATTAAGATTAAACATTTAAAAGAACAGACGCTAATTTACACTCAGCCACCTGTAAGCACTGGCCTACTGCCTACACGTACCATCTTCCCGCCTCATTCCAGCCATCCGTACACATCACCTTTACACATTCTCAGTATAAACAAGATGGCCGACCCCCAATTCACTGTCTGTCTGATCTAGACCCTGGAGAGTCACAAAATATGAGGTAATTGGTAAGAGTGCTGTATGAATATGATTGTGATGTATGATTCACTTCTGATCCTGAATCCCTCAAGTTCTATTAACAGTATAATGTCTTGAATTACTTGTCCAATGTTTGTCTTCTATGTCTATGTCCAGTTCAGTATGAGAGCAAGAGAGGGATTTTCAAGTAAGGTTTCATTCTGCTGACGAAGATGAACCATGAGGGAACTTCTTTTTGTGTTTTTAAAACTGAATCTGGAGGAGTTATTACTCCAGTGGGGCAGCAGCTGGGCAGCTCTGACAATGAGTGACGATACAGGATAGCCCAACACCGACAGCTCAACTGACTGTAGGGCAGTGTTTCTCAATCCTACTCCTGGAGGCCCACTGTCCTGCATATGTTCCATCTATCCTTGCTCCAAACACACCTGATTAGTGTGATTAACATGCTCTTGATTAAATCAGGTGTGCTCAGCTAATCAAAAGTGCCACTGATGAGTTCAGTCAGGTAAGTAGAGCAGGGAAAGATGGAAAATGTGCAGGACAGTGGGCCTCCAGGAGCAGGATTGAGAAACACTGCTTTAGGGCACACCAGCACAGTGTACACAAAGCATCATGTTTAAATTTATGCCCCGCCACTCCCTCAAATCGACCCTCCTTACCTCCTCCACAGCATGGTGACAGCAACACCAGGATTGTTGTGATTATTGAGCCTGTGTCATGAGCCTACGATAACATCTGATTCATGATAATAATAATCAAGACTATGGGGGGAGCTTAATTATTGTGGGAGACAACTTGAAACTGAATGCAGAGTCATTAAACATGTATTAGATTTCTTTGAATTAACTCTTCATAAAGTCTGAGTATAAAGGACATATAAATGTGAATATGTATAGCCCATGTTTGTTATTCACACATAATTTATATGTCCTGTATATGAATTTTATATGTCCTATATTGTTTTAGTACTGCAGTATAATATAATATAATATAATATAATATAATATAATATAATATAATATAATATAATATAATATAATATTAATTAGAAATTGTAATCACAATAATGGCTTGACTCAACTTCTAGAGAAAAGAGGCTTGTTTCCATGTCTCTCAGAAGTAACAAATATGATACACAGTCCAAAATGTGTTTAAAAAATGACACATGTACTGTATACACCCAGACAGATGTTTAATTATTTATTGAAAACAAAGCTATTTCTGAAAAGACAAGGACTAAAAAGAAGAATACAATTAGCCACTGTGATAATTGCATGTCCCAGCTATACATTCAATGGATTTTAATTATATGAATGCCTCATTTGTGAATCACAAATGAACTGTAATTCATAGGAATTTGTTTCATATTATTTTGCTCATCATTGTGTCGGTTCACAAATGATGAAAAACACGTCTGGCCTTGTATTTGAATATTTTGTCTAATGAAATAAATAAATAAAATCAGCCGTCATTAACTCTCATTCCACCAAGGCTAAATAGGTCAGAGGAGGGGAAAAATATTTATTAATTCCCTCTGCTACCGGAACGACCTAATGATGTCGAATTTCATATTTTTCATGCGGTAATGCGATTCATTATTTCGGAAAGTGACTTCAATACGCTAAAGATATTGCCTTATCTAATACATTTTTCTTCCCTGCAACCCTCAAACGGGGCTGAACGGGGAGAGGTAACCTAATCATAGTCATCTAAACCATCAAAACAACGCCTATTATTTAGTGAACGACATGAGCAAAACGTTATTGGTATTTCCAACTAGAAAATCCCTGGCTGTTTTCCCTCTTTCCCTGACCGTTGATTATTAGTATTTTCCGAGTTTTCCAAACTAATAAGTGCCACTATCAAGCAGTTGGAAGCGTTCAGAGGCAGCAGACATGCTGCTAGCCTTAATTGATATTGAACGAGCTGCTGGTAGACGAGACCAGGGCCACTGCTGGATAATTTGCAGTTTAATCAGCGTTTGTAATGAGAGCTGCTGATTAGGGGCCGTTTGAAATAAAAGAGAGTTACAAGGAACGTCTGTCAGAGTCCGGTGATAATTCAGGACTAATTATCGTGATTAGAGAAAACTGGATGACTTTGGGGTTTTCTAATGCAAAGAGAAACCCCAAGGATGCAAGTGAGGTTACATATACATGCATACATAGAATATGTATGGATGCGCGAAATAATAGCTGCCTCCTAATATCAATTCCTCTCGAAAAGCGTCAAAACAACAAGCGGTGGGTCCAGAGCCTTGGATGGAGGTAATACTGGCCTGGGTGTTTGCAGTCAGAGATGTTTTAACAATGCATTGTTTCACATTAATAGTAGTAGATAACATCTGTTCCATGCTGCAAAATTGTTTCAGTTACTTTAAGCACATTGGTGGTGAAACACCCAAAACCTTTCAAAAAGTTAGAAAAAATTAAACTAGAACTTTGAGATTTAAAAAGTATTCATACCCTTTGTAATCATAAGGTTAACTTTGCTCAGGTGCAAAATATTGTCCAATAAACTCATCCAATTTATTGATGGTTTCCACCTGTGTAGGAAATTAGTGGATCACCTGTTTTGAATTACTTCACGAGCATAAATACCTTCCCTCTCACCAAGGCCAAACAGTATGGTTGGATTTTCCATTGAATAAACCAAAATGAAGAGAAAAGAACATTCAAAACAAGTAAGGGATATAATTGTGGAGAAGCAGAATTCTGGGGAAGGATACAAGAACATTTCAAAGGCACTGAACATACCCAGGAGCTCAGTGCAGTCCATCATATAGAAGTGGAAGAAATCTGGAACTACAGCCACACTGCCTAGGGCAGGTCGCCCCCCTAAACTTAGTCACCGAACAAAAATGGCACTTGTCAGAGAGGCTACTGTGATGCCAACTGTCTCTCTAACTAAGTTACAGAAGTCAGTGGCTGCAACTGAAAATGATGTCCATGGGTTAACAATCTCCAAGCTATTGCACAAAAAGGGCCTTTATGGAAGAGTTGCAAGGAAGAAGCCCTTGCTGAAACAAAAGCACATGCTTGCCTGTAAAGACTTTGCAAAATGTCACTTGGAAGATACTACAAAGATATGGCAGAGGATCTTGCAGTCTGATGCGACTAAAGTGGAACTTTCTGGCTCAAACACTAAGCGGTATGTGTGGTGTAAAGCTAACACTGCACATCAGCCAGGAAACACTATCCCCACAATGAAATAGGCTGGTGGTAGCATCATGTTATGGGGATGGTTTTCAGCAGCAGGGACTGGCAGTCTGGTCAAGATTAATGCGAAGATGAATGCTGCACAATACATGAAGATTCTGGATAAAGAACTACTCCTCTCTGGCAGAAAGTGTAAACTAGGGAGGAAGTTTGTGTTTCAGCAGGACAACGACCCAAAGCACACTATCAGAGCAACACTGGATTGGCTTAAAATGAGGAAAACTGATGTCCTTGAGTGGCCCAGTCAGAGACCTGACCTTAACTCCATCGACCATCTGTGGAAAGACCTCAAAATTGCTGTCCACCACCACTCCCCAACTAACCTGGTACAGTTTCAGCTATTTTGCAGGGAAGAATGGTGTCATATTTTCTGTCACAAAATTTAGACTTATTCAAAAAGAATAATGGCTGAAATAGCTGCAAAAGATGGTTCAACCAAGTACTAAAGAATTTACATGTGTTTCATAAAGAAATGAGATAAATACATTAATTGTTGATGTTTCAGTTCTGGAATTTTTTTAAAAAATCTTTGATGGTTTATAATTTTATTTTTTGGGCTGTACTGTTGCAGAGTTGAGTGATTCACAAAAACAAAAAAAGTCTGATTAGTCAAAATCTCAAGTTGTGGAAACCATTTGTTTCTAAAAAAAGGCTTGGGGGCTGAATACTTCAAGGCACTGTAATATATATGATATAAAACTTTCCGTCATCACACATGGAACATGGAAACCTGGGTATTATTTACAACTTTCTGCGATTTTCTGATTTAACGAGAAATTCCATACACCTCCATACATCTCAAAACATGAAGAATGTCCCTACAATTACAGTTGTTACTCTCATAATTATGCATAATTACATATTTATATAAACTATAGTCGTTCCAGGGTATATCGAAATAGTTGAGATATTCTGAATTTTCAGCCAAGGCGCCATTAATGGAACTGGATCCATTTTAGCCCATACAACAGATGACAGAATCCTGCCTGGCTCCGTGCTGCAGATTTGCTGGAACACTGATCAGAATTTTGGAAACCTGATTATCAAACAAAACAGCTAATTTATAAATAAACGACCCGACCAGAAGAGTTGAGGGACGACACGAACTATTCATGCTGAAACGAGGGGAATGGGATATATTCTTTGAGACCAGTTCCCGGCTTCCTTCGGAATAGCAAATGTAAAATTAGTGAGAATGTGGGTATGAACACCGACTGGCAATTAGCGGGAGATTAGAAGAAGGGGAAAACTGCGGAACGCGCGAGCACAAGGGGCACCTGCTGGTTGAGTTGAACGGCAACTGCACCTGCTGTCAGCCCCGTCAGCACATCTCTCTCTCCCTTTCTCTCTCACACTCTCTTTCTCTTGTCAGTTAGATAACAGACATTCCTAATCTCGGCAAGTCACCCTACTCCGCACAGCCTTTAGAGAAAATAAAAAAGATTTGGTATCAGCGTACCTGCCTGTAGGTTTTACATCTGTTTTAGCCTATGAAGGTGGGAATTTTAGCTGTGAATGAGATATTCCTTTTCAACACAAACTCGTCCCTTAAATTAAGATACCATCAATATATGATCTCCAAAGCGGCAACCAAACCAACCAATTAAATTGTTGCAGCTTTTATATGTGGCAGATGGGTAATCGCACTAAAAATAATCTTGGTCTGCTGGATGCCTATGGAACTACAATCTACTTGCTGTTTCGATGGTACAGCGCTTTCATATCCTTTTAATGATAGTGTAAAATTTGAATATATAATTTCATTTTTAAACATCTCTCTTCCTATTTCGTCTGATTCTACCAATGGACGTAAGAGCAAATCGATGCCCGATGAGGACATTTTTACGCAATATTGTAATACCAAGGAGTTCTTCAGATTGATAGTGATAAATATTTCCCGGTAGATTAGCTGGAGAGAGTGTGGCAGAGTGCTCTATTTTAGACCGGTTTCTGCGCCAGATTAGCCCCATCCATCCAGTGTCAGTGGCTGTCTTGTTGGGAAAATCGGTGAGTAAACACGGCTGACAGAAAGGGGGGCTCAGCTGATTACTCATACAAATAGACTGCAAACTCCACCAGGACTCGTCGTTTTCTAAGATGGGTTCCTCGCGCTGACAGCGCTGCTTCTCCCCAGGTCCCCTGTCCTGCTGTTCCCGCTTTGTCCTCCATCAATCATGCCATTGTGTCCGGGATGTTATATAGAGTCACTTAATATCCCCACCTTCATCTCTATTCACTTAGGGAATGATTCGCCATAAGGGCCAAACGGCTCTGTCAGAGGGGGGACTGACGACAACTCGGGGCGCCGATTGTGAAAGGCCCACCGTAGTGTATTACAGCCCGCGCGGCATCTCATTAAATGATCTCCCGAGGTTAGACAAAATATCTAACGTTCCAGTCGGCTTCAGATGCTTCTCCTGCTTCTCATAAATATATCAGAAATTCGATAGACGTTGTCACACGGGGCATAACTTAACATATTACTGCAGACTGTTCGGAGGTGTACACGACACCGAATAACCTTTCGGGCATTACGAAGCCTCATATGGTCGGAATTGTTAAAGACACTGCGTCAAATACAATTGAGTGTCAGCCTATGAAAGGTTTTGAACACCAGTGTAGGAGGGTTCGAGTTTAGATCAAAGCTGCTCCAGAATTCCCTCTTGGTCACTTCCTACTACGTTGTTTACCTTCAGAATAAACATACCAAGACAAGCCTTTAGACGAAGGATTGGCTTTCCGGGGTCGTATTTCATTTATTTTCATTGACCTGCTCAGGTTAAATATTAGTTCACTCTCGTGCTCTTTTTATTTCCAGATTTCTAACATTATTACTACTCGGACTGTTCAGTACATCCAGTGTCGATTAATTCTGTAGATAAAAAGCAGGTGAATGCCTATGCAGTGCATATCACAATTGTTTAAAATGCTGCATAAATTTCGGCTATAACCACAATGAAGCTACGAAGTTATAGTACGATAAAATACACAACTGTTTGAGAATGGTGACACAATACTGAAATACAGATTTTTTTTGTTTTCCTAAAGGATACATAGGGCTACATTAGTTTCCTTTCAGGCCCTCGAAAGCAGAATTAATGTGTTCCGCAGCAGCATTCAGGCCAGTAATTAATGCTTATAAATATTAGCTGGGAACCAACGGCAATGACCATGTGTGTTCTCATAATGCTTTTAAAATGAGACAAAATAATGCGTCTTGCATATGTTTATGCTTACCAGTGAGCTGGCAAATACCATGTTTTGAGGCGTACAGCATTCACACGAACGCACAGAATCGTCCACAAATAATGAGCGGTTGGGCTTTAATGAACGGTTTCCTGTAGCACATTATTAGTAATAAATCTACGCCACTTTATGTTGGTTAAAATCATTATGATCATCATTGCTATCATTACCGAACTCATTATTCTTGTGTTACTATCAAAGTAGATTTATTGTTACAGCAAACATCATGCCACAGGTTGAAGAAAGTGAGACGATTTGACAAACGGCCTCTTTCAAAATGTAATTCTGGACCTGTATTTAACGTTTTAAACAAATGAGAAATTGACCATTTAATTAACTGCGTAATTTGGAAACGACAATAAACCTCTTAACTAATACAAAATATATATCCAGGCAACTAGGACCCAACGATTTATGCATTTAACATGATTTGCAAGGATAGGGGTAGCAGTATGACGTTGAATCAGAAAATCGCATCTTATACGCTGTTCTTTAAACATGCTTTTCCTCAGAAATTGCATCTCTTGACATAACGAAATACATGGGATCAATAGGCATACACACTTTGAGTAGCCTAACCTTTCCATACTAGAGGACAACAATCGGGAGTTGATTACCCATGGTGTAACTCATTCTTGATGTCCTGTATGTTTTAAATATTTTTTAGTTCAGACAGATGTAGTCACATGCTTTTCATTTTAGCTGAGCGATTTTAATAAAAGGTCTCATGCTGCATTTAATGTCGGTCTTGTCTTTTTGTGCCCACCGCTTAAAATGGAGACATCATCTCGCACAGACCGGCCCCATATTTATGAAGGCTGTCTGACAAATAGGCAGCCTGGCCACGCTTGAATGCCTGTCTCCATTCCGCACTTGGCTTGTTTACATAGAACCAGCAGCATTCCCATGGACTGAACAAATCACTGGATAGGAGGAAACATTTATAAGCCACTAAACAGGTCGCGAGGCAGTTAAAAATGTCTGTGCAAGGAGGATTAAGCACCCATGTCCAAAAATGACCTTCCGCGGCGCCGTATCAGTCCTTTCAGGTAACGTGAAGCCAAAGGAAAGGAGTTACCTGTTCACAGACGAAGGATTCCTTTTGTCTGTCTTCTGTTGGTTAGGTCTGATTTACCATTGGCTCTGTGACGCACAGTGTTTGATTACAGGTGCGTAAAGCCTTGAAAAAAAGAAAATTGAGATAGGTTTACAGTAGGGCCCGTTTAGCCATATCTTGATAACACCGGTCTACATATTGTATCTCAGTCTATACTAGTTTACAGTCTGTGCCCCAAAAAGAGTGACGGCTTGATAGCTCCAAGCAGAAATGTGTCCTGTCATCTGAAATCCGCATTCTCAACAATTAAATGGGATTTTATGACACGTATCACAACGGTGGGGGATTATATCTTACAAATAGAAAGGCTTTCAAAGTGGATCAGAAATATTGTATAAATTTCGGTTTAATTTATTTGATCATTCCACATTACAGAGCTTTGAATTGCTCAAATGTGATAACAAGTACTCAATTCAGTTAATTATGTAAGTGGAATTAGACTTAGATAAAATTTCAGCAGCGTGCAGTGGTTCCTTGAATGAAAAGTAATTTGTGCGAGAATTTGTTGTATCTGTCACAAATATTCCCAATTAGTGGCCGTAATTATTTGATAGTTTCTGCAATTATGGCTTAAACGGGTGAATTTGGGACTGTGGAGGTCCCTAATTGGCCTAAATTTGATATTTTGCATATTTGCATAATGAGGAAATTGCTTGAAAATTGTGTTCATTCATTTGTGAAAAATCCTATGAATTTTATGAATTTGAAAGCTCTCTTCCCGCAGCCTGTGACTTTGCCAACTGATCCCCGAGGAGGCGGGCAGAAAGTAGCTGGTCGGCACGACGCCAAGTTCAGACCAAGGCGAATGGACTGGAGAGGGTATGAAACGGAACGTGACATCCTCTCTCACTCAAGACCAGGCGCACCATGCAGGAAATGGTGCGTGGTATCTCTTCAAGCCTGAGCCTTGAAAGGATGAACTGGAATGACGACACGGCTTTAAAGCAGAGTATTAGGCTAGTTATATATTTTGACGTGGATATGACTTGAGCGACGTTTAGTAACTGTTTCTGAGACGTTCGTAGGGATCAAAACATAGGCCTATTCACACAAGTAAAGATGTGTGGAATAAACCCTAGATTTTATCTTGTCTATCTATAAGAAAGAGTGTTTTCACGTTGCCGATACTGGACTGAGTACATTAACCTTTATGAAACTAAGAGTAGAACCTTCACCTGTCCGTATGATAACGCGCAAGTTACAGTATAAAGGGCAATATAGGCGACACTATATGCCTGACTGACTGCAAAAATGTTACTCGCTTTGAAAAGGACAGCCCTCCGCAGAAATTCACATTGAATAACTACATGTTCAGTAGAGTTTGAAATACTATTCGTTCAGTGTCGAGTTGGTCTTTATGGTGACCGTCATGAACGGTAACTATTTTAGCACCATTGTTGCGTTGAACAGCCCACAATTTCGAATACAGCCCCTTTTCAGAATGTCTAATTTATATCTATATTTTAATATTTAAGAATTGAATTTTGTTTTAACTACATATCATACGTTTGCTTTTTGACTCAGTATTTAAGTAAACAGCTTTCAGCTATCAAGGAGGGCACTAGTGTTTCATTCCATTCTACAGTTGGGGCCCTTTGTATTAAAGCATATCCCTTCTGTACCAAACAAGCAAAGCATATTGTAAAAGTCTGATAGCGGTTAAGGGATGTCAGAATCGCTCAATGTGACGTCAATACTGTGATAAAAATATAATACAATGACTTAACCACGTCATTAAAAGCCAAAAATTTAATTTTGCAGTTTACCTGCTATATTTACGCAATAATTTAAATCATGTCTTGTGAGGAGATGAAAGGTTTTATCTTGTGCAACATTATATTGTAATGTTAATCCCCTCGTGTAGTTTTTTTTTAATTGTCATCTTCATGAATATATATTGATCAAAAACAGGAGAGACTGTTCCAAATAAGTTTTGAAAACCTCAAAAAACAGCATAAATGCCTTAAAACATCATTTTTATTATATAGTGGATGAAATGTAACAGTAATTGAGAGGCTTTTGTCTTTTAATTATGGTTCATTATGTGAAGATGATTAATATACAGAAAGCTAAGTGTACCAAGTAATTGCTAATAAATAATTTTATTTCAGTCAATTAAATAACAAAATGTTTAAAAATAGGTAATAATTACATGAGTAATAATTTAGTGGATTGCAAGCTTTCTAGACTGTATTCATATTAACCCTGTTTATTTCTACTCTTCTTAAAACATACCTGCTAGGTCTTTGAAATTGGTAGGATTTCCTTAAATATGGGATCAAACTCTTTTTTGATTCATCTGACCTATTTCTAGTGAAGAGGAGAAGTGACAACAGGGTGCAAAATTTTGATTTTGCTTATACTGCTGGAACAGGTACAGCTGTGTAAATAAATATTCCAATTGAATTTTCCAATCTCTTAATTTATAGACCAGATTCCTAACTTCCTCCACAACTAAAGACCTACACATGGAAACACATACATGTGCAAACACAAGCACACGCACACATACACATATGCATGTTTGTGCGCGCAATTTTGATGCTACATGGTCAAAAAGCCAAAATTTTGTAAGACATCCCTAACAAAATCATGTTTTTACCAAGCTAAGTGTAAAATGGACACTCAAGTCAAACTACATTGAAATATTCTCTCTCCATATATATTTTCTTTGTCAGAACTCTGTCAGATATTATCTAAAGTTTTTTATTATGACAGCTGGCATTTTGAACCTTTTTGGACCTCTTAATCAAACTCATTCAGTTCCACCATGTTACTGGAACTGTGCAAAAACATATTCACTGGCTGTGTATACTGTTTGTTTATACACTTCTAAGAGCTCCAATTACATGTCATGTAAGCATATACTTCTGGCTTAGAATAACAGTTTTGGGGGGTGCTGTTATAAAGCAATACTGGGGAGGTGGGGGTGGGGGGCTGGTGTGTAGATGGATGGATTTTATAGATGGATGCCTGTGGTCATGCTTAGCAAACAGTGTGAGGAATGTGCTTTGTGTTATGACCCGGGTCTCTCTGCTTTACCAACGTCACAGCGATGGAGGTGGGAGGTTTCTGCATTATTCAGCCCAGGATCCTGCAGTCTGTGATGTCTGCACCATAGGGACAGAGTTTTCTTCACTGCCTCCCTGAAAAGTGTTAGCTTTGCCTTCCTAATAGCCCTACACCATTTTCAGTTTCTGAACGACAACTGCAACAGTACAGAGTAGTGGACTATTACCTAATGCAGCACCCATGCTACTACACACATTCAAAAGGTGTTGTTTTTAACCTTGATGGAGATCAACCTATTTCCATTAAAGAGATTTCTCTCTTTACCATTAAAACATAAAGGAATTCAAATTGTGTTCTTTAGAAATTGCTAATATTCATAAAAGCAATGCAGTTTTACTCCAGTTGCAGCACAATATTAATGTTGATATATTTTGCCAGGAGGGAAAACATAATACCAACCAAAACAAACAAAATAATTTTGATTTACAGAGAAAAAAGATAGTGGCATAAAAAACCAATACATTCCTCCAATACACACAGGAAGCTCATAACACAGAGGCAGTAATGATTCCACTATTTCATGGGGTATTGCACCATGATGAGGATAATCCTCCCATTTACATCAGATCCATCTGAAGCTGCTGGGATTAACTTCCACCTGAGTGTGAGTAATTTACCAGCCAAAATGGAAATACACCCTGCACTGATATAATGACTTTACAGCAGCCTTGAGATATTAAGTGCAGAGGGAGAGCAGGGCACCCCAATATACTGGGAACAATTACAGCACATAAGGGGACAACGAAGAGAGTGAGAGAGAGGGCGACGCAGATAGAGCCGTATAAAAAAATCCACAAACAACAGCAAAAAATGGCGGCAACAAGGGGTGGGGTGTAGGTTGCTAGTGTATGTAGGGGCTGGGCATGGGAGAGAAAAAAAATGTTTTTCCAAAATACGTAGACACAAATGTGCTCCGAGTGTTTGTGATTTTTTTTTCTAATGACTGCCAACCTGAGCAAATAATAATAATAACAATAATAAAAAAACAGAAAAGAAAACACACAGCACCCAAAAAAAAAGCCCTGCGTATTTTACTCTGGGAGTTAATGGGAATAAAATACCTCGGTGGATGAGTGCAGATGTGTTTGATACAAATAGTCATTTTCCTATTTGCTGCCTCATTGAGCATGATGAATGATTGGAGTCAGAGAGGCGGCGTGATAAATGGCAGCACCTTGGCTCCATTGCATGCCCTATTGATTCTCCTTCTTTATTACTCCTGCAACACAGCTGCTTGCTTTGCCCTCCCCGTTCACTGATTTCTTGGGGGAGGGAGTTCTTCTCGGAGGCGGCTTCCAACAGGAAGGGGAGAGAAAGAAGTTTTCTCATTAGCGCAGAGCCAGCAGCGTCTTTACTCCTCTATTAGAGCCCCTGGTTCGGGCGTGCAGGGGGAGAAGGGAGAGTCCCGGCACAGAGGGCTGGGTTTGGGGTTCCAGACGAAGTAACTAGCTAACGCCGCTGTAGCTTGCACTTAACAGATTTCAGTACATGCAAGATGTACTGAAACAGATGTACCGAAAAGGTTGCATTCTGTACAGCTGCGCTCAGTCACACACTAACTGCGTGCACATCACGTGATAAGAAGTTGGCATTTTATCAATGCTCTGCTTTGTGACCCAAAGTGAGTACAGTTTCAGTTCGTTACGTTTTGTGCTCTGCGTAAATTCTCTCATGCATATGTATGGCATAATTGTTCAAACAATACCACTGAAACAGAAAGAAGGAAATATGTGCTGAACAAGTTTCTTCTTCCCCTGAGGTGACCTGGATTCAAATTGGAGTAATTAAGTGCAGAAAAAAGAACAACTGCCCACGGAGCTGGACAGAGGAAACAGAGCCAGAGTTAGAAATGATGGATGGAGCTAGTGCAGCTCCAGTCACTGGGTGATGCGTCCCCGTATTGGCTCCACCGAGAACACTTTACACCTCCAAGTGCCAAGTGTTTTAGTCCCCACCCCCACCTCAACTTACATTATATATAAGTCACATTTTGGATGAAGGCTTAGTCCCCTTATGATCACAATGCTGTCATGTTATCCATCAGTCCACCCAGAAGAGATTGCTAATCAAAGCAAGCAAAACCATCATAGGGAGTCTCTTGACTTTAGATTTTGTGATCATCTGTGTATATTGTGCCCAAGACTTCCAAAAGATGATAGATGTAATCCACCGTTCTAATGCGTCTAAGGAACTGGTCCATCTTTACGGACACTGATGGTGTTATGGAAATGGGAAAGAGGCCAAAATGTTTTTTTTTTTCTACATTGAAAATAAGTTCATTCTTTAGTGATATTTTCAAAGTGCAACATGAGATATGTTACTGCAGTGTTACACATCCCTTAATGGAAATGTGCATTAAAGAATGCTCACACAAAACCTATATAGATAGTTCAATAATAATCATTCAAAAATATTTTCAGAATATCAAAACATTGTCCAAGCTATGTTATTTTGTAGACTCACTCATTTCTATTCAAAATAACTTGATGTCTTTGATCACAATCGTTTTCTTTTACTTAATTTTTAATGTCTACGGTGCATATGAGAAAATGCGTCCAGAGTATTGTAAACATGTTAGGCTCTATTTGATAAGGTAATATTTCTAAAAGCACATAACATCAAGAAAAAATAGCTTTTTTCAAGACAAAGCATATGACATACCCATGCACAACATAGCATGGAACAGCACGAATCTAGGGCCACAGGTTTGTTTCCAAAACAACTGTTTAGGATACCAAATCTTTGCATATTATTATTTGTGCATTATAATTATCACAATAGCTTCTATCATTAGAATATGTAGTGGCAATTATATGCTAAATAGAGTCTCAACACGAAACACGTTTGGCATGTATGAAATGAAGCTGAGACTGAGCGCTGTCATGGAGTATGAGGCTGGGGACAGGTTTACAGTGATGGACTTGCCCAAGATTTGAACAGGACTACAAGATGGTAATGTAGTGAAGGGTGACATCTTAATACCCCCTCAGCTCCAGCTTTCCTCAGGGGAATGGACAGAAGTGTAGACCTCCACATGGTCCTGGTCTGCTCACCTGGAGGTGAACCAAAACATAAGCCTCACAGTCATATGAGCAAATATAAGACCTAGAGGAAGACCTATTTACAGAGCAGAAAATGAACAGAAATGCCTCACCTGGGGTTGCACATACTGAAACCTGTGAAGTTTAAGTATCATTGCTTTTGGAGTTAATATGCAAAAATTTTGAGGAACATCTTACCTCTCCTCGTGGTAAGATTTACAAATGACAAGCAATTTGTTTTCCCTTTCAAATTGTGCTTTAATGAGAAAGTGATTTTTAAATCACAATATGTTGGTAGTGGCTGCATGTGCAAAGTACATCTCATAATCACAACATCTGTTGTTTATTCATCCCAGTTTGATGCATATATAGAACATTCTTGTGCAGAGTGTATACTCTGTACATGTCTGTGCCTGGGTGCATACCTGCACCTGTATATATAGCCTTATTCTCCTATGTTGTAATTTAGTTAGTAGCACTGTAAAATATACCATCTTCCATTAAATGCATTCCTCTTATTTTATATCACCTCCAGTATACCTGTTTAAATTGTACAAAAGATTGGTGTAGCAAGAAATAATGAAGCGCTGCAGCCTATTGAAATGTAATTATCCAGCCCTGGTGTTCTAAAACCTATGGGGTGAAAGAAAGATGGATAGCAAAAGTAAAAACCGCTGACCCTTCAACGTTTAATTTACGCTGTGCATTCCCATGCCCTTGTTGTAAGATTTGGAAAGGTAATAATTTAGGGCATTTGGTGGATGATGAACGATCTGTGTGTTCCTGTTCACGGGCACCAATCTATTTGTTACAGCCAAAATACTGCAGCCATAATAATTTAAAACTCATCATGCTTATTGAGTCACCAGTTCAGGCCGAGGAGAGGGACAGGCGAGGCCATGGGAGAGTCACGTGATGAAGGCAGGGGGAGGTCCAGAGAGGTGGCTCCTGGGATTGGGCCTGGTTGGGGGACCTGAGTGGGATGGGGGGCTGGGATTGCAGTCAATTTCCTCGCCGCCTCACACCGTCCCATTCTGGTGATGTCATTTTCTACAGTCACCCATTTCTGGCCCCATGGCCCACGGGAATAAAAGTTCCATCAAATGTCCCGGGCCATCCACAAAGACTCTGAAAGGATATTCTAGTCAGAGGTAATTTTCCCACCGTTTCCAACCTGGAAGGGGTGGCTGGATCCGGGGCACTGTCAATGCATTATGCATTAGGGTTGCCTTCAACTGACAGCCCCTCAGCCAACATCCACTTGAAAAGCAACAGCTCTAATCAAAGTCGACACATCTGAATGTCCAGACACACACACAGAGAAATTTGCTAATCAAAAAGTGTATTTCCTGGGGCTGTCCCCAGAGAAATCCATGGGAAGAAATTGGAATAATTTATTAGCTTGCAAGTTTTCGCTGACAGTTAGCCCAAGGCTATTTATCTCTGTAATAGAGAACGTCTCCAATGTGGCAAAATTGACCAAAATCAAACAGCTTTGATCAGAAAATGAATCTGGCAAGCCTGTCTGTCTCTGGGTCCTGGGAGGATGGTGGGAAACAAACAAAACGATTTAACAAGTGGTCGAACAGAGCGAGCGAAACCACAGCAGTGTAAACCTCCAGCCACAGTAAACCGCCCCCCTGCCCAGCCCTATGAATTATTAATACAACCAACAGACTTTTTAATATTCGGAATTTACAAGGTGGCAGCAGAGTGAATGCCAAGCAGAGAGGAACTGGGACGAGGCAAGCTGTTTGTGTAATGACCGTGTGGTAAGCGAGAGGAAATACCCTGCTGTACCCAGTGCACAGTCCAATAAGTTACGAGTGAAGAATCTGTTCCTACTTTAAGCACAGGGAGTGGAAAGTTACAGTTAGAGTGTGTCGATGGCCGTTTTCTCATTCTCCGTGCTATGAAACTTTCTTTATGATTTTTTCTGGGAAAAGTAATGACATGGCAATCATTATGTAAACCAATACACAGGACACTGATTGGTGCATCAGTGGAGCTCATTTTGTGGAGATAGACATGCTGTTCTGCAGGGCAAACTCCCTTGTCCATCTTTTCCTCCAACTGCAAACTCTCATACATTTCAAAAAAGTGTGCAACCTGTATGCAATAACCCATGGAGCTACAGGCTGCTTTTCTGCATCAGGATAAATGCCGATGAGACATTCGCACTGTTGTCCATTTAACACGTATCATTTCACTGATGGCTGATGTTTTGAAATGGTGTGGTAAAGTTTGCCCTGCTGTGCAGTAGGTTTTTGTTTGCATTTGCAGCCTTTTACGATGTCACTACATTACTGTTGATATTTTCAAATCTTGTTTGAGCAATTTCATTTTACCATTTGCCGCAACTTCTGCTTATTAAGCAAAATCACGCTTCAATCAAATCTTATGTGCTTGCTGGTTTACCACCTAATGCAGCAAATGAAACATGGAAAACAAACCGGTTAACTTTTCAATTTGCTTCATTTATGATGATAGAGGTAAGAAAAATATTAACACAACCAAAGAAAATCCATGAAACTTTGAAGGTGTTGCTTGAACAGCCAATTGACACTCTCTATAAAATATTAGGCATATGGTGGTATAACGGGAACGGCCACTGATGAGGCAGCTTACAGTCCTTGGTTGTCCAGAGCTGGGTTTCATTTGCGAAAAGCAGCGGTGTTTTAAAATGTAAAGGACTGCTGATGGGCTACAATATAAATTGCATCCCCTTTGCCTGATGAATTTTAACCTCACGCAGACTGCTTTCGACTCCATTTGGACCTGTGCCTACAATCACCTTCTGAAAGTCTCTAAAGTAACGGCGCTCAGCTTAATTAGTATGCATTATCAATTAACAAACTTAATAGCCGGCAGATTGATTAGATCCTCATTTGTAGGGGCAGAACTGAGGCTAAACATGGAATGAAAAATCATTGCGCGTGCGCTCATACACACACACACACACACACACAGGTTATGCAGCTCACCAATTCACTCCTGCACAATTTTCTAATTAATGTATACATATGGTTGAGAATAGATTGGAGGCAAGGTAGTGCTTAGATTTTAAATACAGCTCTGGCATCAAATGTGAAGAACTGCTATGGCTAGTCGCCAGTTGTCAATTTTTTCATTGTAAGTCTGCTTTACTTTGACATTGTCGAAAGCATTCCTATGCAATGATCTGTAATATATGTTCTCCAATTAGTGTGAAGGGGTCTTTTTTCACATTAGTATTATAACAAAATAAAAATAATTAGTAGTGGTGGTGGTACCGTCCCACTGCCTTTTTTTTAAACAAATTCGAATTTCAGGTTGAACAGCTGCATTGAGAAACAGACTATCCTTACAAATCAAGTGTGTCCCTGCTAGCACCTCCATTTACACATGAGACATTTTTCATTGCAAAGTACACTTGCTGCTTAAAACAACAGGCCTGGTGCCTGTACTCTTCTCTGGTATGGACACCAAGGAACACCCCAGCGAGACTCAATGCTGGTATGTGCACACTTTGAGTGCCTTTGGCGCATGATTTGGTGAGATGCTCTCAAGCCAAAATCTGAAAGACTCCCAAGATCCTTTGCTCTCTCATACCTAGTGCCCTGCTTGCTTATTTCTACCAGTACTGTTTAGCTTTGTCCACGACACATTGCTGTCACACGAGTACATGAATGAAAACAGCTGCACACCATGCAGTCATCATCAGTGAGCAGGAATGACCAGGAGCAGCACTGCCAGGCCTCAACTTGCTCGCCCAGCCTTATCAGATTTCTGTAAACCCATGAATCAAAAGGAGGTAGATAGGACTTTCTGTCTTGGACATGCATTAGAGTATAATGCTCAACACAGAATACGCAAAGACCAGTCCACTACTGGTGTCATGGTGTCAGACTGCCTATATATTACATTACATACATGGTATGGCTATGTCTCTACATATACATATACATATACATATACATATCAGATCACATGGTGCAATTGCTTTTGATGAAGGTCACAAATTGATCAAACTATCCAATATACATACATCTTTCTTTCATGTTCATATAATACTGGGAGTTCACTCTTGGTAAATAGCATTCACTTTATTCATTGTTCAAATGTACTTTTGAGTCATTCAATAAACTGAAACTTTTATTTCCTTTAAAAAACAATACTTTGCGTACATGAAAACACCTCATATCATCCCATCACTGCAATGATTAACTCCTACTTATATTCATATATTAGAGAGAAAATGTATTCTGTTTTTTTCTTAATATGTACACCCTTTTTGTGCCAGGTGGTGCAGAGGTTCAGAAACTGGGGGTAACAAAAACTGGAGGTAACAATTTTTTAAATGTCTGATTGCAAAGCATTACCTAGCTCAGTTAATGCATTCATAACAGCAACATAATGCATTCTAAAGCACTCACAATGCTTTAGAATGTTTCATATAACAATTTGTATACATTTAAAGTGGGTTATGATAACCTGTGTGATACATAATGGTAATCCATGTGTTAGATGATGTATATATAATGCATTATGTGCACCATAAATATAATACATTATGCCATTAACTCATATGAAAAGACTATGTTGCAGGTGACATAATACATTATGAAGCATTATAGTATATCATAAATCTCAAAGAGACAGCTTTAAGGAAGATGAGCCATGAAGAATTATGTATTGCATTCACATGAAAAACATCACAAGTAATTACTGCTTCATGTTCATACCCTGACATTAAATTTTTTATAAACTTGTACATCTTTACCAGTTCATATCATTGTGTACTCTGCTAGACAGACTAAAATGAACAGAGACCTATCTTGATGTGAAAACCCCCATGTTTTCATAGATTGCCTTTAACAATCAGACTCACCAAGGTAATTCAAAAAAGGCATACCACCATGAAATGTAATCAAAACAGATCAAATTTATACAACATTGATACCAAAGTAACATTTTTTTGTTGTAGAAATAATTGTAAGTGATATGTTACACCTTTATGGCATACCTAGGCAATGAAAACCTAATATCCAAAAAGTCTGAATGTGAATGATTTTCAGTATTATACACCTGACAACCTTGCTTAAAGAAATGCTGGAAAAAAACTGACAAGTGGACAGGATTTTCACTGTTAAGAGCAGTATCTGTGGTCCTGTAATTCAGACTCAGCTTTGTTTTCTATATGCATGGAATCCTAATGCCTAAAAAAAGCATATTTGCATTTTCAAATTTAAGTACTTTTAATATGACACAGTCCAATGTCTATAAGAATTTATGCCTTATATGTGTGTTTTCTTAGGCTGTGCTGTAGGCTTCCTATTATCCAGCAGATCTTGACAGACACCACTGTTCTGAGGTGTTCACAGCAACTAATCATCACACGTGTCCTGCTCAGATTTTTGGGGAGGGAAACAATTGGATTGAAAAGTCACAAATAATAACCATCACTGGAACACAGGCCAGAGTTAGGCGGTGGCTGTGGAGCTAATGTGTGTGTTGCCTTGACAGGGAATACATATGTGATGAAATAGGGCTTTGTGCTGCTTTTTGCATTCATCTAAATGCTTTGGTTAAAATATATATACTGTATCTTTGTGCTGGTGCACTAGCATAAGTGCATCCATAACTTCCAGTACTTTTCACTGTAATGGTACATCTGTAATTATTCAGTGAAGATGCATGTGGATGAACAGAAAATAGTCCTATGTATTTTGAAAACCTCAGAGTATTGTCATGCAAATGGCATGTCATCTGCATGGGTACGCAGGGTACATGAAGAGGCGTGGATGACAGAATGTAAAGGGAAAGTGTAATTCAAGAATTTTTAAATGCAAACATTCATGTTTTCACACATGTAATTCTATGCAGCATTTAAAATGCTATCATGTAGTTCATCTCAGTGGTATATTTGTTTGTGTGTGTGTGTGCACGCATGTGTGCCCACAATTCTACTACTGCATGCCTCTCCTCTGTTTTGCTATATTGCCATAGTTTATAATCAATTCACGATGTATATTTCATTGGCCATGGCTTAATTTTGATTTATTGTCCATCCATAAATTAGAAAAATATGTTTTAGAATTCCATCCCACGGAAAAGCTGTGCCTGATGTCAGGGGATTGGGTGATATTTAAGATGTCAGAAATACATATTGGATTAGTGTGCTTTGTTTCCCTACAACAGCAGGTGTTTAATCATAGCTGATGGCTGGAGTTAAATGCGTTAGGACAGCTCGAGCCCAGAAAGGGTCTCTTTTCCCAAGAAACATGAAAAACTTAAAAAAATGCTAGCCTTAACCCTGAGAAATATCTGCACCTTGTTTTTTGTTTATAGTAAAAGAGCACTACTGGTAGTAATAACACCAAAAACAACAACAATTATTTTACCATGAACACCATTATTACTAACTAGTGTTATTAATAGTAGTAGTAGCAGTAGTAACACTATACCAATACTAATAGTAAATGTTTAGAATGATTCAACACATTATATTCATGTAACATCTACATACCATACAGTTTCATTATTTTCAATATAGCTATACAGATTTTATAAGATCTGTGCCCCACACTTAATGAGAAACAGTATCTGCACTGTGTTATGGAATTTCTGTGTATACTTTGTAAGCAGCGGTATTACTATCATCAGCGCCTTATAAACGTGATCATTTCGCAAATATATGGTCACTGATTGTGCACTGACATATTTTTCGCTGGAGAGGAAAGTGATGAGCGTTTTCATCAGAGGCCGAAGAGAAGACGTTTAGGAGAGCAAACATTTTCAAGGTCAGCCGGTGAACTGTAACAAGCCGCAAGATTCATGGCGAAAATTGTGCATTTTGACACAACGGAGGTTTGATTAAAAGGCAAAGTAATGGATTTAAACAGACGCTATGAGGATGTAGCCAGACTGTTAGCTTTTCGCAAATTACTTAACAGAGCAGTGATGGAAATAAGATTGTGGTGTTTTGTAATGGAAAAGAGGTCTCCCTCGCCTTTGTGTTTGCTGACATGCACCAAACAAATTACACAGGCTGATAAGCGTACTGTGGGCATTGTTTTTAGGGGAATTCAAACACCGTTTCATTTTCTTACCTTCGTTATCCTTAACAATATTGGTTAAAATGATAAAACATCGAATACACAATATAACATTAACATTTGTGACTGAGGAAATAAATAGCATTCCGCAAATATGCCAGGACTGAATTGAACGCACGCGTCTCGGTCCGTGAGGCCTTAAATTTACCTAATAACAAAATCAGGTACAAGCAAATGTAGGCTTAAAGTAGAACAAATAAGATTGTAAAATAACACCAGCCTCCTGGAAAAGCTAAGTCAGCGTGGGGAAAACAACTCGATGCATATTAGATCAAACAAAGTGTTGTTAACCGTGATGTTCTGGGGATGCTATGGGGTACAATATGCATACAGCATATCGCAATAACAATTAAGTAAATATATGTAAGCTATGGGAATTGCGTAAAAATAGCAACAATATTGCAAGACGTTTGATTTGTCAGTTATGCTGTAGTTCTTGTAGGCTAGTGTAGATGTGCTGTTAAAGTGTGTGTACCTACTTCTTAAAACATACGTGGTTTACACACCCACGCGATCTGATTCACTCCTTGTTCGTGTTTTCTTTATCGATATTCCCACAGTTTGTTGCCTATCACAGTTTTATCTCTGAACCGGCTTATCAACAGCATTTAATTTCTCTGTACCTATGCACTTCAGCTTCGTGTTTCCCGCACTGTCCAGTCGAGGGGAGCTCCGTCTTCCTTCTTTAACTCTCTCTAGCATTACTCAGCCCTGTGACACAAAGCAAATTGCATTTAATAAATTAGCTTAATGGATTCCGCAATTGGTTTGTGAGTGCAGCGTTTCCTCTAGTTAAGAAAAACATTTGTATTCCACCCATTGAATCCCCCTTTGTACTCATGCAACGCTTCTAAGAAACTCTGAGCAATGGCCAAATAGGCGAAGGCCTAGTTCAATGTGCCTGAGTTGACGAGGAATCGCGCTCGGTAAAGTGATGTATGCACTAGCGTAAATCGTAACACCTCCAATTCGGGTTTTAATAATAATAATAATAATAATAATAATAATAATAATAATAATAAGAAGAAGAAGAAGAAGAAGAAGAAGTTACATTTGTATAGCACCTTTAAGACTGCCAAATAAAAATACCTGGCCGATTCTGAAGACACAACGATATCCCACGTGCCATGTTGGAGGCTTAAGGAATGAGTCAACAACATGCACCACCACTTTATTTGAACGAGTTGCCTGAGGCGGGACATACAATATATGGACTGATGTAATTATCGAGGATTGTATCCAGAGATAGAAATACAATTAAAACGGCAATGTGGTGCGTAATAAAACAGAACTGTATACAAACTGAAATCAAAAATGAAATTGTTTTCATATTTCATATTATTGTAGGAAAATAACATATTATTGTATTATTGTAGGAAAATTCATATTATTTTTACGTCACGTGTGTCCAATGTAACAGTCAAGACACATTATAGTTAATTACACTCATTAGATGTTTGCCATCCTTTTGTATATGGGAAATATCTGCATGTTGCCTATGCAAAACAAAAATTGGTGAGAATGTGGTGTTTCTTTACTATATATCCACCTCTTTGTAATTATGTATGTGAGTAGATGGAAGTGACATTTCGTATAAACAAAAAAAAAGAGCACAGAACGTGAGTCACCTGTAACTGTATTTTAATGTTTACAAAAGGTGTGGTGCTGCTTTTCAAACCTCAAATCTCACTGATAATGTCAAAAAATAAATGTTAGAAATAATACAGAGCTATATGTGTGGAAATAGCAGCTCATTTGTGAACAGCTTGCTATATTTTGGACAGACCATAGCCGCGTACCTAAAAACTATGGAGGAGATGGGTTTTAGAGTGGATGGTGAAAATGACTATCTTCTCACCCTTGTTAGTTCTGCTGTTAATTATGCAAATCAGCACATTTGAGTCTACCTTAAAGTATATGAATAATTGGCCTCATAACTTTACCCATAAAGCCCAGCTGCTACTCATTATAGTGTTTGACCACCCAATATTCTGTGAGGGTGATCATATGATTTTGAGGCAGAAGCTACCCATGGATATTTGACAGGTTAAATAAATCATGCTCATTCCTCTAAAGAGAGAGTGAAGGGCAAAAAAATACATATACCTTTAAAAATTTCTCTGCTTTCATGAAATAAGGATACCTGTTCTCAGCCACATTATGTATATTGCATACATTTTTGTTAGCACACTTAAAAGGTACAGAATACAACCTTATTGAAAGTACGAGTAGGATATTTATATTTCATATCATAGTTATGCAAATGTAGAAACATCCCTTACACAAGAGGATAAAGGACAGCACATGCCTCGAAAATCCTTCAAAATTCTTTTTTTTTTAATGATGGGCACCTAATGGGAGATTCAGGCTAAATGTCAAAGACAGTATAGATGATGCTGTCTTTATGGCTTTTGCATGTTTGGATGCGCAGAACAATCTCATCTGACATTATTGATGTTACAGATGTTCTAGTAATCAAATTATCAGTGTGTGAAGGGCCCCTCTGTCACCAGCACCTATAATAAATGAGTGTAAAGGTTATAGCACAGGTTTGGATATGGAAGGCTTATGTTGTAAAGCAGAAATGCCTTACATTTCACACACAGAGGCTCAGGTCAGGAACAACTTTCTCTTTTTTGGCAATCAGAACATGACCTCACGGGAATGTTGAAAAGGCACCGAGAGCTGCTCTAGGAGAACACAGGGAAAGCGTTCTGTTTGATGTTGCAGGGATTTTTTAATGTATTGGGTAAGGGCCATTCACTTGGTGTCTGCTTGTTAAGCCCAACCAAACACCCTTGGTGAGGTTCACTTTCAAATGCTTACTGTTCACTGGTACTTACAGGTCATTTTTTTTCAGAGAGCAGCCACTAGTTTGGTCAGCCAAGACCCTCTCTCTTGTCCTTTCTGTATAGAAAACATGAAGTCATTGTATTGCATTTTGGGAACATAGTAGGTATTGCGAAACCTAGGCAAGAAGAGCTATGATGACATACAGTACATGTGCAGCTGTAGAGATCATGCCAAATAAATGTGGCTAATGTAAGATAAATTGAAGAAAGTTGTGAAAAGTTACTGATGTGTGGAAAAAAATGTTTGCCTACTATAATGGGGATGGATTATAACACAAGGAAGATAAAATGTATTTCATACACATCTAAATACTAGGAGCAATAAATGTATGAAACCCAATCAAGCAATGCTGTAAAACATTCTGTAAACTTTGGGTTTTAAGACCATGTTGGGTATGTCTAGTCATGGCCAAAACCAAGAGCCAATACTAGCCGGGTGCGCTGCTGCACAGCACTGTGGTGTAGGGGTTAAGGAGCTGGAGTTGTAACGCAAAAGTTGGTCGATCCTGGAACACTGCGGCAGTGTTAAGAAAGGTGTGTAACCCAAACTGTCTCAGAGAAATATTCAGCTACATTAATGGATGCAGTGTAAACATGGTAAGTTATGCAGGTTCCTCTGCATAACAGCATTTGCTATGCACAAAATCCATGCTTATTAAAAAGGCAAATGGTGTGATGAATGCTGTAGGAGATTGCTGATGTTTGAAAAATGCATGTGGAAGCTGTGCAACCCGGGTCAATGAAAGGTTTGTGATGCACATATGGGCCATGACCACTGAATATACCAGATTTCAGTAAATTCACAAATTCAGCTCATATTTGTCATGCTTATCTGGTATGGACCAGAGACTTTACCAGGCTTGACCTTAGGCTGATTAAATTACCTGTGCTCAGCTACCTCTGTAATAATGTAAAATGTATTCTACAGTCAAGGTTATGTATTAGTTGGACCTATTGGCAGATTAATAGATTAATTGGATCTTCTTAAAGTTGGTTATGCTGGCATATATAAACAATAACCTAAGAACGTGGGTCTTTGCCATTTCCATACCCTTATAATTTAGAGCCTTAAGAGAAATGCAGATTTCATGTGCTGCTAACAACTTAATTTGACTCCTGACCCTGTATGTGGATGATCTACTCATTTGAATAGATCATTTTTTTCCCTGAAGATTTATTGATAATGAGTTCCCCCAACACTGACACGTACAATGTGCCAACATGTTCAACAATATTCAAATATGGTAAATGTGTATGCAGGATGTATGTATGTGGACCCATGTTTGGCTGTCTGTCTATCTAGCTTGCTAAGATATTTTGGTAGCTTGCTACTTGCGGTTGACATTTATTGAAATCATCCATCATTCATCTGTGTAATATAGGAAAAAATTGACCAACTGAGTGTGATAAAAATAATGTCAATTCACATAGTTTCCCTATGTATAGCAAATCCTGCTTTCGAATACTGTTGTCAGTTGCTGAAAGTGGACAACAGACCACCAGCTGCTTTGGCATGGGGTTATTTGTTATGGCAGTTTGCTGCCCCTGTTTGCACATTAATCCTGGCACAATTAGGTGTCAGCGAGCGCCGGTTCTGTTTGATGATAGCCTTGGGCTCTGTGCTTCAAGCCCTAATCAGGAGTGTAAACTCTGCTATATTTCAATTTAGGGAAGCGCTGTTCCGCTAAGAGGCCCACGGCACAGCGATAAATAAAACGCCTATTTACTCCATCGCCACACTTAGACATCTAATGCTCTTACTACCAGCCCCCTAATCATGGCCTACATTTAAAATCGACCATAAATCACGCCATCTTAAGTCTAGTGATTAGTGGAGCCATTTATCGCCTAAAAACCAAACAATGAACACTGTTTCCCTTTCTTGTTAGTCAAAGTCAAGATGATTTTATTGGGGATGTGCAGATGGTAAATTGCGTTGAAGGAAATGAGGTGTTAAAAGCATTTCTAGACCTACAATTAAGGTGGAGAAATCATTTTACAGAACACTATTTACTGGTGGCTTGGGTCGTTAAGATTATTATGTGTCAGGCAGGCCTAGATTATCACTTTAAAGTGATTTTGAGAACAGTATTAAGGAAGTGTGAAAAACTGTGTTGCCAGAAATTAATAGGGCCGATTTAAATTGTCAGCGGGCCTGTTTTGAAAGACAGTTGTGGTCCAAACAACATTTACAAATAATCCTTTGTTTCATATTAGGTCAATTAACAAACAACAACCACCAAGTTAATTCTATGTTGATTAGCAGGACATTTGTATTTTTAAGTGTAAATTGTCAGTTTCCTTGGGCCATGTCAACCCCTATTTTGTCCATGGACCTCATGGTTTAACATTTCTAAACGGGGTGTATTCCCGAAAAGTGTGGCTGTAACCTTTATTCAAACATGCTCCATATGGCAACTGCTTGCAGACCTTACCAGCTGAAGGCAAGTCACCTTTCCAGCTGCAGTGTACATTTGGGAGCCACTAAGGAGCATGAACATAGGAGAAAACAAAAAAAAGTTTTAAAAGTGTTTTATGTCAAATTGCACTGTTGACCACAAATTCCCTTTCAATCCCTAAATTCGGAGGGTGTCTGGGGAATTGCCCTTGGACTGGGAGGGGGCAATGAGGGTGTAAATGTCTTTTTTTCCTTGAACAAAACTGGTGCGCTCACTGCCTCGAAAATGAGATGCACATTTAAATTTTACCCATTCACCGCCTGTGGCCACAGTCGTCTGTACCTGCCTAGCCCAGGGGTTAATTAATTGGGGTTCAATGCACTATTGGAAGAGCATTATTGCATTTGATACTCTACATCTGTGATTTAAAACACTTTCATTGTCGTGCACACAAGGGAGGAATTTAAATAGGGAATTAGCATTCAGATAAGAACACAACATAAAGGGTGGAGATATTAATGATGTCCACGCAAGCCACATAATTTGCTTCTTTAAAAAAATAAAAATAAAACATCGCTCAACTAGTCAGCTCCCTAGAGGACCTTTGGATTGTGTTGACATGGGTTTTGATTAAAACAGTTCTTGCTTGTAAACCTGTGATATTTTATATGTACATTTTTTGGTACAGTAAATAGTATATGTTTATTGTTGCGTTGTTAGAAGGGGGATCTGAAGATCGTTTAACAAGTACAAGTATAGGCAAAACATGTTAATACACAAGAGGTACAGCTGACACTTGAAAATTCAGTTAGATACTGAAGCACCAATAAAACCTGGCTGGATTACATGGTTGGTGTTGTTATTGAAGTGAGTTGCATTATCTCAAGTATTATTATAGTGTTCATCCATTTATTTGAAGAGTTGGGAGAGTTTTGGAGACAAATGATGTGGTGCCCGACAATTTTGAGCAGACATATTGGAGCTTGCATTTAAGCAAAATGTGCCAGTGAAGAGGACAAATGATGCATTACTACTGTGGAACTCACCTTGTCAGAGGGTCAGCACTTTGTTGTTAATTTCAGCACTCCTCCTGGTAAGCCCCCCACTGGTAATCAGAGCCGGTGAGTTTGGATGTGGTTCTGTCTCCTAGCTCTATCAGTCTTGACTGATGATAACTGTTGCCGATGTAGTATGGTTAGTCTGGAAGAGACATTTTGTTTTGACTTTATTTTTTGAGGGGCAAAGGCCAGGCAGCCTATCAAAGTTGGGTATCATTAATCCTTGTTTTCTTTTCATGTTGCACCATGATACAGTCCATTTAGTCATCTTTTTACTCCTCTTCTTATGTAGACCTAAGCTCTTTAATTGTGAATGTTTCCTTATCACACACACACACACACACACACACACACACACACACACACACACACACACACACACACACACACACACCTCATTTGATGTCTTCTTTGATCATACAATTAACAGACCTCTCACGAACCAGCTACCCAGCTACTGACTCTTTTAAACCAATGTAATAACCATTAAGTTATGGCTACCTGGAATGTAGTTAATCAAATGCTGGAGTATATATCCCAAGCACAAAGTTTTAAGTGTGTACATCTCAGGCTGAAATGATCTATTTTTCATTTCTATTTTCACCCTAGATATTGTATTTGGGATAGAGATTCAAAACTTTCACATTAAGTATATACTTTTTAATAAAATAGATCTAAATATTTTGGAGGATGTTGTTTACAGTTTCTGATTTTTAAAAGGCTTGACACCTGTTAGAGCATGACTCATCATAGCTTTTATGTTCAAGTACTCAAATAAAGCAGCAGCTAATTCAGAGTTTTTTTTTTGAAATACGTGACAAAAAGCTAAACACAACATGAATCCTTCAAATCAATAATGTTTCCATGCTTCCAGCCAATCATTTAATATGTTAATTACTTCATCGGCAAAGTACAAACCTCACTGGGACATTGAAAAAAAGGTCCACTTGACTTTTTTTGCACATAATGCGTTGGCCCCCGAATTGCCAGTCAATAAATTGCCCATTTAAAAGCAATGCAGAAAAAAAACATGGAATAGACATTTTCAGTTTGTCTGTAAGTGCACCCTGCTTTCACGGACAGAGTGGATAGAGCTAACCAGAGATCTAATTTTAAGTGGCTCTGCCAAAGACGGCCGAGGCACTCCACTCTGCCGTTTTTATTGTTGCGCAAGATGTAAAACGTGGATCCTCATTAGAGCCAGGGATCCTAAAACCAGGCTGAAAAGCCTCGGGTCTATTTGTCAGTAGAGCACTTTGTATAAATCATAGTGGGTTTTACATTTTCCTTCACAATGCATTTCTTTGTAACGTGGGGCTGTTTTAGCGGAGCATTTGGTAAAGGCAAACCTCTTTTGCGTCTCCATTTTGTTCCCTTTTCATTCTTGCTTTTTGTATGCAGTATGTGTACATAAAACAATTATGCTGGTCCACGAATTTCTTGGCTTGTATTTTAAGCACTTCCTTTAATAACTGAGAAATAATGAGTTGTTTATGAGAGACCTGTATTAAGTGTGGACAGCCTGACAACCGCAAACAGAATTGATACAAAAAGATGTTTAAAGGAAAAGCCTGGTTCTTCAGTGTTCCCTTTATTTCTGGATCTGGGATTTCATTGTGTGCTCACCGTTAATCAATGCAGTCCTGCCTGTTTACATACACAGCTTTGTCACAAGGGTCAGTGGGATCAAGGAAAGGTTCCATACTGTCTACCATTACAGGCTCACATTTAAACTGACTGAAATGTATTTGTGCTTATCTTAAAGCAGTACATGAAAGTAAGTAGAGTTATTGAGTTATATCACTGAAATTGACAAGGCAATGTTGTGTAAGGAACTTGACCAATTATAAATAATATGGTGCAGTGCAATAAATCTTTGCGATTTAGACTTATTTGCCACCATCTGGAAAACTTAATAATATTGCTTGGAAGGGGTGAAACAGTCTTGCATTCATCATAGTAGACAAAGTGGTCAATACTTGAAACCCAACTTACAGCAACATATTATAATTAATAGTGATATTAATGCTGCATTGCTTTTTGTCCTAACTTGAATTAAAGGTTGTGGGGAAAAGGGTCAAATTTGGCATTCTTTCATCATTTTAACTCTAAAACTGAACTCAGCCTCAAACCTGCTCCGTATGGCAGACTTAGAGCAATCCTTCATGAAGAACACTTTTGTATGGAAACCACTCTGTCATAGGCAAGCTTGAACTCTATTAGAACTGTGCAATAGTGGACCTACGCACAGAAAGATCGTCTCAGGAGGTATCTGAATTCTGCACAGCTTGATCCTAATGGAATGGATACAGAGAGGCGCAGAGTAGGATCTAGCAAAAAGGGTTAAAAATGGAAACATGGGAAAGCAGATGTTCATCCAAAGACAAATCTTGCATGAAGAACTTAGCAATATTACAAATGGTAAGACTGCAGTGTAATTGTACAAGTATCAATGCCCTCCCTCCCCTGTACCCATATTTTTTGTCAATTATAAAGGAACATATTCTTTTGTACATGTTGGTCTGCATGCTGTTATGCCTCATATCCCTCTCAGAACTGAAGCAAAACTGGTCAAGTGTCCACATCACACTGAGATAAGCTCCCCATGGCTTGCGGTGAATAGGCGGTTACCTCCAGGAAGCTGGAATTTGTAGCTGGGCCTGCCTGTGTTGCCTTTGTAGTGTTGGAACTCAGTGGGTTGGCCGCCTGCAGCTTCTGACTGTCGGATCCAGTAAAGGGCAACACTGGTCTTCAGATGTCACGGAGCCTTCTCGGCAGCTTCCACCTGCGAGCCTTCTACAACTTCGCCCAGTCAATTATGTGCTAAGTTAAATTAATAAATCGAACATCGCCACACAAATTAAGCAGGGAGGCTATAAACGGTAGTCTGCCAATGGCTCCGACAGCACCCACACAGTCAATGAGAGGAGGCGTTTCTTCGTGACTGGGGCCCTGTGTATGTTCAATTAAACATCTCTCCGCTCTGAGTTAAAGCGAACTCGTTTACAGTTCTGAGGAGCCACAAGCGCAGTCCTCAGAACGCATATCCTGCTGGCTCCACAGAGTGGCTGTCTGCACATTCAATCTGCTATTATGAAGCAGCCATGACTCATCTCGGTCACTTCAAAATGAAATGATCCTTGCTTGCTGAATTCTTATTTTATTTCCTTATAAATAAGACCTGCAGAGGTAATGTCTGATATTAAAGAACAAATGTGTCCATTTATTTATTTCTCTTGGTGCCCATCATCTTTATTTGCTGCATGGGCATGCCTCTGATTTGCATTAATAGAAAAATGAATGTGCGCTATCTCCCCCTAACAGGCAGCAGATTGAGGATTTCAGAGGTCGGACATGCAGTCATTAGTTTCCTGGCTCTTACGAACGTGTTGAATATGCAAAAACAAATTTGTAATAAAGTTGACAAATTTAGGTCTTAAAGCACATTCTGCTCAAGTCTAATCATTTTTGTTATGATGGTCATGGTCTCCATGGCACTAAGAGAATAATTTTATCTTAAAGTGTAATGAAGATTTGTATGAGTTATGGTGTGAACTTTCTTCAAGTTGGATGATTATGTCCAGCTTGCCTAAAATGCTTCCACTGATATTGAATTAGCAGTCTACAGTAACATCAAATTGTATGCACTCTTCAGATGGCAGTTAACTGGTAACAGTTTTATAGTTTTACAGATGTATTCCTCTGTGGATCAGTGATTATTTAAGTTCCATACAGATTTACATAACATTCCAATTCCAGTTTAGATTTTATTTGATATTTATTTCCATAAACACAATTAATATGACATCTAAAGAGCTCACCATACATATAGTGAGATATTATATAAATGGAGATGTTAACATCTCATCTAGGTTCCCTCATGCAACCCAAGTTAAATTTTTTGTTATTTGCTCAATGCAGATGCATTATTTGATGCCTTTGCATACTACCCAGGAAAGTGACTGTGTCGTCCCCAAGGGCTACGTGTGTAGCTATCCTCTAATTGTGTAACTGTAGCTATCCTCTAATTGTGTAACTGCTTATGTTGCAGAGTCCAACATACTATTCATGTACTCTTGGGTGTCAGTAGTCAAAATATCTGGTTTCTTCCAAAAAAGGTGGATTTCTTCTAGAGAAAGCCTGGCCTAGTATAGAGTTCTGGTAGCTAGCATGGATTGTGTTGTTGAATATGGCTGTAGGTCTTTGGACTTATGGAACATGTCAGACAGTATCATCATAACGGTGCCCCCTAGCTGACCTAATTTTAATGACAGAGATTACTTTATTGCTAGTGAATTACCTGGAGTGTGGTTTAGGATACCTAAATGTTAGATTTGTTAGCTGTGTGGTATTTTTGGCAATAGGACAGCTATTGATGACAACATGGCAGCTAGCCAGATGTATCTATGTAGATTTTAGATTCCATTCTTAACATAACGGCAGCTAACAGTCACGATGCATATGTGGCTATCATGTAAACTAGTGACAAAATCGCCACGACAGGGAGTTTTTACATTTGATGTGGGTAGGTTATTTAGCTGAAAATACAAAGGAGGGAACAGCTGATTTTTCAGACCATACTTGCCATCCTTTTTTCCTTCTGTTGTTTCAGTCTTTTCCTCCACCCGTCCACTGCCCCAGATCATGTGGTGATGGTTTTAAAGGGCTGGCACTGGCACAGAGGAGCACCGGGGAGACGGAGCGGGTGAATGGAAGGATGGCGGGCGGTGCTATCTGAATACTGAATACCCTTCCCTTTCTTCCATTACCATTAATGACATGCTCATCAAGGGCAAACAAAAGGGACCGACCGCTGACCCATTTTCTCCCTGCCTGTCACCGCATGGAGGCAGGGTGCACACGGATGAGTGTGTGTGTGTGTGTGTGTGTGTGTGTGTGTGTGTGCGTGTGTGTGTATGTGCATGTGTGTGTGTGTGTGTGTGTGTGTGTGTGTGTGTGTGTGTGTGTGGTGCTGTCAGGCCGGGGTCTGAGGTTGGAGACCCGCGCACTAATGAGAAGTGCTCCCCGCCGTCAGGGCAGACAGGTGCTTCCGTAGCTGGGACATGCTCCATTCCCTTTCCCTAAACTGTTCTCCCCTCCGCTTCCCCGTGCCCCGGCCAGACGCCATGAAATGCCCAAATTAACAGGCCCATCATGTCACAGGAGCCGCAGCCTGCGGAGAGAGCAGAAAATCAAGTTGTCACACCGGGGCTGGTGTGATAGAGCCTCTGTCCCTCACCATTCTCCCCGCGATGGCCTGTAATAGCATGTGCCAGACAAATAGATGGATCACAGGCCTGAATATTAGCCTCAGATGCATCCAGCCCCACAGTTAATGACCACCAAAATGTGTGTGTGTGTGTGTGTGTGTGTGTGTGTGTGTGTGTACGTGTGTGTGTGTGTGTGTGTGTGTGTGTGTGTGTGTGTGTATGCTTGCATGTATGTGTGTGTTGAAGAGGAGGGTAGCGTAGGGTGTGAGGAAATTGCCAAAAGTTATAATGTGAGAATGAATATGACCTATTCCTAGGAAATGTTATATTTCCTTTTTGTGTGTTTCCGATTTATCTTTTGGTTAAACATAGCATTTGAGCACATTAAAACTTATTAAGACTCATCTGCTAGTACTGTGTGTCTACTGGTATTCCAAGATTTTCTATGTTTTCTCTTCCTAAAGTGTGTTTATTGGTCTCAGTGTTGATGATGACTGACAAAAAAACAAACAAAAAAATTCATTTGATGCTGAAAATAGCTAATACTGATACAAATGGGATGTTCAGTACCTCTTTCAGAATACAATGATGTCACTCTTTGAGAAGGAACCGCAACTGACATGGAGAGACCAACATGATCTGAGCCACAGCGAGGCCAATATTTCACCACAGAATAAGTACCACAAATGCAACTGAATGAAAATCGCACCATTGGACAGTTGTAACGTCCCAGTGCTGCACTCCCTCAATACAGACCTGAACAAGAAATATCCTCATGCTCAAACAGGAGCAATTCATCATCATCACCCGCGGTAATTCACTGAAAGAACCGAACACCAAAAATAAATCAGGTATCAAACGAGAGCGCCTCCACTGTCTACACACTGAGTCCTAGCATGAGCACTGAGGCTAGCATGTAACATGGCAGTTTCCTTGGTGATCGAAACACGGCAACAAAGAGACACAGATAGCATGATCATTTAACTTCTTGGGGTCTTTTGTTTACATTGCAGTAACCGTTGCTGCTGAAGCAAAACATTAAAATGATTATTAATTTAAACACATACGGACAAGTGTATTCTTGTATTGCAATTTCGCACCCATCAAAATCGATTTTGTTTTTCTTCAAGGAACAGTGATGGTAAACAGTGCATACTGTATTTCATGATTATTTTGATTTACCATTCAAAGCTTAATGTTAAGGGCTCATTTAATGTACAACCTCTCTGCCATCAGTGTCAGCAAGTCCTATGGTACATATAAGCACATTTGGTATTTCCATTATTTTGTCTAGCCCCTGCGAACACACACAGATATTCAACGCATAGCAAAAGCATTCAGACCCTTGATCGATTCTCAGTTTTACTGAATTACAAATGATACACTTAAATTTCATTCTCTGTGATATTTGATTTAAAAACACTGAAACTCAGAATTAATTATTTTTATGTGACATTAGTTTTGTGTTAGGGAATACAAAAAAAAAACAGAAATATGCAGTTTGCATAAGTATTAAAAGCATGTTCTCTGGAAGCTCCTAGTTTACACAGATGAAGAATTGCCCTAACTTGCCCTAAATTGTCTTACCATTGGCATCTACCTGTGAACCATTAAAGTAACTGTCACATTTTCTGGATGAAAACCCCACTCTGTTTAAGGCTCATTGGTCAGGCTGTGAATCTGAAGGAAAGGTGTGAAAATAAAGACTAAAGAGCTTTCTATGGGCTTTAGAGACAAAGTAGTACAAATGCAGAAATGAGGAAAACGGTACAAAATAATAACCAAGTGCTTGGATATCCCAGTGAGCACTGCTGGATCAATAATCAGGAAGTGGAAGCTGCATCACACCACCCAGGCACTGCCTAGAAAAGGTCGTCCCTCAAAACTCAGCACCCAAGCAAGAAGAAGGCTTGTGAGAGAAGCCACGGAAAGGCCGACTGGTCACTTTGAAGGAGCTACAGAGTTCAGTGGCTGAGAGTGCAGTAAATGGCCACTGGTCACCAGCAGTTTGCATAAAACTGGCCTGTATGGGATGGTCGTAAAAGAGAAAACTGAAGCTTTGGAGACAGTTCACCTTTCAGCAGGACAATGATCCCAAGCACAAAGCCAAAGAAACATTTGAGCTGCTCAGGAACAAAAAGATGAATGTGCTACAGTCAAAGTCCTGACCTCAATCCCATTGAAAATCTGTGGCACTATTCCACAAGTGCCATCCGACCAACCTGACCAACCTGGAGCAAATCTGCCAAGAGGAATGGGCAAACATCACTCCCAAGGTGTGCAAAGCTGGTAGATACTTACCTCACAAGACTTAAAGCTGGTGCCTTTCAGGTGACTCTACCAAATATTAATGTGTGGAGGCTGAATACCTTCGCAAACAGCATATTTCAGTTTTTTTTTCTAAAAAATATTTAAAACCAAAGTCACCTTAAAATAATTAATTTTGAATTTCAGTGTTTATAAATAAAATATAACACAGCATGAAATTCTAGTGTATCATTTGTAATTCAGGAAAATGTGACAATCCACATTTTGTGGCAGCAGTTTAGAATAGTGATAAGGAGCATGCCTTGTAACTGAAAGGTTTCTGGTTCGATTCCACACCAGGGCACAGCTGATGTACCCCTGGGCCAGGTATTTAACCCAGAATTGCATCAGTAAATATCTAGCTGTATAAATTAATAACATGTAAGAACTGTAACCTATGTAAGTTGATCTGGGTAAGAGCATCTTCTAAATGGCAGTAATGTAATTTGTCAAGGGCCTGAACACTTTTGCTAGGCACTGTATATATGTTTATGTGTTACAGGGGCTAGACAAAATAGTGGAAATACCAAATGAAAAAGGATCATATTTTTGCAAACCAGAACAGGGCCAAAGCATGTTTCCATGAATCTGTGCTGATTCATTTAATGCTCAGTTTGGCTAAAGTTTGGCTTCAGTCACTGCCTGAGATAACGCCCTTAAAATGGAAACTGTGAATAATAAATGTATAACTGTTTGTCTACACATTCAGAGCTCACGTAATTATATTATGTTTAATATGCATACATTTATTTATACTCGTCTGTGTCAAAACAAAAACAAAAAAAAAAGTTGTCATGACATATTTGATCATCATGCTTAATGATTTTAAGAGGCTGCATTTCCAATGGTTACCTATTACACTATACACTAGATGATACCATTGCTTGTGTATGTAATTACAGGGATCATTATGTACAAGAAAAAGGAAACATTGATGACTGTGGATCTTAATATTATGACATTAGTCCTTAAAATGAGACTATAAACTTAAACCTAGAGTTTAAGTCAGTGCAGCAGTAAGGAGCAGGGCTTCTAACCCAGAGGTTACTAGTTCAATACCTATGGGCACCTCAGCTGAAGCTATGCAAACCACAGGCTGCCAAGCTTTACAGTAGCTTGTGATTGAACTTACTTGAATACATGCCGCTACATGATGTGTAACATGTTCTGGTATCAGATCTGATGAAAAACCACTCACTACGGCTAACTGTTTTTCATTTCTGCAGCACCAAAAGACCTTCCAGGTGCCTCTCTGTGCTCTTCCTTGGTGTGGCAAAATAGAGGCAGGATCCTCACCTCTAATGGTACCCACAATGCAATCACAGTCTGCTGCCCACACTGCAGCTGGCCTTGTGACCTCATCCTCCAGGACAGGGAAAACCTAGGCGCTGTGACACGAGCACTGGTGCCTAATTTTTGGGAGCCACGCCCAGTTGTGTTGCAGCCAGGGTGCAGGCAAACATTGGCCTGCTGTTTAGTGCTTTCCTGTCAGGGAATGGCAGTGCAGGGACATCTGGGAGGTCAAATATAGGTGTGGTACCTGTATTTACACTGCTGAGACGATGCCTTTGTATCTCATGGCTCTAACTTACGGTCCTTGGTGCGTGATTAAATTATCTTGACACATATATAGCACTGTGTAGAGACAAGGAGCTAAGCTTCACGGGGAACATTGACCTGATTGTGAAAAAATGGGTATGGGGTGATGGTACATCTGTGGTGTTTCAGTGTGTGCCAGAAAATTCTAGGAAACATGCTCACTTTTGATGTAATAGTATTGTATGAGATTTTGTCATTGTATCGTGTATCAAAAATTGCCAGTGTATCATAGCATTATGATGTGCAAGAACATTGTTAAACAGTTCTTTTCACCCAGATTTATTGAAGATTGTGTCATATTTCAATACTGTGTTTAATAATTTACTGCCTCATTTTAATTCAAAGTTTGTAAAGACTCCACTGGTATAGAGAGCCAGATACTATTTACTATTTATATTTTTACACATCATCAACTGTGAGACTGAATTTGAGTTGTGTGTAAATGCTGATTTCTAATGAATTTCATTTCATCAAGTTTCAATTAAAAAAAAACTTTTTTCTACTCGTGACTATATAGGTAGTATTCTTATGATACTTCCTCGTTTCTTTCATTGCATGTTAAATGTTCAGTTAGTGAACCGCACACGCCACCATAGCAACATTCCGCTATAAACAACCCATAAACTACAGCAGGCTTACGCAGCCTTAACTGTCTGTGCAGTAATGGCACAGATAAAGATGTTTCTGCAGCTCATCATGTCATATACCCTGGCTAGCCGAGCGCCCATAAACCATCCCGGCTCCTCTGTGTGTCCTCCACCTCCATCTTCCCTCTGGGACAGCAATAAAAGCGAAACGAGGGGCCAGCCCTGCAGCGTCTCATCCAATCCCGTCACCGCTCCCCAGCTCCAGAGGAGGAAGCGCAAACGCCCGACAGCTCCGTGTGAGACTTCTGATTTACCGAGGCAGAAGTAAACTTTCACTGCGCTGCGTTGCGCTTTTGTTTATGAAACCCTGTCGCACAACAGAATCTTTTATCTAGCAGTTCGTAACGGTGAGAGGATTGGGGAGATCGCCGCGGGGTAATAGCCAGCCTTCTGATACGAAGCCCAGAAGGCTGTGGAGAAATTACAGGTAAAAAAAAAAAAAAAAAAACCCATCGCCGCAGGTGAGGGATTGGTGCACTGCCGACAGATGATCTAACAGGTGTTCATATCACCTACATAAGAGGCTGTATTTATGACCGGCCACAGCCGGCCCGGCGCAAATCAACCCTGCCAGCTGCGCGCCGCCGTACCCCCCGGGCCCAGATGTAGCGGTCATCGCCGCCAAGCCGCGTCCGGAATCTTAATCATCCAATCATTTCAGGGAGGGCGGTTTCGCGCGCGTGTCTCGTGAGGAGGAGTGAGGGGACAAAAGCGGTATCCCAGAATGCCGCCTCCGCTCACGGGGGCGAGCGAGCGGAGCTGCCTACGACAGATTGCTTCCTTTTCATTAAGGGAACAAGACAAAAAAAGAATCGCGCGTCTTCTGAGGAGGCTTCAAGCTGTTAGGTATAGAATATTCAACAGGCAATTTACAGCAGAATTCCAACAACTGTATCTCAAGATACCATTCTGGCTGAAATTCTTTTTGGCTTTATGTTTTGGCACAACAAACAGTCCAAATTATGCTGTGAATTCTGTTGTGTGCGCTGCTTGAAGTCAACATAAAAACGCATGTCTTCAAGAAGTAATTCTGCTAATTAAAACTTCACGTTTTCATAGTTTCACATGTGCAGTGTGAGTTTATTTGTTCTGCATACCTCTATGAGCCTTTTATCTGACAATGAAACCTATGTGAAATCTCTGTTGCCTGTTTAAAAGCCGGCTCTCATCACAATTGAACGCCTTCATAATCCTTCCACACATTTTATTCAACCTTTGCAACCACCCTATGATCTCTTTGTCCATCCTGACGTGCGTTATTTGCGGCACACACCTGGTGTACACACCTGGCGGCCTCTCCATCCTCCGCATGGGGCCCGCTAAGGGCACGGAGCCTGCCATTACTTATCAGGCCAAAGCCACTGGATGAAGTTCTGTGAGGACGATATTCATGCCACGTCACTCTAAGGAAGGAGAATGAATGGCTGCGCCATTCCGGTGACACGTTATTCTTTCAGCAGACGGCGCTTTTAGCGGCAGCGGCAGTGTCGCACCCGTGATGAATGGCTGGCCAGTAACATCTTCACTTATGACCCCCCTGACACATTTTGAATAAACAGCGCATTAAAATGGAGGTCTATGGCACTCTGTGTTGTGAAAGGGAAGGCTCCCTCAGCCTCCTCAGTTATATAGCAACCTGACCTGCATGGCACAGGATAATAACCTGGAGGGAATACCAGGCCATTGTGCCTCAGAGGAATATTGGTTCACTATATGGCTTCCTGTTGTTAAGGCTATACAGCAGTACGGCTCATAATGGTTGTAAGCGCTGTGCTCCAGACTCTCTCACCAATTGTTTCTTTGCACATGAACCCTAGAATGACACTGCTGGAATTTCCACAGCAACATTTCTGCCCACTAGAGCTAGCTGGAGAACCTGAAAGAGACAGGTTACAGACATGCACCCACACACATGCACACATGTACATTCCAAAGTCAAAAGGAAATACACCAGAAAGCAATTCTAATTTTCTCAGTTTGATACACTTTTGAAACATCATGGAATAAGCTCAAACTCGAATGAGACAAAAGACATTTATTTGCAATGGATTTGCAATAATTTTTTTCATTTTTATGTCAGCTACAACTGTGGCATTCTGGAGATGATGCTTTGGTTTTTTTAGGAGAGAAGAGAGGCACCAGAAGACAATCGGCAACACCTATGAAAAGAAAAGCGTAGCTACATTAAGAAGACCTGTTGTCAGAAAATCAAGGACATGAAAGAGCTTTCATGTGTATTTCTTCACAAACATCTGTACAGCATATCTGGTTCATGTTGTCAACATTACAGGTGTACATAAATTACTACTGTGCTTATGTGGGAGTGTGTGTATGCATGTATCTTTGTGCATCAGGGTTTGAGAGAAATCGATTTTTCAAAACAGAATGAAGCACTTGAAGTTCATCCACGGCAATGGCACATAATAGGCTTCATCTTGGAACGGAATACAGGAAGAGGAACAGGAACAGGAAGCTACAGTTTTTGTTGGGTTTTTTGGGCGGGGAACATTGAGTGCTGTTCTGATGTTCTCTCTCTCTCTCTGGTAGTATGTCTCGGCGGTAGCAGCAGATGGTCGGTCTGACGTGTTAAATGAGAAGGGGGGGCGCCTGAGGTCCAGGTGTGGGTGCTTTACCCCAGAGACGGGGCAGTGTTCAGTGAGCGTAGCTGCGTGGAACCTGTGACAGCCTTCTCCATGCTGGTGATGAGCCGGCCTGTGGAGCCCTCCTTCAGCTACACCGCGGCCAACACCTGGGTCCCCCTGCTCACCGCCTGCACAGCCAATCTGCAGACGTAGGCAGAGCCTTCTGTTAGGAGCACTGACTGTAATGCTGGGCACCATTAAAAAAAACTGAAAACTGTAGGCCTACACTATGTAATACAGCCCCGCACTTTCTCACACGCCGCTTCAGGTAAATTCTCAGCACGTGTCCTTTAGAAAAATGTACAAAATATAAGAGGGACTTTGTTTAGATGTAATAGAGGACTGAGTTCCCTATGGAATGTAGCTGTTTGCTAAAAGCAGAAGCAGTGATCTCTGTTGTTCTAAACTGTCCAGGGTGCTGTTGTATAATTCATTGGTTCTGATCAGGAAAGTAGGGTTTGGTGTCACTCCCAAGTTCATGACAAACTAGCAGCTTTTGTCCCAAAGACGTCACATTTTTATCTGAAATGTTTTTTTTGTCTTCAGTGAAACAAGTACACGATGTGCAGGCAGATATCAAGCTGCTGTGTTTTTTTCTGTTATACTGAGCCCCAGGGTACCTGTCCCAGTTACTGTATGTGCACAATGTATACAAATTGCTGGATGAAAAAACAAAAGCTTGTGTCCACTGAGAATATGTCCCCTTGCATTACAGTCAATGCAATAGTGAAACATTTTACTCTTTTTTTATTAAAGAGGCAACAGCCCTATTTATGATCAAAACAGAATCCAATGACATTGAACCCAAGACAGTCAGCACAATACACATGAGGAAACACTGGGGTTGCCTCCACATGTGCCCATTAAAGAGGCAAAATGCTCTGGCCTCCCTTAAATTCAAGGGGATAGATCTGATGACATACACTCTGTATTGTCTGTCTCTATAGTGCTCACACAAACTGTCCTCCTAAAGCAAACAAATTCCAAAACACTGCAAATCCTTTAATTACCCCAGATTTAGCAGGAGTGAGATAAACTGACAGTGTATTATCGCAGCTGGCTGAAAAGCCATTCGGGGTTGGGTGCTGCCCCCTGTCAATCCTGCCCATTCATGTGGTCCCCAGAGAGAGTGGAATGGGGGGCCAGGACGGGGGCCAAGAAGAACACAGAGTGCAGAGAGCGACCCCACCCCGCCCTCCCTGAAGCTTCCGGAGAATTCCCACTGCCCCGTTTCTCGGCAACACCACAGCGAGGGGCAAATGGGCGCACATGGGCCCGATTGAAGGCACTAACAAGTGCCAAGCGGGTCCCTGACCCGGGACAACCCTGCTCGCAGGACGGCCCCTCCTCCTCCGCCCCCCTGAATGCCACGTGTCTGAATTGGAGCCATCTGCCTCAATTTGCGCGACATCTTTCGCCAAAACGGGCCCCTGGTTAGCCCTGACAAACGTCCACAATGGGCCGTCTTCAAACAAGCAGCGGAGCCTGTCAGTGTGCTGGGGCCTATTCACCTGCAAGCCAACTGGACGGTGTCTCATGTCAAACAATTAGCACGCATCTCGCCGCCAGCACCTCCTCCCAAACCCCCTTGAGACCCCCCTAATTACCATCAACATAAAAGGGGGAGTTTATCAGCAGATACTCCACAAACTTCTCTCAGGACTTAATCAAAATATTAGCCACTTAAGCAGGAAGTAGATTCTCCTGAAATGAGGAGTAATTTCTTTTTTTCCTCCCCTCCTCAGTTGCTCTTCTTTTAATTATGTCCACATCTTTGATGGTGTTACTCCCCAGCATTTGGTTTTATGTCCTCTGTTGAAACAAACTGGAGGCACTATTATTGAAAACTGTGCTTAGTTGCCACCATGTTAATTTTTTTCAGTGTTGGATACATTGAGAACTAGTGAAGCCAATTGAGAGCAAATTTAAACCATTACATCTTTAATAAAAATAATAAGACCCTCGTGAATCTCAGCATAGTGCTGATTCTGCCTTGTCTTTTTTGTATAAAATAACTCTTAAGCTTTTAAAATGTAGTACATGGAAATGAAAGAGCAAAGTCAAGCCTTGTAATGTCAGTGTAATGTTTTAATGCAAAAAGGCACAAAGACAAAACTTGATGCACTTGTAATAATGTATTGAGTGTCATACACAAACAACGTACTGTCTCGAATCAGAGGTAATTCTCTTCCCTGAAGAGGGCACCAGGAATTATGCCTGTCGGCATTAAGCAAAAGGAAAAGGCGAAGACAAATTTGTATTAGACTTTTGTGTCAACTGATGTACTAAAAGCACATTAATCACTGCCTTGGAAGCGACAACAGGGCTGTGCGCTCAGCACGTGATTTCTCTTCCACTTGAGCACTTCTCCAGCTTTGTATACTGCAGGTAGCTCTCACAGACACAAATCGCCAGCTCTTTTGTGAAGCAGCACTCTTCGTTAAGCTTCCTCTTCAAGTGCACACAGTAAAGAAGCCTGAATATTGACAGGCAATGAAAACCGGGGGAAGGAAAAAGAGTCCCTGCTCATCCGTTCATTTTGTGGGGTGTAGTTTGACTTCAGGAGAGTGGCCCATCTAGTCTTCCCCATAGCCATGCAGTATGGTCTTCCCTCAGGTTAGAGCAGACGAGTGCTGGAGAGGTTGTCCAAGGTTGTAAGGACTGCAAATGCACATACATACTCAGTATCACCGGATAAGAGCTGGTCATGGTAGATGTAGAGGTGCTACTTAACTTGTTCCTTGTCAATTTTTGATGCTGTTGAGGAGTGACTGTTGGCAGAGTCTACAAATTCATACACACTTCTGTTAGCTACAGCTACATTTCCACAAAATAATGTGTAACAAGCAATAATAATAATGAGGGAATGAGTGACACTATTCCCTTAATTGGAGTTATGCTTCTTTGATGGTGATACAAACAACTTTTTATGTGATAGAGATGACGATACATGGATGTGTAACAAATAAGTGAATCTACGAATAAGGTCTGGACTAGCATTTAGCTCTGAATGTGAACAACGACATCTATAAAAAGAGCATAAACACAGCGCAGGCCAGTGATAAGTTAACTCACGCACCTCACTCCCTCAGTTTAGCTCTTCATTCTTCAGAACAATGGATGTCTGAATCCAGCCTGTGAGAATTTGTTAACAGACCGATATCCTGCCTCCATTATCTGTTCTACAATTACAGGGGCCCGAGGCCACCACTTCCTGCCGGAGACTGTGACCTTGGTGGGCTAAAAGCATATCAGTGCCGCGCTCCGTCTGAGATTTATGCTGAAATAAACTGGTGGCCTGCAGAGATTTGTTCAATAGGCAGGTTCAAACAGCACGCTTGTGACTCCATGACCATAGCCAGGGTTCAAGTGAACTTTTCACTCCCAGCATACTATGGTTTCTCCTCTAGGCAAGGCCATAAAATATACGATTTTTTTTTCTTTCCTCTGGGTATTCAGCAAAATGGTGACATTAATAGACTGGACTGAAGTGTGCTCTCCGACAGATGCAACCCCATTTTACATATAAAGCCTAACAAAAAAACATGACAGCTGGTGGCAGCAAACCACAACCTGATCCAAATAGAATAACGACTGAAATGCAGAATTTTAGTTTATATTTTTTACATAGAGAACACACACATTGAATATGAATTCTGCATACATTTTTTTTTAAATTACTGAAGCGTTTCAGTGTATGTTTTCTATATTTCCATATTCGGGAGATCAGATCATTGGAAAAGCAATGTTTCCAGAGTGATGAAAGCAGAATTACTGAATTATGCCACAAATCTGTAGCAGAGGGTAATGGAGAAAGCACACCACCAGTTTTATACCCCCCTTCCCTGTTCCCAGCAGTTTAACTCATCCATGGTGAGGTTAAGATGAGATTGTGTTTGACAATCACCTCTGATTGGGGCATTGGTATTCCTGGGCGTTCCTCCGGCTGCTGCTAAACGGAACGTTAATTGCGTGGCACGAAAAACGCGAAATATAATCCTCAGACTCCGGGAGGTAATCCAGCTGGTCTGAAGAGCCGCGGCCACTACAGCACTCCAACGGTCCTGCCTTTTCCCCCAAACTGTTTCATTACACTTCTGTGTCCTTCACAGCTGCCACAAGCAAAGCAATGCATGGACTCAGAATACAGGGCTGAGACTTTGAGAGGACAAATGAATTTAAGGAACAGCAACCTGAACCTGCCGCAGCTCTGTTACTGTGGGTGACAAGGTCTTGCATGCATGCATGCATAGGTCATTTTCTATGTACAATTTAAATGTATTGCTTGGTGGATTTTGTTCATGAATGGCCTGGGTAGAATATTAAGTCAACATGCTGTAATCAATATTATGAGCAATACATTTAATTTGAAATGTGTTAAATGTTACAAACAACTTTCACAAAGATGGGGTACTATAAAACAACACAACTGCATGACACAAGTGGAAATTTCAAAAGCCAAACAAAAATGTATTCATTGAGGATGAGAATAATGATAAAGATGATGATTATCACTGCAAAATATATTATCACTATTACCATTATTCTTTAACCATTTAAGACAAATTTTAACCATTTAACACAATTTCATTATAGATTACCAAGGAAAGTACAAAATAAAATATATTTTGTTAATAGCTCAGGAATAAACTATCACCAGCATTAAAATATGATCACTATGTGCAGATAATTTAAAGGAGTTTCTGTAAAAAAAACCAAAAAAACAAGAACAATAAATGTAAGGGGAAAATCAAGCGCTGTAATTAAACATAAATATATAGGTCATTAAGAAGATGGCCTGGGTAGACAGGAAGGCACTACTCATAATAATAATACATAATTACACATATCTACATTTATGAATATTTTTCATGAATGTAGTTTTTTCCATGTTTTCTTTTTCATGGACTCTGCTGGTTTCACCAAACCTAATATGACGCAGTTAAACTGAATCATAGACATTTAAGACACTTTATTCCTTTTAATCACACAAGTGAGGCAAAGGTCATATACAATTAACCACCCTGTGGCCCATGGATTCTGCACCGTTTATCACCTAAGGGAAGGTATGCTGCTGCTTACAGTGGCTGGAGAGGGAATACTGATGTCTGATTTACTAAGAGCTGCAACAATGCAATTCTCCATAATGAACCTGGGGAGATTGCCCTGTAATGGGGCCTGCCCGGATGAAATGAACTTTGCAGAACGGCCTCCCCTCTCCTTCTGGCCGTCCCTTAATTCAGCTAATCCAGGCCTGATCCTTTCACTTTGTGTCTTAACGGCGACCAGCGGTCGTGACAAAGGCCCCCTCTCGCGTTTACACTCTTTTGACACGGAGCCCTCAATTAAAGTCAGCTGAAGCAGACACAATCCTATTAGGGGGAGAGTGACTGGGGCACGACGCGGCTTCCTTCCCTTGCTGTACAGGGATAATTAGCCTAAAGTTGACAAATGTGTAATGAGGCCACACAAAGAAGCGAGGCGGGGGACCGGGACTGCTGGAGGCAGGGGCAGGCCTCGGCAAACACACAGCACGCACTGCAGAAAATCCCTGTGTGGAGAATTCAACAGCACATAGCTGTATATGGGTAGGTATGTTTTCATGCATGTTCTAAGTAATCTGTGAAACAAACAGTGCCATAAGCATGTAGCTGTTCCTTGTCAAATCCAAATACTCCTGCAATTTTTAAACAGAATTTGCAGTACAGCATGTATTCTGCTGGTATATGGTAAGTGAAGTCTGACTCCAATGAAATATTGCAGATCGCTCAGACTCATAAAAATAGGCTTGTGTTTCCTTGAATTGCAGTAAATAATTGCATTTATAAGACCTTGTAAATCACTCTGGATAAGAGAAATAATTTTTAAATGAACAAACAAACATATAATAACAATAAAAATAATACTTAAGTTAAAATGAATTCAATTTCAAGTATTTTACATATACTAGCATTTAATGTACTTATATAAGAAAGAGTATATCTGGAGTCTATCACAGAGGCAACATTTTCAGTGCAGGATTTTGAGAAGAGGATGACTAAACATGACAGAAGATAAATATTGTAAATCCTAGCATAGAGCTTAAGGTTTAAGGCTTAAATTAAAAATGAGTTTCATTGGTTGTTTTAAGTGATTTTGCTTACTTTTCCAGATCCTTTGATGTATTATCTGATTCTCTTTTGCTAATCAGTTTGTGGGTTTAAGAAGCTTCTTGTCATGAAAAGCAGTGCTGCCCCTCAGTGGACAAACAGTGGATCTCCCTGAACAGACGGACTGGAATGAGGGTCATTGATCCTTACTTCCAGCATGCATATTCCAACAAGTATTACATGAAATAAATTACCGATTAATTTTCCGTGCCATTAGGTGTTCTTTAAGAGATGCATGAAATTAAAGTAAAAAAAAAAAACAACAACACATTGTTAATGTCCTAACGTCTGTGGTGCTGTCAGAATAGCAAAATATTTTACATTGTATGTATGATGTAGAGCTTGCAAACATAATTTTGGTCTTAAATTGTGCAAAATGAGCTGTGGTTGACAAAAATAATAATAATAAAGAGCTAATGTAGTGCTCATGTACCCTACAGAACAAAAACTTTTAGTTCAACACCCAAATTTATTTCGCTTTTCCATTCACCTGGAACACTTGCACACCAGCAAGCCATTAAGCAATTATTGCCTGACCACCGTCAACAGCAAACAGTTTGAGCTTGATGGCTCACTGCCAGCGCTTTTCAAATTCATTGTCCAATGTTCCCCTGAGCAATTTCCAGAAAAGATGTACTGCCAGGCAAAGAAAATGTTGAAGCATATTGAGAATCCATTTTTAACACACAAAGATGTTGTCTTGTTATTGACTTTAATCATTTTCCACAGCATTATTTTATGGCAGCCCTGACTTTTGATGGAATTTGTGTTGCAATGAGAACGAGGGTAAGAAAATGTATTTACTATTTTGCAATACTGACCTCTAAAGGGCCCTCTTTTTATTTCTACAACTTTTTCATACACAGGTGTGGGTGAGCTTTGACACTTGGACTGAATTTAATATTTTTAAATGAGGTATGATTTACAGAAACAAATGGATGGAAGACAATTAGCATACATTCTCGATAAGCCAGTGCTGTGAACAACAGGGATGTTTTATTTAAATGTGCAACAACATACAGAACTATAACTTTAAAGGTGGCTACAGCAAATGCTTCAGCTTCTGTACTGTTTTTTCATGTTTCATTTTACAGTTTCTAAATATTTCATGATGAATCAACATGATTTAACATAGTTAGCAATGTACAAACATAGTATGTTGCCAGTTTATAGCAGTGTATCCACACTATACAGTATATACTGTAACAGTATACACCATTTAGTTATTAATCTTACAGATTTTACAGATCAGTCTGCACAAGTCATGATTAGAAATGTACTGTTATGAGGAGAAGAAGGCATATTTTAGACACTTCCAACAAAAAAACGGAGTAAGTTCAAGTAGGATGTTTATAACAAAAACTGGAACTAAACTGAACTGAAACTGACATTTACCATTGACATTTACCAACTAAACTGACATTTACCATTGATTGGAAAGGCATTATATATTCATGAATGTTTATAACACAATAATACATTTTAAGAATGCATTCAATTAGTTTAGGGAAGTTATGTCAGCATTCACATCATACTAGTATACGTTGTCTTCTAAACTGTCTATTGTGCTGCCAGTGGTCAATGAAGGAGAAAAGGGAAATGTTAGCATATAAATGAATTTGTTACAAAAACTTGGCCAAGTATATGTGTTGAGAACCTTCTGCAATACGGCATTTCCTTATACACTTTAGTCCAAGCAGCTCTGAAAAGCCATTCTTAAGCCAATTACTTTGCATGGGGAATCAGGGTTTAAAGGGTGAGGCTGACATGATGCTTGAACCAACCCTCTGAACCTCCAGCATTCCCTCTCAGCATTCCTTCAGTGGAGTGTGCTTTCAGTTTAGGCCCAGTAGCTGTGGAAAGCGCGCCTCTGCTGAAGCTGTCGGCTGAGACTGGCCTCTGTAGTGGTCTCTCGCTGCTCCGATCTGATCAGATTAATCAGCTCCCACCCTGGGCGTGACTGTGCGGGCTGTGCTCCCCTGTTTGCTGCCCTCACACAGCACTAACAGGGACACGTCAGTCCAACACAGGCTCACCAGCTCAACACCTGCGGCTAGTGCTTGCTTAACAGCTCTGCTGCAGCGTATGAGAGGTGCTGGACTCTGCCAAGGGGTGGCGTGATGCACATTTGAGCTATTTTACCCACTGAACACAGCGTTGCTTTTCCCTCTCCGGACTTCATTACCGTGACTGCGTTTTCAGCTCAGCTGTGTGGGGAATCCCAAGGAGCAATCCAAGCAAACTCCCTGTCCCTTTTGTGTTCGGAGGCTGATCTTGAGAGACAGTCGTAGTGCAAGCCCTCAGAGGTTCTCACCATCATCACTAAATGGTCTCGTCAACAACAGAGCATGCCAGGGGCTTCTGACTTGGATCGAGCCGCCACCCTTCACCAGACTGCCATCATACCGGCCGACACAAGGCCAGCGCAGACACTATTGCCTCTTTACTCATCCCCTCCATTTGAAAAGGACACCAGTCACTTTCCCATCACCATCCCACCCCATCCACTGTCTGCCAGCTGTCACAGTCTCTTTCCAGCGACAACGCCAAACGCCCTTAATGTTTTCGCTGGGAGGCTGCGGCCTTTGGGCTTTGGCTTGACTTTCAGAGCGTTATCGTCAGGAGCATCAAAAGGCAGAGGAGGAAATAGGCAGACCTCCTTCACACTTATGTGGAACAGAGAGACGAGATTGATGACTTGCGGCAATTTTCGCTATTGGTTATTCCAGATGAAATATGAGATGGTGTAGCGGGGTTCCTCCCATTCAGTGCCATTGATTTCTGCATGCTGCCGTTATGTCCTTGCGTCTCCGTTTTCCCAAGGTTGTTTCATATGCATTTTGTAATCAAATAACTGGATTGCTGCTATCCCAGCGTCTGCTGAGATGTAATTTAACTGAACATGGCATGTCATTTTCAGTCCTCTTACTGTTGAGCACAGTGCATTCTAAGTCATTTGCATGCTTGAGTATTTAGCTGACACATTTACAAAAATGATTTGCTGTAATTTATCTTGTATTACATTTTCCATGTTAGTTTAAAAGTACCAGTAAAATGCATATGTTCCAAATGAAACAGCACTTTAAACACCCAGATCTGTAGTAGGCATGGAATGCTTGTATCAACTTTTGCAGTTGCTGTTATCCATCATCATCACCATCACCATCATCATCATCATCATCATCATCATCATCATCATCATCATCATCATCATCATACCCAAGCCATTAGGGCAAGTGGGAGCTTTGGGACCATTAATAAAGGAAGGACTGCAAGGTGGCAGAGAGAGAGAGAATAAGGACAAATCATCGATCAGGTGTTAATTTATGCATGGCAGAGGAGGAAGCTCATTAACGCATTCCGGGTACACTAATTACACGCACAAGTGTTTTCAAACATTTGTGTCTCCCATCTGTAACACCAGCAGCCATTACAGATCCTGTATCCTGCCTGATGTCCCTCACTGCAGCTTAACATGACGGACACATTGTTATGCCTACAGTCATCTGATGGCAGTGGGCAGGCTTATTCTTTATTTATTTGTTTTTACATTAGCTTGGCATCTAACATATCATGCAGCTTAAGTCAGAATACTTCAATGGTAATTGAAATGTATTTTTGTAAAATAAAATTAAGCCAGGGATATGGTGGAAACCTGATTTGTTATGACAGAATGACAATGAATGTGTCAATGTGACGGCAGTCACAGAACACAAATTTGACCAAACAACCTTGATGTTACAGACCATATTCGACATCTGCATGGTAGAATATCGCTTTACATTATGAAGTAGATGTGACACATTCTTTGTTAGATATGCTAGGCCTCTCACTGAAACAATACATACAGCAGAGGTTAATATGCATTGTGTGTCTTAGCAAACTCTTCTTACGGCTTCCTTTTGTATCTGTGTGTGCACCCAGAGCCTTAACATGCAGCATGGACAGGCACTACGCTGGCGATCATGGGAAAGCTCACATGTGAGTCAGAGAATGACTCATTTGTGGATATGATTCCCCCTGGACAAAACTGTGGTCACAATGGCTTTCCTAACAAACTGAACTGACAGGGGGTGTCACACACTATTGAGGCAATGGCTGCCGAGCTCTTGTTCATCTTTTAGTGTTTTCTTGTTGACTGGGAGGATGATTTTAATTCAGCGCAGATTAATATGAGAAAAAGTTTCCAAATGGAAAAAGATTCACACGGGCCAAGTTCTTCTAAAAACAACAAAACAACAGAAAGAAGATGCATGAAATGTAAAAATATAGAATATATTTACTGTAATCTTTTATAGAACATTCAATAGATCTCCAGTATGGAAAAAAGGTAAGAATGTTCATCTCTGAACAAAATTCATACACTACAAGCCAAAAACTATTCATGGTTTATATTCCGTTAATATTTTGCCCCATAAATGAGAAGAATTCTGTAACAGTACATATTTTTGATAATTAGTAAACTATTATAAGTTTGGTCAATTCTAGCTTCAGTCACTGAAAGGTTGGTGTGGAGAAAATCAATTCAAAAATGTAAGTCAAATTTGTGTCAGATAGATTTAACTGAACAATATAACAATATAAAAACAATATATTGGTAAAGCAAATTAGTCCACATTGCTGCTTTTCCATGTTTCATTGTTGATTACAATGTGCTAAACTGTAATAAAATGGCATCAAAAAAACAAGAAATCAGTGTAAATGAACACACTTCCACAGAGGGCATAAACGTGCAAAAAGGCAACGTTTTCATTATGGGAACTTGAAAATCCGGCTTGATTCTCTCAAACAGAAGGAAATATAGGCTCTACACCTGGCTTATTGAGTAGAAGAAGGTAGGATATGTGCTTTCAAATTCACAGGCACTTCAGGGTAACTTTTAAACAGAGTGAGGTTGACACAACGCCAGAAAGAGATGTGTGTGTGTGTGGTTGTGTGTGTGTGTGTGCTCACTTAGGGATTAAACCTTTTCCCATTAAGCTCCGTTGAGGAGCAAACGCTGAATAAATGAATGTAACTATGTTTATGTTAAAAGCCTGTTTTCCCCAGCCTCGCAATTAAAGGAAATGTTGCACAAAGCCAGTACTTTTGTCGAGCTCCCGCAAATGGAAAGATGGATGGCACTCAGACAAGCGAAAGCATTGCTTCATATTTAACCTTAACGCTCCTGTCATTAATGGTTTGTCTAACTTGGGCTTTAAGAGACAAGGTACTGCTCCATTGAAGTAAAATTAAAAATCAACTATACCATGCTTTTCAGAACAGAAGATTCATTATCTGCAGCTAATGTATTGGCATAAAGCAGAGCACCATCCTATCAAGTGAGGCAGCAATCTGGCTTTTTTTTATTTTTTAAAAAAAACTTGTGCTGTTTTATTGCTCTGGGCAATTTGTACCACTCAGCATGGCAGAGTAAACTGAATCAAGATTAATTTACATGCAAAAGAACACTTAGCAGAGCAGCACAGTAAGCAAACGCATTGTCTCGATTGCTGAACTGGAAAGGAAGATTCGGAGGGAGAAAGCGCGTCGTAATTAAGGAGCATCAAATGTGATTGCTTAAGGTAGTTAAAAGGCCAAAAAATGGCAAGTGCTTTTCCATTCAAACAGTTTTGCCTTGAAACTGCAGGTTTTGCGTACTCATAAATGTACACAAATTAATAAGTTCCATTTGGAAAATTGGTAATGGTGGACATGTCTAGGATGATAAATCTAGTAGAATACCAGTATTAACATTATTAAATTCTTCCGCACAAAACAAAATTGTAGGTTAGCAAACGCGTCTCAGGAAACACTTTTAAAAAAATCCAGAGCAAACGCCTGAAAACACAAAGCCAACTGTCTCGAAATCTTCACCTGGCACAATGAAAATAAACTTTAACATATCATTTTACTATGCAACCTATAGCAATATTTCTTGATACACAGTGTACAGGACCGTCCCTGCAGTCAGGAAAATCAGTTGTCAAAATCACAAAATAATACCTTACGCAGATGCACAGGAAAACTGGAAAAGCAGCTACTATAAAAACAGCTGTCAAAGAAACACACGGCCAGACACTGAAACCAGTTTACCCTTCTGGTGGATACGGCTGGTGTCAGTGTGAACTCCACGGGCATGAAAAAGAATATGACAGATACTAGGGACAGGGTATATGCACTGACATAGTGCAGTGAAGCAAACGTTTCTCCTTTTGACTTTAATAGACCTCAGCATTTCCCTGCTGCCCAAGAGGGAATTCTGATAAGAATGCTTCAGTCTAGCTCAGAGATAAGATATCACTCCATGATGCCTGTGACATCTTCAAAATGTGCTCCTGGAAGAAAGAAGGTCTCTGCTTTCTGGGTGCTCAGGGATTTGGGAGAACAAATGGCATCTTGACCAACCTCGGATTCTGTGTCAGAACAGGAGTTTAGGAAGACAGTGGAAGAGGCTAACATTGTACCCAGAGGCCCGTCTGTGGTCGCCAACAGTTCAGATAAACAAATTTTCATGGCTTTATTTCTGAGTAGCCTTTCTGCTCTATTAGACATAGCACACGACTGCCACATTTATTCAGACAGATAATCAACAACCATAGGGGTGAAGTGGCAGAAGAAAAAAAGGGCTTTCGGCTGCAGGATTATCGTGAATGCATGCTATCTATGGTCCACCTACCACTCTTGTGCTCATGGTTCTGTCTGGCTGATCACGGATACAGTGGATTCATAGCAAAGCTGACAGAGCTTTCAGGCTCACCAGGCCATAGCAGTTAAGGGAGAGTGTGACTTCGCAGGCCATGTAGCCATAGCTGCTCCAGGTCTGGGGAATCGCTTAGAGTAACTACAGTGGAGTTTTGGCTAAAGAGTCAGATACACTTACATAACGAATAGACACAGGGGTAGCCTTGAGGATCCAGAGATTAAGTGGACACCAAATGAAATTTACTGTACATCTGGACAGAAAATAGGCGTAGATGCTATTTGTCAGCTGAGACACAGGTGTGGCACCCACAAATTACACAAGGGCGTGCAAACAAATTAACTGCATTTTTGCTCATCATCAGTCATCAGTAAGGCACCACTTGGTGGTAATTCAGCCAATGAGCATATGATCACACGACCAAAGGAACATAGGACCACATGGAGAAGTGGTACCTGAATCTGCTGCAACAGGACCCAGGATATAGGCCACAGTGTTGGCCTTACAACATCCCCGTTATTTATTTGCTTATTTGATACAATGTTCATTGCTTGCATTGTACATACTATCAATGTATGTATATATAATATTTATACACGTCTTCCTAAAGCAATTTAGGTTAACTACCCTGATCAAAAGTATAACAGTAGAGTCTTATCTTGGATTCAACTTGCAACCTTCTGGTCTTAAATCTCTGACCCAGTATAACACACAGCTATAAATGAATGTATTTATTGCATATTGTTCCAGTATAGCAGTTCCTCTTGTTCTGTATAGCTTGCGTCTGAAGAAAGAACTCCCCAGGCATTCTCTGGCCACTATTTTTCTGTCACTTTTTTCAGGAATGTATGAGGCAAAATGGAACCCACATCCTCCCCATAAAGAAATTAGATGTGGGACAGGCAAGGTTTTAAAGAGCTTTTATTGTTTCGTCCAGGTTCTCCTTCAGCCATACCATTAACAACAATAACCCTGCTATGTTGCTTCATAGTGCATTTGTGTTTGTCTCTTTGGTAATCACCAGTTCAACCAGACTTCACAATGGCATCTGGAGCAAAGAGAGCTGAACCGTCCCTGTCCCTCAGCAGATGAGTCTCCCAGAAGCAGACACACCAGTATGTAATGGGAATAAGCCGGCTCCGCAGAGGCTGATCAGATGCAAACAAGCCAGAGATGCCTGCATCTCCCAGAGCTCTCTGCCATTTGTCCCTTCTGTCTGCGCATGCCCTGAACACCTAGCCATACCCCTGATCCTGCATCTGGGAGGAAGGGGCACAGGGGGTAAACTTCAGAGGTTGGTGTTATTTTTCTTCCCCATATGAAACAAAAATCACTAAATAAATGGATGACACGGTAACGCCTCTGGCAGCATTTTGCAGACCATCAGGGCTGCCGTTTCTGCATCTGTCTGCCCAGGACCGGTCATTAGCCAGCTGGTATGCTGTCAGGCTGCGGCGTGACCTTGATTACGGGCTGCTGGCATGTCCCGGCGCCTCGTCACGCAGGCTGCCGTCAGCATCCGCCACCAGGCAATTAGCCGGCTCGCGCCAGTCGGAGGACGCGCTAACCACGGCCCCCCTCACGTATTAGCTAAACACTCCCTGGATTAGCGCTCTGACACATTGATGCATTCAGTCACGGCGCAAAATGAGGGGATGTTTCAGCTGCTCGTAAGCGGAACGAGGAAACCCGCTCAGGTGTCGCATTCGGACGGGACCAGCTCGGTTTTTTAAAGGCATGTGCTGCTAGGCTATGCAGCGGTGACCTTGAAAGATTCCGTTCCCGTGCCCACAGAAGGCATCACTCTAATTGGCTGCTTCTCAGAGATCAGCTCCCCGTGTGAACAGCTCTGACATCCCCCCCTGTCAGTATTGGCCATATATCAGCTGCTCTCCTGGCCAGCGCACACTCGTCCAGGAATGGCCTATGCAGAATCAGCACTGGGATTATCGACGGCGGCTCCAAGTGGCCCTTCAGTGAAATCACTAACACTGAACACTGTGATTTATCCAGGTGAGGCCCGGTGCAAGCACAAAGAAAAATCCTTCAAGGTTACGTTAGGAGCGTGTGTGTTTATTTCAAACAAACTAAAAAGCTCTACAAGCAATGCTGTATTTGCCTAATGCTAAACACAAAACAAAAAAATTGTGATGCTAGTTTTGTAGGATTTAATAGTGAATATATGCATTATGTGCATCTGTAAAAGACTAACAAACTGTTTGACGATATACAACAAAAGAAGCTGCACTTTCACAGTGATTCAAGTTGGATCATATGGCAAATTTGATAAACATTGTATATTGTTCAAACAACCCCATCTTCACTTTGACCCTTGACAGTTTGAGACAGCGCAGGAGAATGCAACAAAAGGCAAGTGGTGGTCAGCAATCGTCAGGCGACGTACTCAATGATTGCCGTTTGAGGCCGATTGATCCACCCATTACTCTTCTCTCCCCTGCCCCCACGGCCTTTCTGATAATACTATTGATCCCTGCACAGTCGATCAGCTTCCATTTTCTGATTTGGGGCAGGCCAATTAAGAAGGTGAGTAATTGTGATTACACCGCTATAGGATCAATTGCATTTGATGGAGGGTAAAAAAGCTTGTTTGGGAAAAGAAACAAAGAAAGAAAATGATGATCGATATTTTCATGGCAAAATCATGGGCGCAGATAAATTACAACCGCTGCATATTTACTGCCATTAAAATCCTTCGGTACCTCCAGTTAGCCTCGAGTTGGCGCCAGGCCGATATGTTCATTCCCACTGTAATTCCCTTAGTGTGAGGTACCATTAAATGATTCACTGTGGCAGGATAGTGCAAAACACTGTCCTAAAACATATTCACAAGACTTTCCACACACTTTCCACAGACTTTCCTCACAGCAACTGCCTGATATTGATGTCTGACATTAAAAAAAGGTCTTGATGGGACTTTCCTTTTACTACTTCATAAATGTAGGCGCGAAAGAAGTCCCTGTATGAACTATTGACTCTTACAGTGTTTAGCAGAAATATAGTAGTTGAAGTGGTCCTTTGACAATATTTCAATATCTTAAGAAAACCTACATTGTAACTTTTGAGGGAATAACGATTAACATGGCTGCTCGTTTTTAAAAGCCTTAGGTAATTTTGCTTTTACGTTTTAACACCAAAGAACCCGTATGTTACACAGGACATAAAATCGTGTGAACTATACCATTTCCCTCTGCATTGAACGAGTAATTGGGTCCCTCATTTGACTTCTTGGTGACAGTTTACGTCATGGCCAAAAATAAAACGATTGGCCTCTGAAATCTAAAAAATCAGACAGGAAATGAGAGGTAATTGCAAAAAGCATAAAATGCAACTTGATTGAGTTATTCTAAGTGAGTGAATTAAATCACACAGTAAATGCCACAAAAACGAAACACCTCAAAATGAGACGCTTTTTGCAGAAAGCAACAACATTTGAGCTTAAAAAATGCCACATGTTTAACTGAATAGGTAGGGCCTAATGTATTTCAAAATAAAGAATTTAATTATGGCTGGAATATATTGTGTAGCTGGGCAATAGAAGGAAGTTTGCGAGGTGAGTGGAGATTCATCACAAGCTATAAATCAGAAACCCATAAAACAAAGCGCAGTATTTTCCTTAATTAAATTCTAATCAAACTTTAATTAAAATCAATTCAGCCGGCGTGTGGAAAACAAACATCCCAACCTTTGTACATTGACAAAACAGGTTAAGAGCGCGTTCCTGAATACCTCGGTGTGAGGCAGACGAGGAACTGAGGAACCGGGGCAAAATTCAGAATCGAGAGAACGCAGACGTCTTCGGTTACCTGCACTTTCTGTGGGAGCTACAGCATTTAAAAGTCTGTCTGAACAAGAACTAACAGAGGCAACTGACGCCAAGTCAGACCCGTAAAACTTAGACGCTGGCAAATGCATTACGAAACAGCAACACCCACCTGCGATGAGAAAATGCAAAATGCAGTGCTAATCTATCACCGATGTTTGTCTAACGTTTTGTAATTCCGTGCCCAATGTCATTGGGCTGACATTGTCCAGATCGTTAAATATAATCTACCTTTAATGTCGGAGGCAAATCTATTTATGTTGATGTTATTCATAGCCTGGCATTCTATATTATTGATCAACACTGTTTGTCTAATAGGAAAATAATAAACAATTACTAGGCAACGTGGAGGAATGTAATCGTTTTTCTCATATGCATTACTCCCACGGCAGACCTCCCAAAACATAAAGGTGATAATCTGCATAAAATCAATGCGATATGATAGCATTCGTATATTTATCATTGGGCCTACATCGACCACACTTCTTACACAGAAATTTCACTTCGTTACAAGGAAAGTGCGGCGAAGCTGTTGTATTGTATCCTCCGGACAGATTCTTGAATTTCAGACCAAATTATTAACAAAACACACAAGAGATGCTCTATCCCAATGCATAGGCCCAAAAGTAATTTTAATTATCATCTAATTATATTTAGTAATAGTTAGCCATCCTATTGCAGATGAGAACAACACTCTTGGGTTTCTGTGTTTGGTGTAAACCCCACACCTCTTGTGTGAGACCTTTTATCATAAATTCTGTCACGTATCCAATGGGTACAACAGTATAAGACAAAATGCCAAAACCTCCATCGTTGACAGTATATAGACCTTTTACCAAAGCTAAAAGATTGCTGCTTGAATGGAATCATAGAATGTGTCAACACACACAAACACAGCAATGTGCTGGTAACAGACAATGTGAAAAGACATGGGTGGCAGCAAAACAGAACAGATACCCAGAGATGCCCACTGAGCTGACAGACCAAGCATCTACAGACTTACATGTATTTTTCATACGCAGGATATTCATTACATTTTCAAACAAATATGCTGTTTACTTGTATATTGCATTATGTTAAAGTTTCTTGTGTCAGGTGCAAATCACCCTTTGCATGTAAGTCTTTACTGTCCCTGCATTGTTGCATTTGTGGATTTCCCTATTTCCTCTGCAAATGTTGAGGATCACATATATATTCAGCCAGTATCTTTTTAAAATAAAATGTTGCCAGCTGTAAAATCTGCCTAATTTTCACGGATCCACTGTGTCTTTCCTTTTTTAATTTACGGTCTCCTTTATTTTCTCCAGACAAAATATGTAATTTTCACTGTTGACAGGACTGTCAACAGCACTGTTGACTCCAGTAATCATAAGTGTGGTCCCAATATCAATCATTTTGTCACATCACATACAGAAATATTTTCAAAACACTGGAATCACCTGGATTAGTACCAGCAATGACGGTTACAGATATTTTGAACTGATACAGGTAAAAAAAGTAAGTGGTGTAAGCCATCTATATAGAGCACCTAGTGTTCTCATATTTAAATTTTAAGACCCAGGACAACAGTTCATAATGTATTTCAGTTATACACATCCTGTTGTGCATTTTCTGTGATCTATATGATACTGAATTCCTGTTTCTGAAAATGACAATGAGCACCTTAGCAACAGCAACAATCAAAATGGTAAAATAAAGTTTGGAAATTAATATTGACCCAAAACACATGCAGGTTCTCTCTGTAGTCTGTCTATAAAACATTTTCATTACACACAATACAGTACAATGATTGAGATGCCGTCACATATTTCATCATTACATATATGCTATAACATAGGCTAACTGTAATGTCACAGGTTAAAAAAATAAGCAACATTAGCATTGAAGCCATTCCTGAATCACAATGTGTGACGAGAATTTAGAACATTTGGCCTAAATACATCACCAAGTAACTCAAACAGCAGCATTACATGCTTTAAAGAATCAACCCTTTTTATCTGATATACATTAGAACAGGATATTCTTAGCTAATGGTATTCATCTGGAATGTACAGATCTAAAAAAAACTGTACCATCCTTTACAGTGCAGTACAGCCCCCTAAAATAGTCGCTACATATAATTCACAGCACCTGCATGAGCCTGTGTTTTTATTTTAGAGAGCAAAGAATAGATTTGCTGAAATACATCTCCAGTCACATTCTTCAAGATAAAAAAAAAACAATAATGATGTATGATGGTTTGTCATCTCTCTAAGGTGACATGGTGCTCTGTTTTCTGAGAGGGGATGTCAGGGGCTCCTTGGATATGCTGTGTCGTGCGAACCAATGAGAACAGAGTGTCCGTCACGCACCTTAAAACACTCTGCGGGGCGGGAATGTCATACGCTACAACATCAAGAACCAGCAGAGGCAATCTTTGATGGAAACAGCATGGTTCTGTTTGTCACGGATACAGGACTAAATGAATTCAAGACGTTGGCTATCTGTTTCGGCCTACATCTTAGCGTGGGTCTTGTGCCTTGTGGTGACAGGGTAAAAAGCCATCAAACCTTACAGCCAGCACAGACAGAGGGCCTGGGCGACCCCCCTGAGACCAGACCACAAAGGGAAGGCATTCAGTGGCAGCCATCGTGAAATGATTTCTTGGGTCTAACCCTCGGGTAGAAAATAAAGAAAGAAAAAAAAGATTCCTTCTAAAGGAACAGCAAACAGTGAACTTTGTGGTCTATGGCCAGGTCTTTATCCTGTCCAAGAACATCATGTTGCAGGCTGCTTGTTTCAGCAGAGGTAGGCTGTGTCGGTCCACCCCACTGTGTGGAATATTACTCTGCTATTCCCTCTCAATGAAAAATGAAAATGGGCAGGCCACAGCCAGGTGGACGTGTGCATGCGTGTGGCGCCTGGCTCTTCAAATCAATATGTAGGATGCACTGAAATGAGCTGAATTAATATTAGCAATTTAAAACAGGCAAAACAGGAAAAAAATAATTGATGGTCCTGTACAGTACAGAGAAAGGCTCCAGAGGAAGGGACACACACAGGAAGGCTGCAGTCACTTAAAGCGAGAGGGAAGATGATTTTGGTACTGAGGTAAAGTCACAGTCAGATTCAAATTCAAAATCAAATGTGCTTCAGGAAGGCTTGGGTACAGTATTTTCACAGGGAAATAAAGACTGCATACTGTACGCACAACACAGACAAAGAGCGCAGACAATACACTTACTCCTGATCAGTATGATTTGACCATTTATCTTAAGCATGTCTCAAATGCAGAAAGACCTGAGTTGCAAATAGAGCGCTGGTGTGATTGGCATTGCAGCTGTTTAGTTGCAGGAGCTCCCCTATTCTCTTTTGTTAGTCAGTGCTATACTCTGAGGTGCTTGTGTCCTCCGTGCAGATGGCCTGTAGTGCACGGTGGCTGCCATTGGTGGGGGTGAGCCACCCGGTCGTCATGCCCGAGGATGCAGATGCAGGCCGGGCCACGCAGGAAGTGGTGCTGTCCAGTCAGTTCTCTCCTACTCGTCCAACAGAACTGCTGCTGAGAATCACCAGAGGCTAATACCAGAATGCTGACCTGAGGCCACTCATCCAACATAGGGCAGTGGCAAATGGCATTGAAACAGCTGAGACAAATGCAAGAACACTGATCTTGGACCACACATCTTGCAAAGGCCAGTGACAAATGGCATTGGAACAGAAGAGACACCACTTCCTGCAGATGAAGCATTAAATCACCAACTCTCTCACACCTTTACCATATACACAATATGGTGAGGAACAGACTACTCACATGTATAGAAACATAGCAGCAGCAGTGGACAAGAATTTTTTAAAATAATTACTTTTATACCTCCCCCCTCCCCCAAAAAACACCTTCACACAGAACTATGATGATTGTGGCGGGTGTTCCATTATCAAGGGTGACTAATGCCTTCAGCTCAGCTCCCCCAATTAACGTCAAACCACACTGTAAATCTATTCCCTGGCAGGAGGACAATTTCCCAAACTCCCTTTAAAAAGGACAAGTGTCTGGAGAACAGAAAGGCAAACCAGCTCCTGACAGAGGGAGCACTAACCATCTAACTGTGAAAAAAAAATACCTAGGTGCTCTTTCTTGGCTGAAAGGGGCTTTTACATTTCAGGAGCCCTAAAGTAATTGCCAGAGGGTAGACTAGAGTGGAAAAGTAAACACAGATTAAATTTATTGTACAACAAATGTTTTTTCTTGTGCCAAAATATTGTGCATTAGTGCTCTTTTTTCAGGTCTTTTCTCCATCTTTAAAAAATGGGAATGCAGTGTTCCGAGGAAAGAACTGGAGCCTTGAAAGCCCCAGTTTTCCCTAAATGACCTGTAGCCAGAAAGAACGGACAATGTTCTTCATCAAGTCAACCTACAAGGACTAAGCAATGTTAAAAGGTTTGGAACAGAACAGTTGTTTTTAGAACAGAGATTAAAAAAAAAATTATAGCAACATCCAACTGTTTCCATACAGTTAGCATTGTATTTAAAAAGATGAACAAAAACATTAATATCCATACTAATTCATTTCATCATTATATTACTAGAATCACGCATGTAAATATGCTCAATAAACGCGCCTACATAGCCCTGCTCAAGCGCGTGCTACACATGCATGCGCATGACAGTGTTTTGATTTTCCAGCACAGTACCTTTAATTTCAGCGTAACCCGACTGCGAATGGAAAAGCAGAGCACATAAAGTACCGGCAATACAATGCATCATTTATTTCATTCTCCAGGTTTTGGAAAATAAATAAAATAAAGCTGACTGACTGCCGGCCGTCTGACATGTTGTGACAGGTTTGTATAAATATTTACAATTACAGAAGACACTGCCTAATTTCCACTGGAAACGCGCGTGACGCTCGAAGCCAGTCGCCCCACAGACACGTATTTTATCACACTTTATTACGCAAATGGGCGTGGAATGAGAGTGCACATAACTGTCTACTTAACACTTACTGAAACATTTATAAGAGCTGCTACCGTGCCTCAAAAAGACAGGCGGTACGGTTTGAGAAAACATGGCGGGGAGGGAGGTGTCACGTTCTTAACGCGACCGAGAAGAGTGTAAAATGACAAATGCACTCCGCGGTTAGCTGTTAATTGACCATATTATCAGCTCCACATAGAATGCAAAGCAGCGTCACACATGGCTGTTGTGCTGAGATGGCCAGTCACGGCTGTTAATCCGTTCCACCCGGGGCATGAATCGCGGGGACAAGGCGAGATGTAGAATACATCGTCAAGAGCTACACAGGCAAAAACAAAGAACAGGGACGAGGAAACCTAGCTAGTGAGACACAAATTCAACACTACCGTTATGAGATTAGATCTAATTTAGATAATAAAAACTAATTAAGGTATAAGCGTATTGATCAAGAAAACAGTATGAGAGGAATACAGGCGTTTATGGTGTATAAATGCAAGCAGAAACTCATTCCATCACATTCGATTAACTTTATAAATACTTGCATATAAAATAACTCTGAAATATGGGCTCTGTGGGTGACCAAATGGCTATTAAACAGTCAGATTTCCAGAGGCAACCAAGCGTCCCATTTTTCCAGCTCTGCACCTCTACCTTCATACTGCTGACCTGACACAAATCGAATGCCCTTGCCAAGAAAGGGTTAATCATCTGGCCCATCATAGGAGACGTCCTGAGCTTGGACCTCAGAGAGGTCGATGACAGAAAATCATTTGGATTTAACTGATTAACCGTCCCACAGACAACACCCTGGCCGATACTGGTAGATCAGTGACTCTCCTGAAATGAATAAAAAATAAACACTTGTGAGTACTAAAACACCAAAATGGAAAAGGGGGCCAGAATGAAATAGGGTCAATTACATCCCCACTTTATGCAGACAGTTGTTCACATTGGAGTTTTTCGGAAGTAATTTTGTATGCAAGTTCTTTGAATCATAGCCCACATAAGAAGAGAAATTCAAATTGTTGCAGACTACCTTATTAAACAGATCCTTTTGTCAGACCCAACTATTCTGTCAATGTATCCAGAGGAAATATATATTAGAATAAGTCCTGTCCTTGTTCACATGAGATGATTGTCAATCATTTAATTTCTGTCCATCACAGGGGATATATCTTGATGAGCATCTTTGTCTTTTTAAAGATGGATTCATTTCCATGTACATCCAAGAGACCGTGAGTTGATCTGTCACATGAATCAGAAAACAGCCTTTTAAAACAACAGTTTACATTAAATGTGCACATAAAAAACATACATGTGCTTGGTCAAAATAATATGCATGTTTACAAAAAAGGTAGTTAAAAGTGATCATGTCAAAGCACACCTGTCACTGTGTCCTTTCATTACAATCCAGCGGGTCAAACCTTGCCATTGGTTAAATGTCATCAGTGCACTGATGTGTTGCAGTTAAAGAATTTATTGAGCCTTTCTTGGAAGTCAGTCTACAGTATGTCAATGAAGGTGACCAGAATCTCTGGTCCCTCAAGAGTAACTACTTGCCATTGGCTCTCTCACCAGCCAATGAGGTGCTATGTAGATCTTCAGAATGCTCTCCACCATGGACTGGCAAACTGGACACCCCTTGCATTGGCTCCCTAATCCACTACAGTGTATTAATGAGACCAGTCGTTAGGTAACCTTGACCCCCTGTTGGGTCTTCCTCACCTTTTTTTGTTTCCAAACGAGTGACAATGAAGGAGGAAGTTGATTGAGGGGGCCTATTATATATCAGCTTAGAGAAAGCTGCCGTGATTGATGAGTCCAGCGGTCACCTTCAGTGCTCCGTACAAGAACTGTATCCTTTCTGTCAAGTGACCTGAAAATCCTGCTGACATATCAGAAGTCACCATAACAGAGCACTGTATTGTGCATTACATCTTTCTATGCCAGGAGATGTGGATGCAAGTGCATACAAAATCCATTTGGTTCCATGTGATCTGGGTGTTGAATACCATGCTCAACTTCTAAAGAAAACCGTATGAACCATATTTTTTCAAAGTAAAAATAATTAATTGCTGCCAGAAAGCTCCTATTTACTTGTATGATAAACAAAACATGATTTGTTTTGACTGGGACCATTGTGTCAAAGTATTTTATTTTACTATGTTACATAATATCTGTATTCTAAACAACCCTAAAACAAAAACTGTTTTTAGACTAAACTTTTATGAAACTTTCCATTTAAATATGTCACACCTGTTTATATGACACATGTGTTTAAAAAAACCTGGACATGAAGCGTGAAAGTTCTGGTTTGTAAACTGTGGGCACGTTTTTTATTTATTCAGGTACATAGTACTTCATCTGGATGGCTTATTTCATGCTCTGTGGCTGCTCTCAACCTATCCAGGTAATATAAGGGACAGTGAATGTCTGCTTGTCCTGGTGGCAGACAGTCTGAGGGTGTCTTTATGTCACTAGGGGAAAGTGGTGAAAAAAATAAGAATAACAATGGAAACTATTTTGAAGTTTGTTTCCAGCAATGCTTCAGACTTGTTGGGGGGAAAAAAGTCTGACATGTTTGTTTCCCTGTTTAATGCAAAACAGCTCTAAACACAGTAAATGGAGAGAATCTGCATTTGCTTTTCACTCTGTGAATTTCACCACGGCTGGTAATACTGTGCCTAAAGAGGGCCCAAATCACATTTGTTTAATTGAGGCATTCACATTTATATATAGAATGGGTTTCCAGTCTGTAGAGGGGTAATTATGTTTATGCAGCAAAATTACCTCATTAAAAGCAATCATGGGGTGACATTTAAATACAAAAGAGCTGAAAGCCTCTTTGCCACTCCACGCTGGTCAGATTGAACGTCCTGGACAAAGGGAGCAGAGAGTAATGCAATGCATGTCGTTTGCACGCCTTGCCACAAAACAGCAAACAGAGACAGACAAAAGAAGACCCCAGATACACTCACACGGGGGGGCAGGGCGACACAATCCGACAGGACACGAACAAGGCGCCCTTCCCTCCGTCCGTTTATTACCTGTTAAAACCCGAGCCGACCCCCTCTGTGAGTGGCAGTTTGGGGGGTTCTCGAGAGCGGGCCTCAATATTTCTCCGGGTCTGCTGAGTCATAATTAAAGCTGAACCGAGCGGAATTGGAGAGGGAAGGTCAGCAAGGAGCCGAATGAGAGATGAGGCCGATCTGATGGGCACCAAATGAACAAATTATGATGGGCTCCACTCAGTGTGATGAGGTCAAACGCTTGTTTCTACCCGCTGACAGTTCAATTTCCCTGAAATGTCTCCCGATTCACGATGAGCTAATTATGAATGAAAAGTTATCAGTTGCCCACCCGTTGAAAGGGGGCTTAAATACTATTTTGTGGCGATTCTAATGTCAAAATGTTATTAGAGACAACATGTCGGCCTGGGAAGGGGTTCAAACATGATAACCCCAGTTCATGGAAAAGCTACTGTTAACCAAATAATTCTCAAAAAAGGGCTTATGGCTGAGTTGGGACAAATTCTACCATGGGCATACTGTAAATTCCAGCATGTACTGTATATGTAATATATTCATTAATATGTGGTTGTTTATCATACACAAAAGTACAACAGGATACCAATGGAACCAAACAAAGACCTTTAGAGTCAATGCTGCGGTGAAGTTTATCAAAGAATCAACTTCCATTAGCATTATAGCTGTGTGCAGATACTGTTTTCCATGCAATTATAACGGGACTACAACTGCTTTCCGAATAATACTGATTGTATTTTCCTATGAATGATACTTCTTGGTGCAGCATTTTTTTATTTCATAGGATTTTTTCTCTTCCTTGCATCCTGTAGCAGCTTTCAATCCCCACTGGCAATTTGAAAACCTGGCAAAATGACTTATAGGATGCTTTCATTAATACAGTGCATACAAATCTGGTATTGACTTGGCTCGTTTTGATTGCCACTACAGGTTGAAGTGAGGGAGCTGTCATCCAAAAATTCCAACTGGCATATCAGGATCTCTCATCCAAGTGACATAGTCATAGTGGGATCAGATAGATATAGTTTAAGTAACCAAAAAAGAGAAAAATCTTGAAAAAATACCACCAGGAATGAAAGTCAAGCACTTGTGACAATGGCCTGCCTTCACTGCAATCTATTTGCTTATTGATTCATTTCATTCCAGCAGGGTCTGGGTTTTGATATACTGCCAAATGGAGTTGTGCGAGGGACTTCCACTCAAATATTCCCTCATTTCCACTCTGAAGGAGGCTCTTCACTTTTCACGCAGCGTCAAAAGTTGTGGCACAGCATTTACAGGAGAAATGGGAGGCTCCGTTTGCAAAGAGGGATCAGGTGTCACTCAAGGACCTCCACATCCTGCAAGTGACCTCATATCGCTTTTATGAGAATTGGCCCTAGATTCGGGACTGAGAGGGAAGGATTCTGTTAAATCACCAGGGACTGTCACGCGTCACATCGACAATGGCTGTGGCAAAGGGGAAGACACAGGAGGGAACATTTGGCTTCACCACGATTTGATTTGTACATCAATATAAGGAATTCAATACGCTGGGCCCCAATGCAATCTGGGGGAAGAAAAAACCGAGAATGATCCCGCACAACATGATTTGATCTGTGAATGGAAACAAATTGATGCAATTGTGCGGACTTTAGCGTTTGCTCATTGATTAAGGCGAGCCGTGGATTCAAACCGATGAACTGAATGAATCAATGAATCGTTGCACCTCTTCCTCTGTCAGTGCGTAGGCAGGTGTGTGGTTTCATTCAGCTTCTCAGTGGCTCAACTGCTGTGGATTTTCAGGGACTGCCTGATATGACATTAGACATATTCGGTGACCCTAAGAATTTCCATCAAAAGCAGACAGAGCCAGAAGGTGGACTGGGGACCAAGGAGGAGCTCCGTTTCTATTCTAACAGCCATAATTAAAGGTTAATTCACTGACTCAGGACTAACAAGGAGAGAGCACATGATTTGCAAGCAGCTGCCTTTTATGACATGGGATTAGAGCAACACAATTAGGACAAGAATTACAATCATCAACCTCCAGTGCTATGATGATTTTTCTTTTCCTCTCTGGCTTGCTGAATGTGACATCCTTCCAGATATTGGACTGGGAAATTGTACATGTTGTATTTTAAAAATTACTTTTGAATTATTATTATTATAGAATGTAAGTTGCAAAGCTGAGCTTTTCAAGTATGCATGCACACTCTTTAGAAGGTCTGTTCACCTTTCACATGTGATGGGCTGATATATCAATATGCAGAATTTTGATGTAAGAAACCTTGAACACTCTATTCATTTTTGTATTACGTGTTACCTGAAACAGCATTTTCATATTTTCTGGGTGTAAATGACTTGATTTGAGACCACAGGATTCTCTGGTAATAAAGAGGACACCACAGTTCGGATCCATAGACTGTTCTTGTCAAGGTTTTGCTTACGTCAAGGACATTCACTGTGGATGATAAACCAGGTCATTTTGTTACATGTGCTGCATATAAAACAAGCAGAAGCAGAGATTGCAGACCACAGATTTCTTGTGTCAACCTCAACCTGTAGGTAACTGTAGGTAAAACTTTTTTTGCCACCCCTTTGAACACAGACACACAGACATATCCAACCAAATGCAAAACCTTCAGGTGCAGGTGATGTCAGTACTGAATCTCCAGGGCACATTCATCCTGTCTACAATGTATTTTAATTATGACAAATAAAAAAATGAGTGTACATCAGTGTCTTATGAGTGCCTGGAATGTTTGGAATTAAATGATGACTTCAGTATTTTGCATGCATTTAATAACTTTATTTATGAAAATGAATAAGAAGAGATTATCAAAGACATTCTGAAGAATGCTTGTAGAGAGAACACGTATGTGTCTGGAAAGATGTGGTAATTAACTTCTTTTGCAATTTTTTTTCTTGACATTATGCAACTGAACTTATTTTATATAACTGTATCAGTGCTCAGAAAATTAAATTCATGCTCCATCTATGCTATATTTCAGTCGTGGTGAAAACTCATTATTGAAATGATTTTAATCTGCTTTAGAAATAAATTTAATTTATGTTCAGATTAATTTAAGTATAAGGTATGTTTCCATGGAGCTGAACCAAACAAAACTGAGCTAACATACAGAAAAATGTTTGCATTAAAACTAAAAAAGTTGTCCCTCTCCACTGGATATCACAAAACCACAGTCTTTAATATGTCTGAGGCCTTGTCCAGAAATCTAGCAAGAGGTTATGAATTTACATTCCACATGAGGCATATATTCTATAAAGTAAGCCACAGAAAAAAATGGCCATGTAGGTTTTAAATGTTGGATTCTCAGGCCAATTTACACCACAGCTTGTAGTTTGGCAAAATATTTAAATAAGAGAGAGAGAGTTTAATTTAACAGCTTTACTTCATGACCCTGTGAGGTGGCTAGGCCCAGCCCTATCTGTTCATTATAAATATCCACATTTATAAAAAGCAATATCCAATTACAGAGCCAGAAGCTTTGTATAATAGGTTGTCATGGACAGTCTCATAATAGAAAACGCGGCCCACATATGGAATATCGGGGTCACCTTCTGGTCTATTTGTCTTATGACTTTATTGCTCAGGTACTAATTAATTTCTTACTGTTGGAGTGAACCATTTTGAGCTTTTTAATATGACTCATTTGGCATTCTGTAACATTAGAGTGTATTTCTTTGGGACTCTGAATCCTGCGTAGTGCCATGCAGGTATGAGAGAAGCAAAACTGATACAGTAATGCACACAAACCTGCTCTATTTTAGCAGAAATAGCATAGTTTAATGATCACAATGTTTAACAAAATGCAAAAAATTGATGGCACAATAGCAGATTTGGGCAATTATTACAATCAATTTTGAGACATTCCACTGAGATGAGTTCCCTGGAACTGCTAGCTTTTCTGTTTCTTGATCTGTTCGGCATTCATACAAACTAATAAAATAAAGCCACACAATCAGTACTAAAACCATGATGGCAGAGGAGCCCGTACACTCGATTTCTATGAAAGAACCTGTAACCTTTTATCAGGTTAAAAAACACAAGGCCCCCATGGAAATGATGTCAGAGGGAAACTGGGTGACCCAGGGGGCCACCGTTTCTCTCGCGGCGCCCTCTGACAGCGGAGTTCGTCATGTGAGAATGGAAGTCATCGCGGAGGAAAAGGTTGGCAGACGTGGAGGGGGGGTCCGCCCTGTCACCAGGGCGACGAGGTAGAGAGCGATGCGAGGCTCTGACAGACCTGAGGGCTCGGAGGTACACAGGAGCAGGCACACAACTCCCTGCTGATCATCTGGAAAAAAGTGCCCGAGAGAAAAAGGTCAGCGGGAGTGGAAACTCCTCACGCGAGCCTTTAAGGGAAGAAAGGGGACACTTTGCCATTACATCCTGGGAAAGGATATCAAAATAACTATTCAAGGAAGGGCAGCCCAAATTCGGTGAGGGCCCAATTTCATTCAAATCCTTACAATATAAACAATGGACCAACAAGCATATTCACATGCCATGTACTTCATAATACCTTCTAATGTCTTCAGAATGCACTTTTAAAAATTAGATGAAATACACATACTCTGTAGCCACTCTGATTCGTCATTCCCTCAGAAAGACAAAAATGGAAGTAATAGGATGCAGCACAAGGTGATTTACCTGGTACCTGTTTGTATTTCCCAGACAGATCACAAGTGGGCCAAAGACAATAACATGAATGCTGAGACTGAATGCATGATTAGTTAGCCTTATCACTTTGTGATTTTTAGAATAGGGATTTATTACATGCAGAATAATGGTACTAATATACTGATTAAGAGATAGTGACAGTAAAAAACGTCAAGCTCACAGTCATCTAGACCAAACAATGAAATTGTTCCTCTTGTGTGTCTTTTTTTTCCACATAATAAAAAATGACGTCAGTGGGCAGGGAACATGACTCAGATGATGTAGACAAAGCATCCAGGACAATGTATATGGACACTACCAGTGCAGAGACAGCCACTCTTCACAGAAAATGCCAGAAAGGTGGAAAGTGTAGGCAACAGCAGCATCCTGGCCTTCTTACACTACAGCATCGGTCCTAGGGCACCCCCTGGTGAACATCCTGCATCCTGAGGCATGCGTGTGTGTGTGTGTGTGTGTGTGTGTGTGTGTGTGTGAATGAGTGAGTGAAGGGAGAGAGACAGATGGAAAGGGATAGAGAGGGAGGAGACGAGACAGACAGCAAGAGAGAGATAGAGAGAGGGGAAAGAGATTGATAGAGAGAAAGGTGGAGAAAGTGAGATGGGTAGATGTCCAAGACGTCGCATCTTCATCCCGTGGGCACTAATAGGCCCCTTTTGGCCGTAGAAATTCATTTCTCTCTGCTCCCATCAGTGAGATGTCAGACAAACCTTACTACGAGGTCACTGGGTGACTAAGAGCAACCAGTACAATCTATTGTGATCACTTCTTTATTTATTTTTACAAACAAAGCTTGTTCTGCTCATGATTTGTGCTAACCTTTCAATTTACTTTTGCACCCATTTATTCTTCCTTATTCTTAATTAGTTCAACACACTGTAACATTCATCTGCATCTTTTACATTTTCTTGCTGTGACTATTCCATTTATATGTTCATTTTTTCTCTTGCAAATGGTCAGTTAGCTTTAGTTTTCACAGTTTTTTTGCATTTTCAACAAGAACCTTGATTAATACTTTAGTCCTCTGGCTTAATAATGGTTGCGAAAAGCAGCCAAAATCTGAATAAACAGGAAGATTTTTTTCATTTGAAGAGTTGTACAGCCATAGTCTATCGTGGGGGTATTGTGGGGTTTAGATCTGATTCTTTAGTTGTACTGTCACAGACTTGGTTTTAATGTGTCAACAGTAATATCTGAAAAGTATAAACACAAAGAAGCATTGCTGATAAATTGAAAAGAGAAATATGTCTTTGTGTATTTTACAAATACTATTTACAAATTCTCTTGCTTTCGTACAAACAATTGTTTCCAGCTGTCATAACTGATCCAAAAAATCGCACAGACCAGATTTTCCATGACAGTCACAACGTGAGCTCTCAGTTCCAGGCTCTCCTGTCCTGGCCCCACTCTAGGCTTCTCTAAGACCAGTGCACAATGAAACCATTTTAACCTATGAACGCTTTTATCATACGCACCACGCTCTCATAACCGTTCCCTTTTTTAAAAAAAAAACAAAGAACCATAAAATTCCACTCTGTTTCTACCGCCACAGAAGAGGAGCTTAATGCCGAAAACAAACAATGAAGTTAAAACCATATCCTATCAAATATTCCCCATTCGACAATTCATCTTGGTAATAGAGATGGAACCTGGCTAATGCACCCGGAGGCTGAAGCGTGAGATTGAGGATTTCTCTGGCACAATGCATAATTCATGGCCCCGACCAGCAAAGTGCATAAAATGAGAATTTCACACTGCGGCAATGGCACCGGAGGCTGGGGTGGAAGAGGCGGGCGAAATCGTATTTTACTGTGCAAATTTTATTTCTTAGCCCTCCTGCATTTATGCGACGACATCATTGGCAAACAAAACGCGCCGGCGGATTACCCACCGCCGGTGCAGTGTTACAGACTTGTGGGGACATCTGTGGAAGGCTGCAGACAAATTGTTTTCGTGCGTTTTTGAGTGGGGGAAGAGAGGAGAGAGAGAGAGAGAGGGAGACAGAATGAGGGACAAGTCTAACCAAGCTCACAGATTGCATTGGTTTAATTTGCACGCTTGGCGCAGGTATATAAGCACGACATAGTGAGGTTTGGGTTCAGGGGATTTCTGGCCTGCGAAAAACAGATCTGTAATGTTTGTTGTTCACTCACTCCCCATAACATCACCTGAGGAGGGTTAGGGATGCAAATTGGAAGATCATTTACTTGAAAGAAGACATATGTTGATTACTTTGGCTGCGGTATCACGCTTTGTAATGTATACACAGAGCTTGGATAATAATAACCAAAAAGAGACTTTTTCATGGGAAGTTGGTTTTGTAGGCGATAAAAAATGAGAAGAAAAAAAGTAGGCCAACATGTTAGACCTCTGACACTGCCTTCCTCGCAAATATACCAGTGCATTTATTCCGGTCTTGCCTGAAAACGTTATCCATCCATGGTGCTGTATGATTTGCAGCTGGATCGGAACAATGCTTTTAAGGCATTAGGCCTAATTCCTAGTATGTGACTGGTGCACTTTCAATTTCGAATAGCGCTGTATCTGGGAAAACTAAAGTCCCGTTTGGCTAGTTAATGTTGGCAGAAAATGTACTCTGTTTTAAGGCTGCAAACCAGCTTTAAACCAGATTATGTGATAAAAGTTTTCACGCAATCTTAAAAAAGGGTGGTAAAAAGTTTTACTGAATCATAAGAAAGCAGTAATACAGAAAGTCTCTCTGGAGTAGATTAAACCAATTGAAGAATAATGGAGAGGAGAGATACAAGCATGTGTACATTATCACATCTCAATTCTGTGGCCCATGTAAATGGATGTTCCATGCTTTAAACGATAAAAAAGCAACTTTAATCTTCCCCCCTAATGATTATTAACGGAGGTGTGACAGAAATGGGAGGATTATCACATTTCACAAGGATATATGCCACTGATTTTTTTTATGTTATGCTGGAGCCATAAAAACGCAGTTTAATTGAAGTGCCGCTGCTCGTGATTTTCCTCTAATAGCTGTCAAAGAAGATGAGAGGCAGCCCATGACGGATCTTCAGAGTCTGTATTTAACACACACCCCCAACCTCTGATCACATTCAGACCTGAGAATTAAGGGGGCACCTACAGCAGCTCTTTGAAAACCATCAACTGTTCACCAGATCAGCGTACAATTGTAAATACCATCAAAAATCTCACTGAATCAGTGCTTAATCAGTGAAGACTAATTGAAAGATGCTAATGAATGCTTGGTGAGAAAATGCCAGAGAAAGTGTTCGATAAAATGCACCAAGTGCACAATAAGCCGGTGGTGCTTAACTGGTTGGTTCATAACAGCTTGCTGCATTCAAATAAGCATGTTTTATTGTCTCGCAGAACTATCCTACATTATGTGCCTTTTAATATGAAGTATAGCATCCCCTTCCTTTTCTGAGAACATTGTCCATATCCTAAGCAAAAGTTTTTACCTGGTTAGGTTCTCTACACAGAATTTCTGTTATGCTATATGAAGTGATTCCAAAGATTATTGAGTCACCTATTAGGTGATAGACCTGGCATGAGGAGGTGCTGTCCAGTTAATGTCTCTGTCCGTCGTGATGAAACCAGCTATTAAGGAAAAAAGCCAGATGCTGTTGGGCCTGTACAACCCACAGCAAACCAGATCTCAGACAGTTCAACGTAAGGGGGGGCTGTGGTCATCCATTCAGCTGACAGCTCCCCCTCCCCCAACACAAAGGCAATGGAGGATTTGGACTCTATCTGCAGGGCTTCCTTCTGGCCATGGAGGTCCAAGAGGCCTAGAGACCGGAATGTGAGGACTCAAATCCCCTGTCACGAATCAGAAAAGCTGGTCTTCACAACAGATAACATGTGACTCCCTTATAGCCAGGCAGCTACGCAGCAGAATTCTGCCTCTGTGGTTCAAATGCACACTGAATTTTCACCATGAGCTTTGACTCCTTCTTCCTGTTAGTGCCAGAGTCAGTGCTTTGTTCTACCTGCAAGATGACGTTGGTTGGTGCTCTTCGGTGAGGAGCTAACCTGGGATCCTGACAAAGCAGCATTGGCTGTTGAAGTGGTCCCCTTTTTTCTTATTCCTGTCAACAGTTAAGTCACTGAAAGGAAAGGATGACACACTTGAAAGATGACCACATCTTGATAGTGCGCTACAACATCATCATTGCTCCCTTTACCATTATTTTTCAGGTCATTTTATTTCAAATGATCAATCATTTTGACAATCAGCAACATGTGTCATATTCAAATGTGCCTGGTTATTTTCTTTCTCTCATTGCAATGTACTCTAACAACCTCTAATTGCACAGCAAGGGTTTGACAGTAAAACCCTGACAATGTCCTTTTATGCTTTGTTTTAATGACATACGCATCAGCAATAGGGGCAACAATCTTACTATAAGTATTGGTTGGTTTTCTCATCACTGCAGCTAAACATATTAAAATATCCCTTCCTTATTCCACATAATGCTAAAATGTCCAATGCTGCTATTTGATTTTGAATTTTTTTGTCATTTTTTTCTTGTTCAGCAGAGGTTCCATTTGCTAAGACTGCACTGCATTGCCAAAAGCTATTTTGAAACACTTTGTGCAAATCACAGTCTGACTGCAATAACAATATTTCCCCAGGACATATGATTATTACATTTTCTCCTACTGCTGTGGATTTACAGGAAGAGCTTTCAAATGTGGAAATCATAAACGTGTAGGGATGGGACATTAAATGATGTCAGGCTTTCTGTGACGACTGCAAGGTGATGTGTTTCTGATTCCAAACAAGTGCCCGTGAACCCTGTCTTTTTCCTTCAACCTGAAAAAACTACATGGCCAAACCAAGAACACCAAAGACTAGCATGTTTTGTTTCCAGAGTTAATTTAATATTACATTACCTAGGTTTTTTTTCCCTTCTATCTCAGTTCTGTCACATAATGAATGTTTACCCTGCCTGCTTGGGATTTTCAGATGTAAAATTAATGAAGAGAATATGATGGTAACTGGCTTTTTAACTTTGCAATGATGAAAAGCCAGTATTAATTTAGGCAACAGATTTCATTTGTTCCAAATAGGAAAAACAATATAAATCACTTTTAAAATCATTAAATCCTGACTTAAATTAATAAAGTCATAATTAGGGCATTATGCTGTGTTTGTTAAGGGAGCGGCAGGGTGAGCTGCCTTAATTACTGTCTGTAATGGAGGGAGGGGGTGGCAAGTGCTGTCGTCAAGGCCACAGCTGAAGTGGGGGGTCGCTTGGGTATGGGTCTGGTCATGGTGCCCAATGGGTTGTGGGGGGGTACTGCAATCCCTACCCCTCATTTGGCACATACAGTAACAGCACATCAGCAGCCTACTGGCTAATAAAGCCCACTGCTAATGCCTGGGCAGTAATAACACAGGCCGGTAATAGCAAACCCAGGGCCATTGGCCATGCAGATGGGAGGCATATTATCCAAAGAATACTCCCTTTATTGCTCCTCCCGTGGAGTCAGTCACATTAGGCGGGATTAATCACACAGCTGAATCTTCAGAATGGGAACACCGGGATCTGCATCTGAGGGCATTGGAGGGGTTAAAAAATAGCATGTACCGCTAAAAGATGGAAAGGGGGATTATCTGTGCCACTTTGCATTGGGCATGCAATCTTGTGCCTTTCCCCACGCGCACCCGGCGTGACTCCAGGTCTCGAACGTTCGGTTGGTGTCACCTGCAGTAATTAAAGCTCCTTGCCAATTAAGTGGCCAAGTGAAGCTTGGAAAAGCACTGCCGCCTGGAAAGATTACATTACGTCCTGTAAACTTTTCAATCCTTTACTTGTTAAAGAAAGAAAGCAGAATAATGAGATTTTTGATGGTGCTAATATGTGCGTGGGCTGGAATTAAGTCAAAACTCTGACCCAAAAAAAAAACTGTCAAACACTACTGGTTATTTGTGAAAGCAGTTTTGCAAAGCTTACTTTGAGGTAAAAACAAACTGAACATTTGGTTTTAAAACTGTGATGATTTACAAGTGGTAAGCACTATAACTTAATTACAGCCTCTTTTTAGCCTGAATCCATTCTTATAATAACAGCACTGCAACATGGATGAGTTTGGGGCCAGTCATCTTTGCCGTATAACCAGAATCACCTGTGAGCTGGTTAAACAATTAGAACGGAATGCTTCCTCTGACTCTTTGCCTCTTCTTCTTGAATTTCCCATTCTTGGAGTCAGTGTGGTTGGCGCTTTAGGCACATTACTACAGATTCACACTCCTCTAGACACATTAGAGCAGATTTATACTGATGCTGACACTCCCCAAAGTTTGTTCCTCCTCCCTACTACAGTATATCAATACTGTTGATAAATGGCTATGTTTCACAGTAGTTGAATACTGAATACATGTCTGTTGAAGTCAGAACATACCTCAAGCAAAAATCAAGCTGACTCTAATAATTTCAGATGGTGTACCCCCATTATCGATTCAGACACACACAGATTCATCGGTGGATATTATTCCAAATCAAACTGGATAAGCAGCATCAAAAGCACACATACTTCTGCACACACTGTACTGCAAAGCTATCACAATATTACATAACGTGACTGTTTTCAGGGTTAAGGAGAGGTCTGTTTTGGGTTAGCCCCAGAAACCATTTATGAAAGTCTTGTTCAACCCCGAGTGCAGATTAAGACAGAAGGAAAATGATTGGACAGGTATGGAGCTGGGGAGGAGCATGGGGCATTTTACCAGCTCGATCAAACCCAGATCCCTCAGCAACCAGCCAGGGGCCACCGCTGGCCACCTGGCAGCCAATGGCTTTGGTCTGGAGAGTACAAAGAAGTGGGCCCAGCTGATAGCAATGTCTATAGAGGCAGAGGGGAGCAGAGAGATGAATAAGTCTTGCCCAGTATCATGCAGCACAATCTTAATCAGAAATGCTGGTAATTGGCAGCATATTAGCTCAAATGCCAGGGCATAAATAAGTACTAAAGACACTCCTAATGGGTCGAAAAAACTGATCCCAGCCCACAGATTAGAATGATATTCCCCATAATGGCTGATAAAAAAGCTAATCAGCCAGTGTGTTTGGAGGTGTTGCTCTGAAATGTAGCTTCTCTAAAAAGTTCCTTTGCAGCGAATATCAAGAGTGACAGCACAGTTAGACTATCAGCATGCACGTCCTGGCAGAAACTCATTTAGAATTTTAATGTTTTTTTTTTTTTCTTTTTGGAAACAGGAGCCTCTCTCCTCCATACCAAAGCGATGCTTTTCCCCAGCCTCAGAAGAGTGGAAATTAACATTGCAATTTATATATTTATTCTGAGGCCGATAGGAGCGGACAACCTGGTGATCTTATCACAGCAATATGATAGCGGTTCTGCATTTAAAATAGACAGTCTGACATGATCCATCAGTTCAAAATGTCTGTCAACAGAAAACATACTATTCTCTTTACACTCTGGACATAGTTTGTTCTGCAGTTTAACAATACTATCATATAAACATTTGTTGGTGCTGAACTTTATTTATTGCTTAATGAATCTGGGTTAAAATAACGACAATGAATATTAGAGCTCTGTGAGTTGTGAGGAGGAGGATGGTTGCCATCAAATACATTCCTAGTACATGTAGCAACTCCACCAATATTCAAATAAAGTAATTGCATGCCCATGCATATAGCCAATGATTTGTGTGGTCACATTTCTGGTTTAAAATTAGATGTTTTTAAGAGGTAATGAAACAGCGTACACATTTAGCTGTAGCACAGTGCTCTCCAGATCAACTGCTAATATATGTTCCCATACACATTCTTTGAAGCTAGCCCTAGTTCCCTCTCTGTCACATAGCAGCGATACACGTCAACAGAAACCAATTTAAATGTAAAATCAAATCCACTTTAAGCTTTCTTTTCATAAACAAAATATCATACACATATTTGGATGTGTAAACATGCTATGATTGAAATGTCTATAACAGTAGATAAACACTTAAAAGAAAATGGAAGAGTCTGCCTGGTTCACAATGTTGTATCTAATTAAAATACAAAAAAATCTGAATCTTTTGGCATCTTGAGGAAGAAGAAAACTATTTTGAGTAATGGGAAAAATGAATGTATAGCAAAAAATGCTGACCTTTTCTTGGAGAAACACATATGGGCTTGCATGTAATGTGAAAGGAAATTGTGAAACTAACAGATCACACAGTAAAGCAGAAAAATTATAATGAAAAAAGTTACAAATACTTGTCTCAAAGGAAGGTATAGCACACAGTAAAAATCCCAAATGACAGACAGCATCAGTCACACAGGCCTTTAAACCTACTTTATCCATTATTTTAATCACCATCTACTTATCAGCTATTATAGTGGGACCTTATCTGACAATATTCCGCTATTTCTATACACTGTAGGTGTACCTGCAGCAATATAAATGGGGGTGGATGAGGAGTGTATTATGGACCAATTAGTTAAAGGAGATGGGCTAGCTCCTACCACACTGTGATGAATGGAAGGTTGACTTAAACAGTAGAACAGGTCACAGTCCACTACTGAATGTTTGAATGTTCATTTGAGGGCCTGTTTTGTTGGGCCTGACTTTCATGTTATGCATTGACCAATGACAAAAGAGTCAAAATTGCAGGAATTGTATGGCTCTGTACCTGTCAATACAGATTCCAGGACTGGCGCTGGGTTGGGGGACCTTAAGGCTCCTCTTCGAACTGGCTGAGGGCTTCCACTCTACCCGACGAGGCCAATCAACTGCCTAATAAATCTGGTCAAATCCCTGCTATCACAGCTCTGATTGTACTTACTGTACTCACATATAATATGTACTGTGTGAGCAATTTAGTCTGGTCAACAGAGAGAGAGTCAAAGGGAGAAAGAAAGTGAGTTATTTATGATTATCGATATTGCCGAATAAACATATTCAAAGCTGTAATGAAAATAAATGGTTATGGCCAAACAGCTGTCACCCTACAGGGAATTGGGAAGGGGGGGGACTAGTGGGATCTAGTGGGCTTAAACAGGAACAAAGCTTCACACACATGTCCTCTCTTGGAGGGTAGGCGATCATGGCGGCTCTCCGGGGCCGGGCGCGTGCAGGACAATTAACCCGCTGGAGCGTAAAGAGAAGGCGTCATTAAAAAAAGAATCATATAAGCCGAAGCCGCGGAAGCTGCCAGGCGGGGGTAATGAATGTGAGTGTGCGGCTGGAGACGAGGCCCCCCGCCATGCTAATGGGAGAAATATGCGGCACATCAAAACATCCACATGGGTATTAGCGCGGGGCCCCCGGCAGCCGGCTCCGGGTGCCGGGGCGCCCCGTTATGAAGAGATACCGTCCCTGGAACAGGCCCCGTCCCACTCCTCTACCCCCCTCCACTCCTCGCCTCTCCCCCCTCCACCTGAATTATGAGCCATTAAGCTAGGCCCATGAATCACTGAGCTCTATTACTGTGTAGTATCAGCAGTGCATTTAGCTGTTACACTCTTACTTCCCCCCCCCCCACCTGACACCATAGAGATACTGATGCCATTGGAGGCAGTGGAAGAGGAAGTGACCTCCCAACATCCCTGCTCCCGTTTATGGCTTGGGCTAATGTCTGCCATTTATTTATGAGGCAAAGCGAGAGTTACTGCAGTACCCGCACAGCATTACTGAACCTCCTGTGCTTTCCTGCAGGAAGACATAGCCATCCTCTCACTGGAGAGGCATCATGGATTCTCATATATCATGGATGGTCAAAAAGCACATTGACTATGCTGGGGAGCAACCTTTCTGCGCAAAATGCTTCTAAATGTATACCTGTAAAATGGTAAGAGACCATTCACTGCTAGAGATACTGCACTCTGTGCTCTTTCTTGGTTCCCATTTCAGTCGTAATGGAGTTCTGATGGTCAACCATTCCAAGGACAGGATAGAATTCTTGATGCAAAGTATATAAAGTTGGATTTATTGATACAACAAAGAAGTACTACAGCTTTCAAATACCTCAACAAGCATATGGAATGGCTAAATGCTAAAGTCTTGATGGAACCATGTTGGTAGACTCCCCTCCAGGACAGGAATGGACACTCCTTCTGGGCTTTATACTGTCTATAAAGGTTTAATAAGACCATAAAGGATACCAGCCTGTGTGGGGACGACGAGGTAGTTTGGCAGCCAGATTAACAACCTGCAACATCCCAGCGTCCTCCTCGAAGGTCAAGGTCTTGGCCATTGTTCTCAGGATCTTGAGGGCAAGATGGCGGACACCCTTACATCATTGTCCCATCAGCCACAGGAGTAACTGAGACAGATGAATCACAAAAGTAACAAAAAATATATATGCTTCTGAAAAACACTGAAGATGAACTTGAAAGGTGCTTACAGAAAAATGTTTTGTGTTTTAGGATGAAACAGAGAAAGTCTTGACTCTGACATAACGTATCCAGAGCGCACCCCATTCAATGTGCCTTAGAGTGGCAGGATTGTGCATACTTAGTACAACCTACCAAACAATTTTAAATGCTATTGTAAGGGACATCCTGAAAACATATCACACAGCACAACAGACCTCTTCAAACCCCATTGTGACAAAGGCTGGTTAACTGTCACAGCAGTGGAATGAGGTGACCCTCTCATCAGAGGTCACATTTCTGAGAAGATTGTTTCCATGCTGCAGAGACAGAGGGCTCTGAGATTGCTCACATGATATTTTCCTTCAGTAAATCTGCCACTGTGACAAATATTATTATGCAGTTGGTTATTATTATTATTATTATTATTATTATTATTATTATTATTATTATTATTATTATCCTCACAGCAAATTCATGGCTACGTTAAACAATGAATCAATAAAAAAAAGAATTTCTCCCAGAACTGTCATCACTGTTAACATGCATGTTGTATTTGCCTTCAGGTTCTTGTTTGGATTTTCCTGCTAAGAGCACCCTCTATAGGGATACACAAGTAATACAGTTACAATATTCAATGTACATACATCCCATATTTTGAAATTAGGCTTCTGCGACCAATTAAATGGGAACTACATTAGACTACAAAACTACAAAATCCCTACTACAAAATCCCCTTCTTTGGAAGGTAATTTCTTCTGCTCACCACTGATGTTGCCTGAATAAAGTGGCAAATCAATGTCAATGTAAAATAGCTTTTTTGACCAAAAAAAGACAAAAGGGCTCTGAAGTTCATTGAAACCTAACAAATTGCAAGCATCCAAAAAACAAGGCAACACAATAGCATGGCAAAAATCTGAAAGCTAAGAGCATATCTCTGGCCCCTGCAGCTAGGCCTTCCTTCATGTCCCTTTCCACTGTAGAGCTGGAGCCAGGCTGGCTCACTTAGTTGGTACACTGTGTTAACCTTCTTACAGGCGGACAGGCAGGTGGGTGGAGCACAAGCGCTTTTCTACCATCTGTATTAGGATAAAGAAACGAGGTGATGAACATAGAAAGGTTAAAGGAATGTGCCACCAACACAGATCACAACAAACCCAGAGGCAGACAGGTGCAATGTGGAGTCATGAAATTTTCAGAAAAATATCAAAACTGACCTGCAGCTGAAGCCCTATAAGCTTTTTGAATGCTTTACAGAGCAGTAACACCAAGCTTATAAAGAAAATACATATGCTTTATAAAAGTCCTCTGAAGTTACACTTAATGTGTGAATGAACACTGGCTGTCAGCAGCATTGGTGGTTGCCATGCAGTAACTGAACATTGAACATGCAATAATACATGCTTATTATGTATGCAAAGTTTACATATACCTTGTCAGCAACAGATCTATTTTGGCAACTCCGGCCTGTCATGGGATTCCATAAAAGAACTGTTAGGCCTGAAGCAGGACTGAAGCAATTAACATTCAAATAGAGTGAGTTACAATACCTTGTACAACTCACATTGTACAGTACCTCTGTCTTTCATCTGAACTGACACTGTGAGAATGTCAGTGTCAATGTACTCCACTTCACTGTATAAACTGAAGCTTTACAAACATCTGGCAGATAATAGGGGTTTTTAAAATTTTGTATGAAAAATACATGTAATATTCATTCATTTACCGAGTGTGAACTACAGCTAAGCACAAAACGTCATTGGTATTGACAGGTGTTTTGTGAATGACCTCACACACTACCCATGGGAGACCATTGACCGCACTGTGGGTGGGATTACCTAAGCCTCCACAGTAGTAGCACTAAAAACTTTGCAGTGAAACTCACTTTGTGCCTCTGGGGTAAGATGCTGGTACAGATGCCATCCGCCGACCTCACCATCTAATGTACGTAAGACAATGAGACAATTGTCAAGCATCCACTGGGTATGTGCTTGGCATGTGCAACAAAACATGTCGCCTGGGTTCAATTTTCAAATACATCTTGACAATTCTTTTCAAAATAAAAGTGCATGTTCCAATTAGATAATAATCCATCATTATAATAATAAATAAATAATCAGAATAATAATCAAATTACAATAGTTAAAGGCATAAAATTTTTGAGGAAAAGAAAGAGGGTTTTCAGAAGATCTCTAGATGACCTAAAAGTATCTAGCACACAGCTGTGGTGTCTCGATTTAAATGATTTATTCTGAAGTTCCAACAAAACATAAGTGCTATCAAAATAGCTGGTGTCTGTAGCACTCTGTTTCAGCTATGTTGCTGGCTATGTGTTCCTGAGGATGCCTATCAAGCAGGCCTTGGACTGGTCATTCTTCTCCTGATGTTTATTGTTATAGGTTATGGAGGGGCTTCTTACTGATGTCATCACAAAGCATCTTTAAATATAAAAAACAATTCATGACTCAGATGTAACTGAGACTCGGTTATACCCATTTTGATTTGCTGCACATACTGTGAGTGTGTTCCTCTGAGCTAATGTCCTAAAATTTACATTTTAGTCATTTAGCAGTTGCTCTTATCCAGAGGCTTACAGTGCATACTCATGTTGTACTCAGTCAGGTTTCCTTTTCACTTTCATGACAACACATTATGAGTTCATCTTGGCTTTTCACTCAATCAGACTGTTGCATTGAACACAAAGCTTTTGGCAGAGACCCTCAGTATAGCAACTTCAGACCCCAAATGTCATGCCGACATTATATACAGACACAGACCCGGGAATGACCTGTCAAAGAGGTGATAGTACACTCAAATGTTGCCAGGTTCACTGAGCTGGTTGTGAAATGCCAGAGATAACTGACATTGAACATTGAAATGCCTGATTCTGACTGGTCTCTTCATTCTGTTGTATTTTTTTCACAATATGACTTTTTTTCAATTTGTTTATGAGGTATGGAAGGGTGCAGCCATTTCCACTCATTTCCAGAGTTATAACTGACAGTGTGGCATAAACCAATAACATTCCATGCACAGCTGATACTGAAAATTGCACTTACCATGTGTGAAGTGAAGCAGGATATAACACAGTATAAAAATACAAAAACTGCACAATACTTTGTAACATGATAAAATTAGTTTGCATCTATATTGCATTTCAGATTCTAATCTCATAGTTTTTCTCTGGTTCTTGGACAGAAACATGAACAAGAGTTTGCTGGTTGCTGAAATTACGAAAAAAAAAAAAGTAAAAGAACAGACAAAAAATGCAGCACTTATTTAAATTTGCTAGAAGGAGAAAGAGCTCTGTTATAATTCAAGGGCCATTCTGAGCTGAGAACTTTTAAAACTCCAGTCATCTCAACAACCAAGCTGTCATTCCTTCAGACTTATAAGCGGGGCATTATTTGAATTGCATTGAATTGAAAACACAAGGTCATCTGCCATGCGGATTGAGCTGGGAATAAGAACACAAAGGACAATCGCACATAAACGTAACTGGCTTATCATTAGCCAAGAGTCAAATCATTTGAAAAAAATCTAAATGCAAATAAAGTGGTTAACTGGGGGAGGGAGGAGGGGGTATTTTTGTTTCAAACTAAAAGGTTTCATTTCCATTTTTTCTTGCCTCAGCTTTATTTATAAATGTCGTGCCCTATAAATATCCTGTTATTTTCTTATAGCCAAGCAGCCTTTTAACAAATCATCTCATTAATATGTAAATTTCCAGTCAATCGGTCTTCTCTCTGACAGCACAGTGAATTCCTGCTGCACTGTGTAACCAGCTCTGACCCACCGTCCACTACTTATCATAAAAGATGTCAGTTTAGAAAAATAATGGGAAATATACTGCTGCTGATGGGACCACTTTCTGGTCACTCTCCATTGAATTGTCTCTCAAATTGGAGATTTATATACTTAAATGGCTCAACTCTGCCCCATAAACAATACATTTTAAGTGGGGCCCATTTGCTGCAGCGGAGGAGGCTTATGTTGCTTGATGTTGCATTCCATACGTGAAGAAAATAGACATAAATCAAAATATGGTCCTTTTATTGAGGAAATGTTTTCTTTTTCCACCAAATTAGGAACAACCTAGACAATTTATTAGTTAGAATGGCTAATGGCTGCTTTGAATCTAATTTCTTATTGAGGGGCTTCACTTTTTTAAAATTGTGTATCCATCAATCAAGTTCATGACAGATCATTCTAAGCCTTTTCTCCAAACCTCTGAAAGAATTCACCTTTAATTGCAGGACCACAAACTGTATACTGAAATTCCATAAGAAACAACAGTTAACACCAGGCATTTTTAGGAATTGTAAGTGTACAATGTCGCCAGGCTTTGTTGTAGAGCATCATCCTCCTCTTATTTGTGTGGTTTTATTGTTGGGTGTGCTCTACTGTAGTTATGTACAGAAGCGTGTACAGTGTGTACATTGTACACACTAATTATCACATTACTGTGTAAGGGGTTGATGTACATCTGATGACTTGAACCATGTTTCATGTAACTTTATTATATACACTGTGTTGTCTTCCTTTGCAAGTCACAAAATGTGGTGTGATTCACTCTAAGCAAGCACTGACTCACCTGTCCCCTAACTCCCACCCACCGCAATATAAACCGACATACTCTTTCCATAGGCTGAGGAACAGGATCTGAGGCATTGGGATTTCAAACAATTACTGTTGATTAAAAAGCCTCGAAGTCCAAGTCCTCCCAAGGGAGCACATACTGTTTATGAGAAGGGAAGCTCTGAGGACTGACTGACTGACTGTGGCATAGTACTAACAGAACTGACACTGACATCAGAGAGCTGCAGTCCCCATCAGAGCCACAGCTGTAAACTACTGCAAAACAAAAGTTATATACCTGGATAAGGGCATCTGCTGAACAAATGAGTAATAACTTTACTACAAACTAAAGTCTGCAGTCCCTGAGGGGGTTTGGATCCACAGGTTCAGACAGTTAGCACATGTCTGTCCTAACAGTATGGTAAAATGGTAATGAAAAGAGCTTCTAACCCAAAAGGTTGCCAGTTTGATTCTGCTGCGGAGTACTTCTGTTGAACCCCTGGGCAAGGTACTTCATCCGAATTTCCTGTAAATATTCAGATGCTGTAAATATTTTATGTCTGCAACCATGCTATAGGATGCATGCTATTCTCCTTCTCCTAATCTACAGTTGTGGTTTAAAAAATGAACATGAATCAATCAAGTGATATCAGAAGAGGAAAGCTGACTATTAAAACAGTAAGACAAAGAAGCAGAGCTAAAATTAGTGGAAAGTAAAAAACAGATAAGCAACACAGAAGCAAATATGGGCTCATCATTAACATCAAAACAAGGTGGATACAGTCATTAGTTAATTTTCAAATTGTTTAATTAGCTCTTGCAAATGTAATTACACTCAGCAGACTGCTGCACTGTTCCGTAGCCCTATATCGCTAATCCATGACTGAAGGAAGCTACAGCCACAAACCATTTACACAGCTTCTTTGTGAAGCAAATAAGCATTGCATGTCTCAGCAATGTTTTCTTTCTTGTCCTTGCCTAATGTATATCCTATATCCTTTTACCCAATCACAGTGCAAGGGACACCTCTGTATGTCTGCTGTAGCTGTGTATGCTCAGTTATTAGGTTTGATTGAGCACTGCTTTCATGTTGATTTGTATTACCTGTCCTTTTATGTCCTTTGTAATAGAAACATGCAGATGGAGAGGTGCTTGAGTCAATGAAATGTTAAAAATACTAAATTTCTCCACATATTTTGTTCATTGTACCTTGCAGTGATACAGATTATTGTCAAGGTAATTAAAATTAATTTGTTAGGCACAGGGTTAGGGTTAATGAAAAGTTATAGGGCAAAGAGAAATGAAACAGCTAATTAATCTCAGTTAGTCCAGACACTTTCCCTAAATTTGTTAAGGGCCAACAAAAGTAAGTACAAGAAAAACATTTATTTCACTGAGAATTCATAGCAAATAACCATAAAAGAAATGTAGACAAAGTCAATCCAGACAAAGTCAATTAAAAGCTCAATCAAGCCAAATTAATTGGGCTCAGTTGCATCATTGTTTGAACAGCCTGCAAGAAAAGAGTTGGAATAAATTCCCATATTTATAATAACAGCAATTAACAACAACAAAAAGCACTTGCCAAAGTTGACTTTTAGTTTCCTCTCCAACGGCTAGCAGACATTGGTTTCTTAATATGCAAACAGCATTACACTAAAAAAGGAGAAGGCTGGAATATGCTTTTCCTTTTAGCCATCTGGCTATCAGCATAAACATGAACTTGAATCCATTGTCTGCAGTCTTCTAAATGTCTGGATACCCGCTGAGCCCAGCATGACCACTTACCTTTCACAAAACCACCCATTTTAGAAGCACACCCCAACCTCATTTCAAAGTTCTGTCTGGCCTATCAACCACTAGGCTGAGAAACTAAGCAACAGGTTTTGCCAGGAAAGTTTGGGGTGATGAAACAGTTTCCCATGATACATTGTGGTGTTCCCTCCAGCAGGAACGAGGAAAGGAATGGAAAACAGCATAAAACAAGAAACCATCTGAAACATCTTTGCTAATCCATCTAAAACACCTATTTTTCTGTCACGTGTCTGTTCTCAAAGTTCATAATTGGCATTTATGGTAATATAGTATATTGTTTGTGGTTTTAACTAACCATGCATAATGTAGCTCAATCAGACAAACAAAAAACGATAGTCTGCTCTGCCTTTTGAAATCTGTCAACATGAATATACACACCTGCTCAATTACTGAATAGCTCACACACGCTTCAACAGTGGCAATCGTTTGTCTTGTTTTAGCGTAAACTTCGGTCGTTATCTGTGCTCCAAGGTAAACTACAAGCACCATTAAATAAATAAAAACACTGTCTCCTAATCTGTGGAGTTCCTATTTTTTCCCTAAATTATACGTGTTGGTTGACAGGCTAGTAATGGAAAAATCACACCAAGCAAATGGTTCCCCTAATAACAATAAATCCCCTGTAAAATTACAAGGGGTACCGAACGCTTCCTTGCATCTATTTTGTCATGAATTCTAATTACGCCGGCGGAAACCCGAGAAGGCTGGGTCATCGCTGCGGGACTGCTGAGTTTTGATGGATAATGCGGCGTGGGGTCGGCCCCGCACCTCCAGCGTTCCCTCTCTTCTCAAATTAATGACCGTCCCACCTACCCTAATCGTATGGCCCCGGTCATATTCCCCTCCTGATTTCAATTTAACAGAGGCATGGAAAATAGGAGAGATCACTCATTTATCTTGTAATAGCTGGATAATAGATCCATCACAACGAAACATCTGCACATATTCAGCAACCCCCCACCAATGCTGAACACTTCTCCCCTCCCCCATGCTACCACCTACAATACAGGATCAATACTGTATGGCCCCACCAGGTTTTCTATTACATACACACCTTGTGGTGTGGATATTGTGTTCATTGTCTTGAACAGTTTTTGTACCTAAGAAAATACAATTCCTTTGTAATACAGTATATACAGGTATTGAATGTCATATGATATGATAAAGGTATGATATAAGGATGTAGCAGAAAGGCTGAATAAATAGACATCATATTCAGGAACACAGCATAAAAAGGAGAAAATTAAGACAAAGGAAAAACTTGAACTGTATTATTATTGTTCATCACCATTCTCATTAATAATACTGTTGTTGCAACTACTACTGTAGTTGGAAGCATCACAAGCACCATTGACTCTAAATAAAACAGGTTTATACCATATACTCAGCTCATACAACATATTCTATTCATATTTCATATTCCATCCTCCATTTTAACTAGAACAATTAAGGTGCTCAAGAGTGCCTCTAAAGGTTTGAATAACCCTCTGGTCAGTCCAATGCCCTACATACTACCCTGCTTCAACAGGAGAGTCAGAAAATAAATGCAATATGCAACAACAGACTAATGTGCTTAAATACAACAAGTTCTGTAACAAAACAACTTTGAGTTTTTAGTAGGTGCATGCTGAAAAAAATGCTGCATAAAAGAAGATTACCTAAGAACATACATCTAAAGCTGTAGTGTTTTGCTTTATATGCAGGTGCAATACACATAATGTCTGAAAAAGTGCATTCCTCATTGCAGCCTTACAAAAATAGGCTGGGTGTTTGTTATGGAGCTTTCTGCATGCATTTCGAAATATTCATACAGCCTATAACACTGATACCTTCCTTTTTACAAAAGGAAATAATTCACTACAAAGTCAAATGCAAACCTTGTGATATAATGATAAAAGCCCTGTGGATACAATTTACATGATCAAATCCAAAAATTTGGTAGGTTAAGGTGGTGGGCATTGCTTGTTAAAAGGAGGGCCATTTGAACACCCCTACAATGTGAACATTCCTCATTCAGCAGTGTTGAGCTTGAGAATCCAAAAGCACCCACAGTGAACTAGACAACTTCAAACACAAATTAATGCATGTGATGGATCTTTTTTTTTCAGAATTGGGTGTCCCAGTCCTCCACTATGTGTATGAACCACCACGTTTCTGCCTGTTTCTATGTGATATGGGCAGGCCCTTACACAATAATAAATATCACGCATTACGCTTCTCATTTGTTTAATATAACTTGGTTACAGTTTACAGAGCATTTATGCCAGAATATTACTACTTAGAATTGGGTAAACTTGTTTCATTTTCTTTTAGTTAGTTAGTATAGTTAGTTAGTATAGTTAGTATATTAGTTAGTATAGTATAGATAAAAGCCACATTTTGTTTCTCTGGTTACTGTAAGTCTAACTGTGATTTGAGTACAAACAGCTGTGACGTTTTTGGTTATTCTACTTACCCAGCCTTTCTGACTTTGTGAGTGACACAATAAGGGTATAAAAGGTGTATGATTCTGTTTAATGGTGATGAAGCCTTCAGCAAGAAAACACTTATATGTTTGTTATTATTGATCATTATTACTATTTATTTACTTTGATAGATGCAATGACTTTTTTGTTCCTAACATCTGAATACAGGTCAGATCTCTGAAATCACAAATCTAGCAAAAATCTAGCAAATAATTCAATAACTCCACGTTTACCTCATTCCAGTAATGTGTAATACACCACATGATTCTCTTAAATGAAACCATAAACTCAAAACAATACCCTTCAAAATACCATTAATGTCATTACGTAGACCATCTTCTCAAATTAACGATTGCCTATGTTGTTAATCATGCGAAAGATAAGGAATTTACAGGGGTGCGAATAAAAGCAGATGTTCTATCCATCGTTGAGGCGATCCTGTGGTTTGTATCATTATTTCAGTGTGCATACCGTATTAGAATTACTGCGTCCCATAGTGAAAATAGCTGTCACCGCGCTTCCATAAAAGGAAAAAACGCATTACAGGTGTTCTGTGCTATCAAGCCGGCTCGACTCTCTCCTGTCAGCTCTTGTTAAACGGACAAGGCTTACAAAAACAGCTCGAATTCCTTCTCCTCTTCCCGACTGGTACACAAAGCAGCCATTGCTTGGGTTTCTCCGAAATCACCTTCTAGTTCAACCCTGATACGTCCGCAGGTAGCCAGTCCAGCTGTTTCTGCTACCTTCACTCTTCATTTAAGAGTGCCCCAACGTCAGCCCCGTCTGACAGCGCCGCTTTTTCGGTGTTGTTTTCCTTAGAGAGGAAAAAGTAGTTAATGCTACATTTTCCTTGTCTTTGTAGCGTACTTTCGTCGGCATGCAAGGCGTAATGATGTTAAATATTGGACATCCAGTCATAATTGTGTGAGGGGTTGCGTGTGTGTGTTTTACAGAAAAAAATCTTAATTATCTGTATGAAATTGCATAGCACTGTTCACTTGGCAATTTCTTAAATAAAATAAGAATCTGTTAATACGACCTGATAGCACATAATTATTTTTTCGTGTACAATCAGGATGGCTAATTGAAGGTCTTGCATTTAGCACTTAGCCTAATGCTCGAAAACCACAGTGTCCTCTAAGTCGCCAGTCAACCCCTTTCAAGCAATTAACGAGAAGGAGTGAACTATCGTACCTATTCACTCTGCGCCAGTGGTTAATGAACGTTTCTAAATGGCCATGACCAGGTGTTAAAGAAGGCTAATTTGTGAGTCATTATTATAGCGGTGGTCTCAAGTGGCGGGGCCTGCCTTCACCTCCGGGAACGAGACAAGTCGCTTTTGTCTTTCCTGTGTTTACCTTTCACATTTCACAGCAAACAAACCATGTGATGTCCTGAATGCCCCAGCGGTGCATTATTTCTAATTAAATACCCGTAGACGTGTGCCATTAGCAAGATCCGCGGTAGACCTCTCCAGAGAAGCTTCACCCACCCCCTTTACTAAGTTACCATTGATTATTCATAAGCATCTGATCCTTGTCCTTTGTTGAGACACAAAGGGATGAACAAATTTTCATTTTGGAAACAGAATATATAGTGCAAAAACCTTTTATGCAAATGCAAGACGCATTTAGTAATAAATCAATAAGGAATGAACAACCAGCATGCAGGCAGATTACAGAGAATAAAATACACAGACAATTGTGTTTTTAACCTTACTTATTATTGTGTTACTTGATACTGTGTGTTACTGTTACTCATGTTCACTTGACACCACCAAAAGAGAAAGAAATCAAAACAAAATTCTGAGCTTGTAATATTCACTGAAGATACTGCAGAACATTAATACCTTGTAGTACTGTATTCTTCGCAGCAACAGCCGCTATTGATACAGCTATGACAGATAGTGTGTATGCATTATATGCCATCAGGTTGTTAACATTGTTATATATAGTCACATTATCCAAACATTATTATTGGGTGAGTTATTAGAGGTTCAACGTAAATTCCAGTTGCTGACATTGACCACATAGGAACATTACACTATATTGTTAAAAGCACAAACACAGTAACAGAAGACAGTAAACAATTAACCATAACCCTTCCAATTAAGCACGAATGGTGGGGGACAGTTTAGTTTAGGTTAGTAAAAACATAATTTTTAGAGAACAATAAGCTTTTATATCACAGTGCCTTTATATGAGAATATTAGTTTCATCCTAGCATTGCTGTTGCTTCTCTTTTAAACCCATCAAGCTTAATCTTTGTCAAGTGCTTTTGCCAGAGGTTGTCGATTTTGAGATAAATTATGAACACCAAGGTAATGTAGGCTAATGGGTTTGAAATGTCCATTACATTTGCAGGCCATCTATTGATTATATATTTGGAATTTCAGAACAGAACGTGGTTAGGTGGGAAAATAAGGTGCAGAAAATGCTTGGATAGGGGTCCCCCATGTGTCCCATAACTGGTACTACATCAAAAGAGTTCACCAGGATTTTGATAGAATAGTCAATGGTCACATTTACCCAAATATCCATGAAATTACTTAATAGAAGAATATTCAATTGGTAGAACATATTCAATCAATTCTTTTGCACCTTTGATAACAGTCGAACGTTCTGATAACAGTGATGTTGGCAAACAGTAAACTGCTTGTACTTTCCTCAAAACTTTCACAGTGACTTCAGTCATATTTTCCTCATGATCTTGGACAAGACTGCAAGTGTAAACACAATCAAAGGCTTCAGTCCATAAATGGAACAACATTAGAAAATAATTATTTAACATTACTCCACACACAGAATTACAAATATTACATATGAATTTTTAAAAACTGCATCAATGATAAGCAGTGGCTTCAAACAGCTACAGCAAAATCCTTTCCATTTGTAATGCTTTACACATTGCAACAGGTGACATTCCAGTTTCTATCCCCATGGTTTGTTAATGATGACTTCAATACATTGGGACTTCACTCTGCCCTGGCTTCTTAACATGCACAGCTTCTGGATGACGTGAGCTGTAGTGTTCTAGAATTATGGCTTCCCTGGCCAGTGTCATGATAAGAACTGTAAAGAGCTCTCAGATGTGGAACAGCACCCTCAGGACAAAGGCTAGGATTAGCTGGCATGGATTCTTGTGGGCCACAGCACAGCTAGTAAGATACAATGGACTCTTCTATCACATGAAACAGAGCAACTTTATTCTTTTTCAGCCATACAGAGACACATCAATGAATAACACAACTTTCCCATGACTAAAGCACTTAATGCTTGTCAGATTTGTGCAGGTACATGAAAAAAGGAAACAAAAGCTGATCAGGAGTACAGCTCTATATGTCACAGTGAAATGCAGTGTTCTGCTCTTGTAACTACCTTGTTACTTTGAACTGTTAGGGGCATGTGAACAACAAATTGAATCACATATTAAGTTTGTACTGGATATCAAATGGCTTGCAGGAATTTTTTTCCACTGATTTGTCCTTCAATCTCATTAGTTTCCATCAATAAAGTTGTTTCATTTAGTTATTAATTAGTTATATGATAAATTTATTTCTACACTTGTAGCACCCTGTCCTCCTTCTGTACTAGTTGTAGAGTGAGGCATCTCTGGTCAGATGCTTGGTCTCTGCTGGTCTTTATGTGATACATGTTCCATCTCTCTTCACAGTGAATATGCTCTAACACTCATAAGCTTCTCTTTGCGTGTGCTAAGAATGGACTTTTATATTTAGTCTGTCTTCTAGTAGAAATAAAGCCAGCAGTACTAAATCTCAATAAGCAGTACTCTGATCTGTACCATCAGTCCTTAAGGCTCTCATTCCAAGATGAATTGCAGAATTTTTTGAAAACTTGCAAGGGTAAATTTTAATTCATTATTTTACTTTAATCTTAATTTTCTTTTAACTGAACTTTGTTAGAGGTAATCAATTCCACACCTGCCTATATATTCTCTTCCTATAATATTCTGATTTTAAGATGCATTTTTTCAAATGGCACAGACTGTATGTAGGACTGTTCTTTCACCACTAAAGTAAGGTATTCAAGAAGTTTGAGTAATGCAAATTCCACTCATAAAGAATTTTCATTTGGATAAACAGTAACAACATCATTGTTATAGTGAACCAGGATGGACCAAGGCTATCGGTTTTTATTTCCATTTATTTAAAGTGAAAAAGAGGGGAATCAGCAAAGGAAATAAATAACATTCTTGCAAATTTCTTCTGGTTCAATCATTTTCATGGTTACACTTAGTCATGCCTGCACACAGGACAAATACTTGCCTGTTTTTCTCCTTCTGCCACTCTCAGCTATGCTGCAACAGAAATGTAATTTTGCTTTTTAAGACATAATTGGAAGGGGGAATCATTGGATGTATCATGCATCTATGATCACTTGATTTTAAGATGGAAACAAAAAGGTATCAAAATGGTGATGAGACCCAGTTTGATCAACAAGTGTACTGGCATCAATAGTGATTTTTGGGTTTGTTCCAGCATTGCTTCTGCTGCTATGTGTGGTGGGGCCCAGGCCACTGGGCACCAGGTGTAGCTGGGCTTGAGGGCTGAACTTTTGGTCTTGCTGGAAGGTGCTGATGGACAGTGTAACCAAACACGTGGACACTGGCTCTGCGTCTGACTTCCTCTGCCTCAAAGAGACCAGGGAAAAACTGAACAAACCATTAAATCTCATCCAAACAGTCTGTTTGAGAGAAAGGATGGTGACGGCTACCCTGTTCACATCAATTCCCAGAACCGGTATTTTAATTTACCTGAACTTTGTTAGAGGTAATAAATCCCTCAGCTGCCAATGAATGTGTTTTTTCATCTGAGCTACATGTTTGCTTGAGGAAAGTAAGCCATTCCTTTGTACAAAACCGCATAGTAACAATCTCTTAGATTTCATCATTTCAGTTAAGCATCGTCCCTCACGTTTCCTCTGCATGTTCTGACAGTGCAAACCCACATCCAGCTTTTCTCAGCCTAGGAATCAAAGCTATCCCATTTTGCTGGGTAACTGTGGAAATGAGAGCCTCCAGGCCTGCTGTTGCACTCTGTTCCAAAATTCACACAGAGGAGAGGCTAAGCAAATATTTGCAGGCCAGCCAATGAGTTTGGCCCCCAAGGTCGGAGATGGGGCCTTTCAGAATTGATTTTATAACTTCTGTTTGAGCAGTCTGACCTGACTGGGCAATAATGAGCAATAATGAACTCGACCATCATGTCAAACACGCATTAATGGCACTTGAGAGTGACACAGTGTTGAGTTCTAATTTAAATAATATGATCTGGACCATGATCCAAATTTTAAATATTTGCTGCAATATTGTGACAAAGTGAGTCTGATGGCTCAAAGTAAATGCTGCTCCCATGAATTATAATTATTGTCAAAACCTAATGCTTGATGAAAAAACTGTTAAGCCATTGATATTGCCATATACTGTGCTTCAGTGATGATAACTATACAAACATCTTTCCTTTGTATTTCTTTCCATCCCCTCAAGAAATTCTTTGCATAATTCACACTTGATTTGTAATTACACATGTGAATTGCCTGCATGTGTTTGTTCTTGTATTACAGTCATCAGGTTCTATCAGTGGGTACATACAAAGAAATACTAACAACGTATTCATATAATTCACAAACTGAAAGACAGTCCTAGAAGAAGAATCAAACTCCTTTTATGAGTGAAGACATGGCAGTAACTACCCTTGGCATTTAAACATTGCATACCTCTGAATCTGGCTAAAACTCTTTAGTGGAAGCATACTTAGTGTGCACCTTACTAACTTCAGATGTATGTCTTCTGATTGAACATTATTATAGAAATATAATAACATAAAGACTGCCATGGAAGTTACCAGAATTGGGACCTTCTGTAAGTGGAACTTGTTTTATCTATGCAAGTTTAAAAACAGCCACGGTCATTATGCAGAGTAACAGCAACAGCTCCCGTTGTACAGAGGATTAATCTATTCCAGGTTTACAGGGTGCAGGCTTCCACCTGAAAGTGCTGATTGGTTAATGTTTGTCACATTTAATTGCATAGCAATTAATAACAGAATGTGCCTGTGAAGTCTGTCACAAAGTGTCTGGGTGCTTTAATTTTACTCATACTTAAAATTCAACTAAGCAACTAACCAAGTGATTTAACTGTATATTCCATCATTCATACTATAAACAGCATTCTACAATTAACTGTTGATTATAATTAGCATCTTCCCAGGTCCACCTCAAAGGGTGATGTCATCTGGGGGATATTTGTTATTTTGATTAGAGCTGGATGGTTGAAACTCTTCATAGTTTGGTAAGGCTCCTTTAGGGGGCAGAGAACACCTGCTGAGAGGTAATCACCAGCTCATCAAAGCTCCTCTGGCAATGGCTGTCACTTGCACAGTTGCAGTATTAAAACAGCACCTTGGCCTGTAGTAATCCCGGGTCGGATGGTAATAAAATAAAAGTCAAATCCTGACCTTTGGAGTCTCGGACCAGGGGTCACTGTGGAAACTGTTCGACGCCAATGACTTGGCAATCTACCCGGGCGCACGGCGTGCTGGATTCTGCGCCGCCCTCCCCCCGATAGGAGGGCGAGTAACACAGGCAGAGACAAACAGCGCGTGGCTGCAGCCCAGAAAACCGTTTTCTCGCACGAGTCTGGGAGCACAGCGTCCTGATATTAAATCACAGAGGGCTGCAAAACACCCCATTCGTTCCTGCGCGGTTTCTGATTAGACGCGATCAGTGTCAGCCAGCGGGGGACCCCGAGCTCAGGAGACCGTGTGGACGCGTGCAGAACCAAGGAAACCGGCGGCCTGGGGGGAGGAGGGAGGGGTTGAGACGTGACGGAGGGCCCTCCGCCACCACTTACCGCAACTACATACAACCGAGCTCCCCCGCCCGGCGGCTAATCGCGACAGGAGCGCATTAGGATCCGGCCGCGTGTGCAGCGCCCCCGTCGCGCGGCAGTTTGATTCATTAATCGATATTCACGGGCCGAACTTCGTGACTCATTGGGTCCTGTGTCCATTGCGCCGTGCCCCAGTGCCAGAGAGGCTTTACTGGGTCACTGAAGACCTCCTGCCCTAGTTCTCTGGCGCACGGCGTGTCCTGACACCTCGTTGCGTTGCAGCAGGAGACGAAATTCAAATTGCTGTTTCGCAGAGGGGAAGAAAACGGCCAGATGATCCGTGACTAACTGCTGAAGTAAAAGGAAAATAATTGACCAGACCACTGGTTTATTTAGTTCTAGATTCAGTGTAACTACAGCGTGCGTTGCCCTTAATTTAAGGGTGAACATTTAAGGAAGTGTTTATCTTTCTTAGATACTTATATAAATTTTTACTTTGATATTTTGATATTCAAAGTTGACAGCAAAACACAGTGTGAATAGATTGAACCTCGTAGCCTTTTTGTAGAATACTGTTGCTGCTTTAAATCACTTATTTGTTGGATGAGGTTGAAGGCTGATGAGAAGAGTGATCACGACAATGAAATATGAGATTATTTACCTCTGTTATGAATTCCCAAAGACTGCATTTGCTTTTCCAATTATGGACAGCTGTCAGTGGCATTTTTATGATTTTTTCCTTATGTCTGTTGTCTCACAGCACAGCACAAATTCACTCTCCACCATCAAACCCATTCAGGAAACTTACCTCTCTACACTGTACCAGGGTTTTTCAAACCTGGGGCAGTACACTTGGACTGACACTCTGCATGTGCTGTATCATCACTTCACTGAATTGTGTACTGATTGTTTACTAGTCACATCCAGTGTTGACTCTGTTTTAAGAATTGTCAAACAAATCACATAATTGTGAATTATGCTGGAAACTGTTGTGTTTGTGCTTTTGTAGTAGATGTTATACTTTTTACCTCACTGTGCACTTGCATCTAAAGTCCTGAAGTTAAACAGTAATGATTGTTGGTGAATTTGACCGTTAGTCTTGTGGCTGTGTTTTCACTCACAGCATGCATTGTGAATGCTGTAATAAGTTTAGATGTGTCATTTCCTTTGGTGTTCATCTGGAAGAGAAACAATTACAAAGTGAAGTCATTCTGATGAGTGTAGGCACATGTTTGTACTGGTGGAACACAGGCTAAGACAGTAACATTTGTTCATCTGAATTCAAGCCGTTGTCAACACATTTGCAGGACACAGTTTAAGATGGGCAGTAATACTGGTGTTCCCATGCCGAACATGAAATGACAAGGATGACAACCTACACTGACATCACATGTACACTGAGGCCAGTGGGGAATTCATGTAATTCAATGTCCAATATCCTTTCATATCTGCCACTTCATATCATTCCCTGTGTTCAATTTGATGCATCTTAGGTTAAATAAGGTTAACTGCCTGATCAGTTGTCCTATACCACTATGTTCAGCGGTCATCTGAACATAACTTCTGCCTTGTCCCAAACTATTACATTGAATTTCATTGACCCATTTCTTGCCAATGAAGTAAACGATCTCCCTTAAGGCCACTTTTGTTGAAAAGAGCCTGATTTGGTGTTTTCATTTTTTTTTTTTTGGACTTGCAGGTGTTCAAAAGGTGGACAAAAATTCCTAATACTTGTGTCTACATCCAGAATGCAATCAACTGTGCTCGCAAATGGTCACTTTTGTGCTTTTTTACAGTGGTTTGACAAGTAAATCTGTTTAGTGGACACAGTCACTTCTTATGCAACCAAGTGTTAATCAACACTACAGGGATACACTGAATTTTTTTCCTGTTTTAACAGGCGCATAGCTGACACCTGCCAGCTGCACACTGTGAACTGATGTACTACACAGAGTTAATGATTTCAACGCAGCTTTTCATGGGCCATTTTGTTCAAGAAATTAAGCACATTACATTATGACATTTATGGTATTAGTTTTGCTTGTGTGTGTGTAAGAATGAGTTTACATTAAATATGAATCTGTCACTTAAATTTCATTTACCCACATTTATGATGGTTTATATTTGCCATCTATTGTCCTTAAAAATAATGGTCTATCAATAGTGATGTACAGTAAACAAATATGAAAATGCATAACAGTTACAAAAAGTCCATGGGTTCAGTTTCTCAGCTACATATACAGTATATGTCTGTGCACTTTATTTAAAAAAATGCTGCAGCAACTACACGTGCACTAACACAAAGTAAGTGATTATTACAATAAGTAATTATTATAATAGAAATGTGTTGTAATTTGACAGTTACCCAATACACTTATACAGACACTTTTGGGGCTGCAGTTACTTTTGTATAACCCCATTTGGAGCCTTTTTCCCACCCAATGGTAAAATAACAGTAGAGTCAATACTCTGGAGAAGCTTCTTACAGAGCTGCTCCTTCTTTCACTATGTCAATGACTAACTTCGCTCTAGAGTGGGTCTGAGGCAATAGTTATAAGGCTGCTTTATCGCTCCAAACGCTGGCAAAACCCCCTAAGATTCACGACATTTTCAAATATTGGTCAAACCTGCCCTCTAGTGTTCAAATAGATAATTTTTAAATTACTGCAGCAGAAAATTGGTTTGAACTTGTGATCTTTGAATGGGGTAAAACGCAATAGTAAAACTAATTGTTTGCATACATGACCTGCAGAAGCAAAGAAGCATGCCTTGACTGGTTCCCTGTTTACACTGCTCTACATCAAGTACTAATGGAAAAGTTGAGAATACCTGTAGCTGACAAATAATTCATTAACCTGAATATTCCAGTGTCAGAGGGGGCCAACAGTGATGACATACAATCAATACATCAATAAAAAGTATATATTTTTCTACGTCTATATAAGATAATAAGAAATAATTGTTAATTTATCTCTGCTGTTCCCTAGCACTTCTCATAAAAAGTGAGGTCACCAGTGATTAGAAAAGCCTGAATATTGTTTCTAGGGGCAAAAATATTATGATAGTGCTGTTTTTATAGGACATTATGGTGTTGTTTGTTGTTATTTTTTATTTTGGCTGGCTAACCAAGTGGTACAGACTTCCTAATGACAAGGCCTAAGCATACTGTGAATATGTGACAACGTGTAATTTGTCCTAAAAGATATCAGCCTCTGCAAAATGGTTTTCCTAACCATTTAGCTATGGCTTCTTAACGCTGGAAAAAAGACAGACATATGTGAATGCTTGAGGGTAGGTGCCACCACATGCCCACTTCTGGTTGCTATTAGTTTCACTAGTAGCATAAGTTTTGCCTTGCATGATGTGTCACTGCAAATCATTTCTGTTTAGAGAGTGTTTCAGTATGTCATGTGTACCCTTGAAAGCGGACACAGTATGCTTCAGTAATTCACTTGTGTACATTCATAAGGCACACAGCCGACTTCACTAATTCACTCCAGCTTGAATTATGCATTGACTGTGCCGCATGTGGTCATGCAAGATGGAGAGACTTGTCTGGGGAGTCCTGATCAGCAGCTGAGGAGTTCGATGGGAACACTCACACCCTGAGGTGGAGACAGACATGAAGAGCCCGGGGTCCATGCTGCCCGTCAAACAGAAGGTGCCTTCAAGCCAAAGCAAGGCAGCTTCCACCCTGGGCAATTGCACTTTTTATTCAATTCTCATTCTCATTGCCTGGTAGTTATGGAACAAAGGCAAGCTACTAAGTAGTGTTGAGTGAGTGTAACCCTGGAAATAAATCTACAACTGTTCATTCATTCATTAGTAAGGGCTAATGTAGCACACTCAGTGATTTATCCAGATATGGCGACATGCAATGAATATGCACAGATAAAGAATACACTATTGTAAAACTGCTCAGCAGTTTCTATATATGCAACAAATGCAACAAAAGGTAAAACACAAATGATGTTAATCAAATGATCTATTCATTCATAACTATGTAGACTGCAACTATACAGCTAATGTAGAATTTATTTTCAAATGCAGTTATAAACCCAGATAAGAGTGGGGGTGCTTGCTTGCAGGCATTTTAAATATCTCTACATGGCTGTTTGAAAACAGTATTCTTCATTAGCTCAGAGAGGATCAGACAGGATCATACTTTCTGTAAAAAAGATAATAGCTATAGCACCAGCATTCTGCCAGAAAAAATCACCTCCCAATACATTTATATGAGTTAATGAATGTCATCTCCTTTTTTTTTGGAATGGTCAGCAACAATGAAACAAGCATGTTGTTTAGGTACACTGTAGCCAAATCATTACACATTTACAGGCCACTAACAAGGAACACAGGAAGATCTGTGTCCTGTAGTGCTGACACAGTGCCTATTGCACATGACAAGTTCCCAGCCCTGTCAGTCTTTCATCTGCAGACCAGCTCTGTGCCTTCTACCATACTAGACCTGGCACCGCTGTCACTCATTTGTTGTCTTTGTCAGGTGGTAGACAGTGATACATTATGAGCTTTTTTTGCTTTTCACACAACATTCAAGTGTGGAGATGCCACAGAGCTGTGCACCACTGCTATTAAAATCAATTAAGTTTCATGTGGCATTATTTTAAAGTCATTTGGTCTAGGTGGGTTATATGTTCAAAGGAAATCAACTGTTTCTGATTGAATCTATTTTCTAATGTGTTATGTTGTTACTGAAGGATGACAGATTTCTCACACAAAATGTGCCTTATTTAAAAGGTGTTTTATAATTTCTGTAATATTTTTGTGCGTGTCTAGCTGTGTCTGGTACAGCATAGTTCCATTTATTGAATAAATCCAAGTTCATCTAGAGAATGGTAGTTTCCCTGGAATACAGCCCCAAGGTCTGTCCTTCTGCCTGCATGAATCAGACATAAGGCAAAGGAGATGCCAGCTGCGCCGAAACCACTCTCTCGCTCCCATACTCCCTAAATGCCTACCAATGTCTAACCAGCACTCACCATGTTAGTCACCCTGTCACAGTGTTCACATGATGAACACTGATCTGAGACCAGGGAATGAGGGGACAGCGCTAGGACACACATGCTATGCTAGGCCACAGAAGCCTCAGTGTGTCATTCCCTGGGTTAGATTTATTGTGATTTTGGTTTGTGTTTCAGTGGGCATTTAGTTTCAACTTTCCAGTACAACCTGTATAAATGTCTAAACATTATTTAATGGGTTAAATAGATATATTAGCTGAAAGAAATTCTGTTGTACTTCCTTTTTTGCTGATACCCCTTTTCAGGAATGGTAATGTGAATGATCATGTGTATATACATGGTTAAAAAACTATCTGAAGCATCAGCAAATAGTTAAATATCCTAAAAATCATAAATCTTCATAGTGTGAAATGCCTAAGAACCTTCCATATCTCTGAAATTATGGTAAGAGTGTGTTTAAAATGGAAAACTCAATATTATATTATGAATACTTACAAAAATCTATTTTCATGGTCTGACTGAATTTCCAGAAATAACCAGAAATACTCACATATCTTTCTTTTCAGTTTTACCTGTTCAGGCATGATTTTTTCAGCAGCAGTATTTTGACAACCTTAAGAGAATTATGAAGATCATTCAGACAATTCTGTTGGAACTGTTATCATGATTGTATACTTGGGAAATAATGCACAGTTCATTACTACAGTAAGATCTTTGCAAAATTGTCTTAGGCATCCTACCAAAAGATAACAGCAATAAAAGCAACCCAACATTTTTTTATTATAAGCTTGAATGGGGTAATTACTCTTTATGACACTGTTTACAGTTAGACCAGTGAAGAATTCAGTTCACTTTATTTAACTTACAATTCATTGCATTGTAATTGGACAGCTCTCGTGAATATGGTTCACTTGTAAACACAAACAATGTGAAGAAAGTGTATTTCATGGATATTATCGTGGTTGTCTTTAGAAATCATCTGCTTTAAATAACAGCCATATGCATGTTTCAATATGAAAAGCCAACATTTGTTGGTTTAAATTTTTTAACATTAATAAGAAGCCTGCAGAGATGTCTTCTTTATGGCTTTTAGCGAGTTGCATTAAATATGTATGAGAAAACTGCATAATGAATTGTGGCATTTTGTGAACTTCCAGAATGAAGCACAAGGAAATGGTGACACGATTGTTCAATACAGCTATGCGTATACAAGTTAACTTCATGTGGCTTTCCTTTGCTTAATGTTATGTGGCAATTCTGATTGCGCAGGTCTATACACATTATTATTCTATTTCCCAAATGATTGAATAAAAATGTCAAAGGATTCACTGGCAAAAATATATCTGGGGGTTGTAAATGCAGAGATGAGGTCTAGACAACCCTATGCTTTAAATGCATATCACATTCTCACATCATAGTCTTCAGCAATAATCTGTGTTTAAATCTGTTGTCATAATATTCAAATAATCAAATTCACTGATTGTCTAGTTTCACCATGAATCACAATCCCCAGACTCCCTCTATATTTTCCTCAGTTTCTGCTGATGACATTACTGTACTATCTTTACAGCAATGAAGTTACATTATTCCCAACCTTTATAACAATGTTCACATTCCTGCTATGTTTCTTGTTTTTTACGGTTTGAAATACAGTATGGTCGTCTTTCTTGTCTGTTGCCCTGTGTACTGGCTGGGCCCAGTTCAAATCTGGATGTTTGTGTGAAGTTGTAGGTTTTGTTCTGGGTCCTCTGCTTCCTCCCACAGTACATACACACTGTCCTGATGAAACGGGTGCCCCTACAGTATGGTTCATTTTTTATTTTGATTCTATACGTTACAATACATACAATATATAGGAAAGTATCATAAACAATAAATCTGTGTTCACTATCAGCAGACCATGATGAGGAAACAATGTTTAAGGTGGCATGTAGGCTACAGTAGTTCTACTATAGATTTTTTAGTGTTGTTGGTCAGTGCTTAAAGACTGGATGCATACATATTGGCTGTCAAATTTTCTGGTAACCTTCTGATAATTTTCTGATAATTATTTTACCAGTCATGTTTTTATATGATTTGATGTACATTTGTAATAATTCCCTGTGTTGCGGACACTAATAAAACAGTTGGGGGGTACATGAATTGTTCACTATTTAAGTAGCCACTTAATTTTGATAGAAGCTGTTAGAAACGGAATTATTCTTATCCGAAAGAGAAATTACATTTTTATAATGAAGACAAACCTGTATTTTCAGGTGCGGCCGCTGAGGGGTGACGTTATGGGGCGCAGTGTGAACTCGGCCGGGGCATCACTTCCGTTCCTGCCATTTTGCTGCTGAAGCTGAGAGAGAGAGCTTACGGCGCTGCAGCGGTTGAGGGAAGGGAAAGCCGTTTCTACTTGAAAATAGCTGGAACCAACAACACTAATAAAAGACACCGCGATCTGAAGACAATATTTAAGCAGAATGTCCGACTTCGACAGTAATCCGTTCGCAGATCCGGACTTCAGCAACCCCTTTCAGGTAACGTTATAACGTTTGTTAGCTATACTTGACAACAATTGACCAGAGCTGGCTAGCAGCTGTACTTCAGCTAACATTAACTGCAATTCCTTTTCTTCCCGAGTTACTTGCTAGCTTCACTACCGCAACATTACCTCATTGTTGGTATTGCTGTGAACACGATTAGCTGATCTTCATCAATGTCAGACAGTATGTAGCTTGCTGGATAGGTGATCAGCGTATTGACATGCAGCACGTCAGCTCGCTAGTTAGATGACTGAGTCCTGGGATCACTTAATGTTATCTAGCTGTCGAGCTACAGTCGCTAGTTAATTCATTTTCAGTATAAAGGTGCTTTATTGGCAAGACGGACAATAGCTGTGTTGCCAAAGCAACAAAACGAACAATACATCAATTAATCAAATATAACTATACGTATTAAAAGAAAACACATACATATAGATATCTCACTGTTGTTGGGGCGAAGTCGGCCGCGTTGGCATGGCTATTGGAGTGTAGCAAGCTAACGTTAGCTCGCTGACTGTATTGAGGTTGGACTTCTCGGTTCCTGGCGCGGGTAGCTTTGTTAACTAATGTTGTATAGCCGTCTTCTGTGATCTACGGTAGCAGACCACCTACCGCTAACTAGACGGCTAACTGGATAGCTAGTAAGTTGTAGGAGCTGTTTGGATTCGTATTCCGGTAACGTCGTATGGGAATGCGTAGGCCAGGAAGATAATGTTACTGTAGAAGTTAGCAAGATAATCTCTTTCAGTCAATGCGGTTTGGTACATTTGCATTCTTGTCGGACGTGAACAGCATTAGCTCCAGGCTTGTAGTTCTGACAGTTGCCTGGCTAACGTTAGCTAGCCAACTGTTTTGACAGTTGACTAGATAATTAGCTAACTAGACAATCTAGCTAGCGATTGTAGTCATGGGAAGATAACGTTACTGCATTTTCGTCATTTTCATTATTTTCATAACACCAGCACCTGGCGACAGAGGTGACTGCCTAGCCAGGTAGCTGGATATATTTGTATCAGTGTAGCTAATTAGTTGCTACTAAAACCTCATTAGAAGTAAGATAGTTAGACTGTATACCTTGCTTGTCTGTAAGATTAGGTATCTGGTATTCGTCAGCATACTAACTAGCCACCCATCTTGCTAATGTTATCAGATGATTTGTGTATCTGTTTGCTAAAGTCCTCCACTTCTTATTGAGTTTATTGATCCCGCTAACAGCTACCTAGCTAGGCTAGTTAGCTTAACTATACTTCACCGGACGCATGTGGTAGATGACGCAGAGTAGCTGTGAATGCGATGCTGGAATAACGATTTCATAGGCACATGTCGTACACTAGCCGTGATGCATGGAACTCTTATTCATTCCGATGTAATGTTAGCTGTATCCGATCCACATGCCTAGTGATCCTTAGTTGTTTACAGAAGAGCAGAAAATTTCAAATTGGGGGAAGGTCATCAAATAGCTCGTTATGTGTTTAACAGGGACTTTTAGTCAATTATACTTTTACATTTTGTCATTTAGCAGATCATCATATCCAGACCAACTAGGTGGAGTACATCAAATCAAATGGCATGACGGATGGTTCATATAGAACACAAACATGCGTCAGCCGCTTACACAGTGCTGTGATAACTAGTGCATGCATGCTTCAATAGGTACACAAGTGCCATAGCATACTGTGAAGCTAAATAAATAAGAAGTGTCTGCAGTCTGAAGAGGTGGAACTTCAGTCATGATTGCACAAAGACTCGGTCATACAAAGATAAGGGAGTCTGCCTGTGGAGGTCCGTTGAGGAGAGGCCACCGAGGAGTGTTTTTTACCATTACGTTATCATACATTACACTAACATTAACCTAGCGGAGCCTTGGGAATGTATTGGTTTTGGTTTGGAATGGTACACTCCTGTTGGGTATATTGCATTGCACTTGTGTGTTGGGCTGAGTGTGCATTTATGGTCACAGGCTTGTATGTTTGACACAGTGATTTGCTGGATGCCCTTTGTGCTTGACTTCTGGAGTTGCTCTGGAAAGAGAGTTTCTGCTGGATGTTAACAATGTGATTGTAAAGTAATGTGATCATCCTGTACATTACTCTGGATAAGACTGTCTGCTAAGTGACAAAATGTGTAGATGTAAGATGGATGTGACTTCAATGTCTTGACATCTTTGGAAGCTCATTCTACTACATCATGGCCAGCCAGAGCAGACAGGACACCTGGACATTACAGCCATGAAGGGGGACAGCCAGGCTCCCTGGAGTTACAGAATGGAGTAACCTAGGCAGTGTGAAGGGTGTAGTGATGGACTGAAGATAAGGGAGCATCATTCCCTCCCTGCAGGTTTGGATAACACCAGTGTTTGTTCATGACACTCAGTCTGCTGTCAAGTGTCAGCCTGAGGCTCTTGATGGTCTGAGAGGCTGACATCATAGTCTTCTCCAGGGTGATGGTCATGGTAAGGAGAGGATCTAGCAGGTATGTGGAGCAGCTTAGTCTTAGCAAAGTTGAGCTTCAGGTGGTGATCAGACCTTGACAGTGAGACATCAGCTAGAAAAGCCAAGATGTTTGACAAGACCTCTTTGTTGGGGGGAAAAGGACGAGCAGTTGAGTATCTTCAGCATAATGATATGCAAAACCATGTAATGAAATAATGGAGCAAAGTGATTTTATGTATGGGTAACACAGGTAGAGAGCTGAGCACAGAGACCTGGGGAAATCCTCTAGAATGGGTAGAAGTAGCGCCAACCCAGACCACCTGGTAGGAATGCCCAGAGAGGTAGTGTGATATCCAGCTAAGATAAGTGCTTGAGATGCCTGTCTCTGCCAGAGTAGAAAGAACAACATGATAGTTCACTACGGCCACAGAAAGGTCAAGCAGAATCACTACAGAGGAGGGGGAGACCACTCTTGCAGAATGAAGTGCATCTGTAATAGAGAGCAGAGCCATTTCTGTAGAGTGGCTGGACTGACAGGGGTCATGCAGGCCAATCTGAGAAAGATGAGATGATTGGATAAAAGCAGTACATTCAAGAGTTTTGGAAAGGAAAGTCAAAAGGGAGATTTTTCTCATGTCAAGAGATAATCCATTTATATAGTTCACTTCGTAAAGACAGGATAGCTTTGAGCTAACAAGAATCCAGTATTGAAACATGCAAGAATTTTTTGAACAATGATAGTTCATGTTTGATTAAAGACTTGGATTTACAGAATGAAACCACAGATTGTTTGGCAGAGATACAGGTAATCACACAGTATTACGCTTAGCATTCCACATCCCTTAGACACCACTTGAACTAAAGCACATTAAGTGGAAATGGAGGAATCCATGGTACAGCATTTGTGCACGTCTGAAGTATTCCTTTCTGCATGCCTGGTGCATGCAGAATAAATTGAGATTAGAAGTCAGCAAGTGTGTGTACCAGCGGTAGAAAGAATTTAAGCATGTCAGATTATCTGGTGGGCTTTGGAAAGTGAGGGGGTGTCCTCAGTGGTGTGTGTGCTCAAAGTCTTTGTCTTGAACGTGGGATGAGCCCTTTATCCTTCATAGCTACCAGTGCTGGCTATGGAATTCAGGGCACCCTTCTTAGCCTAGATGATCAGAGGTGCCTAAGCTTGAACCTTTGGGAGCTAGGCCGGAAATGGGTAAGAGTTGACAGGACGGGACCAGCCTGCAAACCAGCAGATCTGCAGAATTATGGCAAAGGCATCTGTGTGGTTGGGGTGTGCAACCCCCGCCCCCAACCAGCCAACAGCCAACACTTAAGCTCTTTTGTTCTATGGTCTGGGCTGTGGCATAATACAGCCATGGTAAGAGCCTGTCTGAGGGATCCTTTGTGCTCAAAAGGTGCTGGGAGAATTGGGCACAAGGGCTGAGTCAGGTTGGCTGTAAACGCGCAGTGTCCGAAGCGAGCGCAGATGAGGCAGAAGAGCGCACTTTGGAAAGTATTGAAAAGACAGGGGAGGCGGCTGGTGAGTTTGTGTGCGCGGGCCCCGTGCCCGCGGAGAGAGGAACAGGAGATGGCTGTTTGTGTGGCACTGACATGACATTGGCCGCGCCTCTGGCTGGCACTCGGTGCTGTGCATGGCCAGTCACATAATCCAGGAAGGGAAGCTCATGTGTCACTTCCCCTGCCTGCTCACTGAGGGGCATATGCCATAGAAACATCCTGTCAGCGCTTGCACAGATAACAATCTCTGATTTAATTTTTGTGGAAGCTGGTGCAGAAGACTGTTGTTACTTGCTTCAGTTAATCTGAAGTGCAGCAGCCTCAATAACATAAATGGCATGTACACTGTGGTCCTCCTTATCTCGTTCTTACTTTGATCGTTTTTAGGGGATTACTATGAGACCAATACAGCAAACATAATCAGGGTGTTGCTGTTCAACAGTGATGGTTAGCCTTCTCCCTGATATCAGAATATGACTTTCCCTCTGCAGAACTGTGGTGAATAAATTAGCCTAGTGTGTTAGGGATCTTCTCAGCCACCCTAAAGTCTTCTGAGATAATCTGCTGAATTAGTATGACAATGCTGTGTCTCCAAGGACATGTTTTGGGCCTTGGTGCATGGCATTAGCGCACAGATCCTGGCCCAGTGGGTTGACCCTTCCTCTGGTCCCCACACATTCTGCATACAGGATGTCCTGCTGCTGTTGATCTGTTTGCTAATCAAGTTCATCTCATTCCGGGGTCAATGCATATGTCATACGGAGGTCACTTCCACTGCTTTCTGACCTCGTCCCCTGAGCCAGCCAATCAGAAGTCAGCCATGCAGCTCTACTTCCTGCATCAGCAAATCGGAGACCAGCACTGCATTCTCAAGCAGCTGATGTTTCTTCCTGTTGTGCTTAATAATTTCAGACACCTTACTGAGGGATTTTTTTTGTGTGTGTCAAAGGCTACTGCGCTATTGTGCAATGTAATGACCGGTGTTAACCGTCTTACCCGTCCAGCATCTTATATTGCTCAGGCTCTTAATACTTTTAATTACTGCTGTTGCATTTAACCTTGGGGAAGAAATGGTGTGTGATCCTGGTATTAGCAAAAGAAAATAACAAGAATGAAAACCTTAGCAGAGGAGGTGAGTAAAAATGTGTGCCAATAGGGCTGGGCCTGTGAAAGGATTACTGTAGAAGCATTTCACCATAAGGCATTGGTAGGGACAAAAAAAGGAAAAAAAGAACATTTGAATTCATGTTTCAGAGGTTTTATTCCTGTCCACCCCTTCCTTACTTGTTTTGTGACAACAGCTTCCCTCCATCTTGAATGGTCAGCAGCCCTCTCTCCAGTCATTCCTGGTGGAAGGAACCCCTCTGTAAAACAGAAAGACTTAATGAATTGGGAATGTTGCATTCCCTTGTGCTCTGTTCTGTTCCCAACAATGATGCAGAAAATGATCAAAGTTTCACTGTATAGAACATCTGTTACCAAACATTAATGTAGTGTAATTGTTTGGCCTGTTACTGCAGGACTGCTTATTAGCCAAGCAACATTTTGCTGAGCTGACTGAACATTATGTGGTTAATTTCATGCCATTCATACATTGCATTATGTAATGGGAAAAAAAAGAAGCTCGTACCTGTTTGAGGATGGAGCAGAGAATTTTGCTGAGACGTAGAGAAAGTAGAACGTGCTTTGTGGATGACTTTCATTGGCCGGTCTTGAGCGGTGCGGTGCGGTGCAGCAGAATGAAAACCCAGCCTGATTTATGGGGATCCAGACGCAACGTGATTGGGCACTTAATCGATACACCACCCTCAGCACGCAGGCAAGCAAACGAGACCGCCTATTTTGCCTCCTTTTTTACAGCCTCAAATTGAATATCAGCTGAATAATTAGATTTTGGAGATGCCGGCCTACAGGTGTTCTACGTTGTTTATGCAGCCGCAGAATCGATACATTGAATTTGTGTGAAGAGGAGCGGTGTGCCAGTGGAGGCTAGTGTCGAGTTTACCAGTTAATTCTGAGGTTTTGAAAGTACTCCTTAAGAAGTGTGTGTTTAGTAACTGCTCCCAAACAGACCCCAGAATCCTGAGGAAATACATACAGATGACTGTCTGTCAGCACGAGACGACATTACTGTATTATCTAAAACATTGCTTTGAACATTTTTTTGCTCTTTAAAACAGTTCTGTCCACTCTCACAAGCAGTTGCCTGTGTGATCAAAGAACAGCGATCCCGTCAAGTGCAATCTCAGATCTCAGTCTGCAGTTATTAGGTGTAAGTGTAGCTTTACCCCTTGTCAAATCTGGATGATCCCCGCCAGTTAATTACTAAATACAGATAGTTCTTCCCACTTTGTTACATGTCATTTACACTTATAATTAGCCTGGGATACATTTTAAAACCATAATTATATGCATTGGAAGATTATGAAATCAACAATTTTTGAGGGCAGAAGTCCATGCTTCAGGTAAGCATAGCTGCGAGTATGGTTCTTCCAAATTCACTTCCAGATGACAACCCAGAGGATTCCACAGGAGTGCTTTCATGAGACTGCAGATACTGTTGGTATCTCTGAGCTTCTCAATTCAACACATGCTCTTATCTGCTTGTGATTAGTGCATTTGCCTCCAGAACGAAGCATTCAGCATGCGCTCTTCACCTTGAACCTGTACACTGCACTGCAGTACGGCGTGCAGCTCCGAGGCTATGGAGCATGCATTTTTATTGCAGCAAAGACGTGCTGCAGCATAGCTGAACGCTGCATCTCCGTGCACCGTTTGTGCATCTGTATTTGACTGCAGAGAAATGGCCTAGAGCATATCAGTGTATGCTGAAAGTGAAAATAAAAGCTATACTCTGCTTGTCAGTACCGTCCTCCTCACTCATCGCTCTAGTGTCATGGAGTTGTCCTGTGGTGTTTTCACCAAATGCAATTACTTACTTCAAAGGCTTAGACCAACAGTGTTTGTGCCTGTGCACTGGAGTCAGCAAAGCCCAGCGAGAAAAAATGGCTGGAATCCAAACAGGTTTATTGTGATGAGGATGTAACCACCTCGAATATGTTTTATATATAGGCCTGCACATCTCTGAGTAATCTGTCATAGAGAAGACTGGTGAGGTGCCTGGTCACATATTGAAGTTATTTTTCTTTTCAGAATGGGCTTTGATAGGGAATGCAGAAGGACACTCTGTCATGCTCAGAATGTCAGCCACTGTGGGGAATTAAAATGATGAGCAGAATTGCCTCTGTGGAAGAAATCATGAGATAAAATGAAAGAATTCAGGAAAATAAGATTTTACTTTGTGGCCTGTTTCTAGGTAACAGGCATTGTTAAAATGTTACAGTTGTCCTGTGTTTGGGCAGTAGATCCAGACTACTCGTACATCAACAGGAAAGAATGCCTATATCAAAGTCAGTGTAAATAAGTTCTCTTTTTCCCCTTTGGGATTAATCGACTAGTACAATGTGAATGAAGACATTTTGTGATCACTGTAAGCAGTGAATTCACGGTATTCAAAATCAGATCTAGATACTTCCATCATATGTGTTATGCACCTGGTGAATAATGTTTAACTTTGATTGTTAAACTTTCATTGGTTGTCGTCTTTTCAGATGTTTAGACACTGTGCTCCCCTTCAGCTCAGTGGACCCTGAGTTCTTAATGTACAGAGATGGTCAGACATTAACTGCAAGTGTGCCTTTAGAAGCTGTGTCTTTTTTTATTCAGTGTGTCTGTGTAATGCGTATTTCACCGTCTGTACAAGCAAGACTGGTGATGTTAACCTTGGGGCCTGTGCTGAGAATCTTTCACTTTTAATCTGTCAGTTTCTATCCTGTGGAATTCCGTTGTGAGCTTTCAGTGCTAAGGCAATGAACAGAAGACTAAGAGTCATAAAGGGTATGAACATGGGCTTTCATCGCTACAAAACAGCCTTCTTGATCATCACAAAGTACAGCAGAGTGGTAGCAGAAAATACTACATGAATACTGGAAATACAATTCACTTACAACTGGACTCAGTTCCTCTTCAATTTGCATGACAGTTGGCCTTCAGTACAGATTTCTGTTTTCACAGATGTAATACAAGGCTGTGTAACACATATGCTTGCCTTTCTGTAAGTCAGGTAGACTTCCCCACTTGTATTGTTCCTTCCTTTCTGCCCCTTGTGTAGGCTGTTCATGGAGAACTCGCAGGGAAGATTATTAGAATCGTCCCTCTGTGCCAGTTTTAAATTATAGCCTTCAATTCAGATTTAAGTATACCGTTTGACTGTAGTGTAGTGGATCTGCATGCTGACTGGTGGAGCGCAATTGTTTTTCCCCAAAAATAGGCGCCGGCCTATTGGCTGGTTGCGCTGCAGTGCTCCAAATTATAGTGTGGAAAAAGCACTTCTGACATAATTCAGCATTGCGTTCTTTATTTCCTGCTGTGCGTCTGGAGGGGAATTCGAAGGGCATTTTGTTTTCCCCCCTTCGACAGACGTTTGTTCTGCCGTGATTATCATCTAAAAGCCGGACCGCTGTCTGATGTCAGCGTGGCAGTGACACAGTGTGCCTGGAATGACAGAAATCAGTCCGGGGCGGTGGGGGCTGTGCGTTTTTTTTTTTCGGCATCGTGTCATTGGCCTGGCGAAGGCTTGCGCGAGGCAGTTGCCATGGAATCCTCGGCTCCCGTGACCCTCGACCATGTGTCTTCGTTTATAATGGGGGCGACCGCGGAGAGAATTACAAAGAACATGACACCGACGACAAAGGACGTCTTTGTGCGTCTGTCATGTGCGTTTCGCTACAGGGACCCCCTCTCCCATGCCCGTCATTCACCGGGCCTCCGTATACTGTACGCCTTGGCTCCTGCCTGTTTATGATGCCATGTGGTGCCAGCGAAACAGAGAATTAGCTCACTCTCATTATTTCTCCCCTCAGATAGTGGGGGAGGGGGCATAGGGGGGCATGGGTTTTTTTTGTTGCTGTTTTGACAGCAATCTGTCTGTCGCAGTTTGGTCCCATATTCTTAGAAGCACCGTCTTGTGTTTTGATACAGAAACACTGATTGCTTGCTAGATTGCTAATTAAGTAAATGACAGCATGGTTCAGTGTTTGGCTTCTAAGAAGAAACTGCAGCTGATTAAGAACTGCAAGTTCCATTTTCCCCCAAAGATGTTGTGCAGTTTAGGGTTGGGACAATGCTGTGCTGATTTGTGTGTTTTTTAAGAATTCAAACTGCCGAAATTAGAATTTTGAACTTATCTATATATGTGTGTTTCAAAAGCAATGCTGTTGTAAAGTTACAACTGGTTTTGTTGTGTATAAGTTTGTGTATATTGATTAGCACAAAGAGCTAGACCTGTGTTTTAGTTTGGTTGAACACCTGGTTTATGAAATTACTTACGTGGAAATGTTTGAGGCTCATCATTTTGAGTTGATATCTGTAGAACAGCAAGTGTCAGGGAATAACCTTTTCATTCTTGTTTTCACATTTAAAATCTAATTTCTTCTAATTTTACTGAACTCTTATGTTGTATGTTATGAGCCTACAAGCAATTGAAAAATAAGACATTGTTACAGTTAAAGCAGCAGGTAATTATATTACATGTGTAATATGATTTCAAAGTCACTGCTTTGACTAAATTGAGATTTGTTTGTGAACAGTACTCTTGCATTCACATTGAAAAGGAATCAAGGAAGTCATTGTATTGATTTGTTTGTTTTAAAGCCTACAGTTCATCACTAAGGCTGTGCTTTGGAAAGTGATGATGCCACATTAACAGCATGTTGGGTCGAGCTGAAGTCTAAGTAATTGCTTTCCAGCATGTCTTTGTGTTCATATGATGCAGGGGGGTCTACTTCAGCATATTAACATCAGCTCTTTTTCCTTCTAGGATCCCTCAGTGACACAAGTAACACGAAATGCCCCTCCGGGTCTGGAAGAATACAACCCTTTCTCAGATGCCAGAACAGTGAGTACCTTTTAGAGGGTTGAGTATCTTTTTTATGCTGGCACTGCATTATTGACCACCATTAATGTTTTCACCAGCAACCCATCAGCTCCCAGCATTTTACCCGGTTGATCTGTGTTTGCTGCATGAAATTCTCTGAGATATGACTTAACCCTTTTAAACAGATTTGCGTTTAACGGTAATCTTAAAGAGCTCAGTATACTATCCCTCTTTAGTGGATCCGATTTGGACACAGTAAGTTTGAAATTTGTTCCTGCTTTGTGGTTGCTAGGGGCATTGGTGGCCCATGAAAGTGTCAGTGCAGCACTGCTCAGTGGTGAGGCCAAGCTATGTGCAAAATCAGGTTGGCACCACCAGACTTCAACTCCTCGCCTGCCAATACCACATCAGTATCGGCAGGTGAGGAGGACGATATTGCTGATATTTATTTTTAATTTTGAATGGGCGCTCGTAGCACTGTAACACTCTAGTGTTACTGTCATGCATCTTCCCACTGCATGTGATGACTTGGATCATCTAACCGTGGCCTAACCAGAGCTAATAATCTGGTGCTGGAGTGAAGCAAGAGTACATAGGATATGGGGAGGAGATTAAAGGTGCAGTGTTATTTGTAAAAGAGTCTTCCATTCATCTGTTAATAAAGTTGCTTGTATGAGGTGTGGTGTCACGGATAATTATGAAATTAGCAGCAGAATTCATAGCGACATAACTGCCAACTAGCTGGTTAGCCGGTCTCCCAGTGTGAGAATGAGTGCAATTTTATTAATGGATAAAAGTAAGACTGACAGTGTCTTAAGCCGAAATATAGTCTATGCATATACTGTACTCCTGCACCATTGATTGCATCATTTGTGCAAAGTTTACTCTGTTAATTAGCCAGATGTTAAACATCACTGACCCAACTTACTGTGATCAATTTTAATATGAAATTCTAACTTAGAATTTCTCAAACCAGCTCTCGAACACTAAATTACTGTAAATATTCTTGATTAAGAAAACCTGAATTAGGTATGATGTAAGTTAATTTAAGACTTTATATAATATGATCCAGTCTTTCACTGTAGTTAAAGTACACTGTACTTTGCGTTAGGTTCAGTTATGTTAATTTCAATGTTAAGATCAATTATTTGGTGTAATTCTCACTTTCATACAAAAAAAATAGGTGTCCAAGCTACCGAATTATCCTCCTCTGCAGAGAGAGAGCCTTTCTAGAATCACTGCAGAGGTTACAGAGATCAAAAGATGGGGTTTAACACTGTGTGTTGGTTTAAGATTCCAACCCCAAGTACGATCAGTGCATGGTCTTAATAATCTATATAAAAAAAACTTCTTTAAGCTGCTTAGAATTTATGTTGCAACATCTGCTAGCTCTGGACTTATTGATGGAGAAAAATCTCAGTAATGGCTGTGCATGTCAAGAGCATGTCCACCTTACAGTGTCAGGAGAATGGAGAGTTTTCAGTGCCCAGGAGCTCTGTCTGGTTTTCTGGTTAGAAAAAGGATAGAAGAGTTGAACTTCCCCTGGAACGGTGATGTCATTGAGATCTCGTCTTTCTGACAAAGAAGAGCATTCAGACTGATGCCAGTCTGTTGCCCAGCCATGAGACTTTTGTCATTGTTGAAGTGCACTATTTATTCAATACGACACCATGTTTCTATGCATGCCCTGTCATGCATGCTTTAGCAATGATAAGTCATGAGGTGTGCCCGGTCCTACATGCTGTGTCAATCTCCTTGAAGAACCATAATGTTGCAAATAGCAGAGGTCCAGATGGCCATGGGGTTGCAGTAGTTACAATTTCTTGGGAAGATACATTAATGGAAAAAAAAGAGGTCTCATTCTTGCCTTACTGAAAAGACATATTTAATAGGACAAAGTGATTGGTGCTTGCTTAGATTCTCCAGGAAGTACAAGTTAGTTAGCTGTAACTCCCATTGCCCCTGCCAGGTGCTTTTAACTCCTCCACCTAGTATACTCTGATGCAATTATTATTCCATTTTATGAAAATGGACACACAGCAATGGTTATTACTTTCAATTTCCGAACAGCTATGTTTACATCTACAATATCTACTAGACTACATTATGATGTTTCCTACTAATGGTAGCAGATGGGACAAAGTGATTAAAAGCAAATTTGGGAAAAAAAATTGAAATACAGAGAAAAAGATAAATGATTAAAAATCCAATATGTGAAGCAGAATTAGACCCTTTTAAAAATGCAGAAGCGGGAGCCATATTTAGGGATATTTTCCGATTGATTTTTCTGGGCTGCGCTCTTGACTTGGAACTAATTCTGCAGTGTTGTGATTCTGTCGAAGAAGAAAGCGGTCCGGGACTGTAGGGAGGCCGAGTCAATACTGTCCCCCCAGCGCAGTGGCCTGTAATTATTTATGTCCTTGGTCAATGCAGGCTGCAGGAGTAATACTGTTCCAGTGACCTGATTTGCTCAGCCGAAGCGGGTGCCAAGGGAACAGTGCAAAATCTGCCAGCTGATTGGAAGTCATTTCTGAACGTCTCTCCACATTGGGTTAGACGCGGGGGGACACATTCACCGTCGGTGCAGACAGGGGGATGATCGGGATTTTCTGCCGCAGTATTATCTCACTTCAGACCCACGTTGCTTCGGGTCACTTAAAGTTTAAACTTTTTTTTTTTTTTTTTTTTTTTTTTTTAACCCAGTAGCTGAATGAATTTGCAGATCTGTCAGACATGGCAGGATCGTTGATTTGTGTTCTGTTTGTTAGTCCTAGCAAGTTACAAACTCAAAGCATATCATGGTGTGTCCTCTGCTGCTTGCCGTAGGCTGCTCTAAAGAGGACTTTGCTAAATGGGCAAATGCAGTTGAGTGCACTACCCTGCTGAAGCTGCCACAGTTTTTTTTTTAATGACAGGTCTATTTCAGCACGCCTACAAATAGCCCTTCAACAGCTACAAGGTAAATGCAGAGGTGGAGTGATGCCTGCAAGATGAACATTAATTTTTTTTTCAGATGTATGAAAAATGGAATGCCTGGTGCTATTCTCAGGAAATCAAATGTCACCTTGTGTAGATGTGTAGATGGCACTCCCCAGAACTGTCCTTGAATCCTGTGAAAATGTCCATCTCCTGTTCCAGCATCTTTGTTTGTAGCAGAGTAGGTAGTAGATGACATGAAGTCAGCAACAGCATTGTCTAAAGAGCAGGATCAGGTTTATTTTTATTATTATGTCCTGTGAAGCCGCGGGCTGCTCCTCGTTAAATGTGTGCGTCCGCCGCAGAGATAGCCCGAAACAGGAGTCTGGATGTGACCGATCCGAGACAGGGGTCCCGAGTTGAGAGCGAAGTCTTCCTCTAAGTGTCCGTTTGTGTCAAACTGTCTCTCTGGCCCAGGGAGCCCTGCGAGAGCTGAGATTGGTATCGATCTGCTCTGCGCTCGGGGCGAGAGCCGAAACGTCGCTCTGGCTGAATGTAAAGAGCGGCTTTAGCCCCTGGCGGCACGCAGGCGGACGTCAGGAACACCCCCCTCGCCGCGCAGTGAGAGAGGCTTGCAAACCGCACACGGAGTCTCATCCCGCTTCATATTTACCCCTCGGGGAAGCGGGGGACTGTTTTTGAGGATGCGTTTTTAGACTTCCTTTTTTTGTTGTGCTTGTGCGTATTTACAGTGGGTTTTGAGTGTGTTGACTTCGCAGTTTGCATTTTTTAATCAGCATAATGAGAGAATTAGAAGTACTTTCCCCTAAATCAGTTTTTTTCTCTCCATCCTTTCTCAAAAATATTCCTTGTGGCACATGTATCGTATGCTGTTTAATTTTAGCAGACAGTTGAGTTAAAATCTGAACTTAAAATCCGGGAAATAATGATCTTACAAAAAACGTCAGGGCCAGTAAAATAGCCAGTGCTTTCAAAAACAATACCTGTCAACTGTATCACTGATGTTTTCAGAAATGTTGTTTCTTATGAAGTAATGTGGAAATTATGCCATGTATGCAAAAAGTAAGTCACCTAAGTAAGGACAGAATCAATGCAAGATTGATAGATCAATGCAAGATTATCGATTATAAAATCTGAAATTAAACCTCTACAAACAAGACTGTTTTTATAATTTGTACTTTCAGCTCAGTAGTTGTTGCCAGTTCATGAAAGTAAATAAGCTAGTATAGCATATAGAAGTAGATTTAAAATGTGTGCAAATTTATTCTAACTGAACATAAAAAAAAAAAAAAATCTAATCCATTATGCCTCAAGGATCAGTTTAATTGAGTATTGGTATTAGAATTCATATTTCAGTGCTTTTATCGGTAAAACATTTCTCATGTGTGTTAATATTATTCCAGCACTTGGGTTTTCCAGAGATGTGACATGCACCTGAAAGTGCCCTGGCCATATGTAAGCCGCTGAAATCTTGGGCATGTACACCAACAGCCTTTTTCGATTTGAAGCTTGTGTCAGTCCACTCAATCCATGGTTAAACTGAGCACAGGCTAAAGAGAAATGGCTGAGCTTCAAATGTCTTTTACAAATCTCACCCCTGAAAGCCTGTCTAGGAGTCGATTGATCTGCCTGGGTATTTTATGCTGTTCAGACAGCAGCCTATTGAGAAAAGGTGTAAGTGTTAAATGTGCTGTAAACTCAAATGGCCCAGAAAGGTGGATCACTAATCATACTGTGCATTAAATTCTGCAATCTGTTTTATTCTCATTCATCCTATGATTGATGTGAACCAGTGAGTGGGAACGCTGCACTGGTTGCTTTGTGCACAGCTGTTCCACAGTGTGCAGAGTAGATGTAAAGAAGCTTTTTTTTTCTTTTCACATTTTTATTGTTAAGAATGCAGGATGTTCATTGGGATGACATCTCAAATTGGTTAATCAGATTTGTTGTATTACATTCCTTTCTTCTCTCTCCTCTGTGGGAGAGTTTAGAAGAGAGAACATTGGTGTCCACACTGTACTTATTGCTTTCTGTCATTTCAGTTTTCAATTTCAGTACGTCTGACATGTTTACATTATTAGCTGTTCAGCTACAGTAGGCTTCAGTACTGTAAACTGCATTGTATGTGGTGAAGTTTGTTATGTTATGCTAATTGTTCATCAATTTATATTGCAGGTACATTTGTGTCACAATAATATCAAAACATTGTAAGATTGTAAATGCAAATATGCTTAGTGATTTAACCCTTTTATTGGGCCTGTGTAGTGTATAACCAATATGTCTGACATAAACATTCAACATAACAAGTACAACAACATTCAACAAGTAAATGACACAGAAATGTCATGCAAACCCTGCGTTTTATTTAACCAGCAAGAATATGGCAAGCTAGTGAGTTGGCTGCTAAAAAATCTGCAGCTGCCACCCAAAAATCTTAATTGCAATAGAGAACCTCTGATTTAATGGCCAGTTCAGTGTTACCAGCAGTGTTACTCTTCTACAGACATACCTGCTGCTGCCTGCGTTCTGTGAGAAGATGAATAAATCTTTATCGTGAATATGTTTATTGTCTTCCAGAGTGCTTGTCTGAACAACGTCTTCTGTGTTTTTCAGGCAGCCCCTGGCACTGGCCCAAAAGTGCCCCCCCACCAACACACAGCCTGCCATCATGAAGCCCACAGAAGAGCCCCCGGCCTACACACAGCAGCAGACGCAGGTATGTTCCACCCCCCACACCCCACCTCTTTCTCACCTCTAATGTCATACCCAGATCCTCCCTCACAGTCCGTCCTCGTTTTCTTGCGTCTCTGGTTCTTCCTCTTCCGTTCCCTTTCTTTTTCCACCTCCTCTTCATCATCTTCCACCACCCGTTCATCCTCTTCCATTTCTACTTCTTCCAGCTCTCCCCTTTTTCCTCAATGTTACCAAGCTATTCCGGTTCTCTCCATGTTTCCTACCCTCCGCTGCCCTCCCAGCAGATACCCTGTACTCTGTACCTTCTTCTCTGCCTTATAGTCCTTGTCATTTTCTTGCCTGAGGGTAGACCATCTCTGCTCGTTCATTCGTATGTGAAGCCAGCCCTGGCATCTCAAATACATGTGCGGAGCTACGTGGTGCGCAGTATTTTCTTTTTTTTTTTTTTTTTCCCCCTAATTTTTTCTATTTTCTCCCCAATTTGGAATGGCCAGTTCCCCGAATTTTGGAATGCCCAATTTGTCATCGATGTTCGGTCCCATTGCACAACCCCCACTGTCAATCCGGGAGAGCGTGGACAAGCACGTGCCCTCCTCCGAGACACGTGATGTCAGCCGCTGCTTCTTTTTCGCTCTGCAGTCCACAAGCTAAGCTAGCACAGAGATGAGTCGGAGGAAGACATTTCATATGCAGCTTTGGCACGTGGACCACAGGTGCCCAATTGACCAGCAGGGGTCGCTGCTGCTAATGGGACCGAAGCCCCTGCCGACGTACCCACCCCTATCCCCGGCAGAACGAAGCCAATGTGTTCCGCCTGTGAGCTCCCGGTCACTGTCGGCTAGTGACACGGCCGGGATCGAACCCGGGCCGTAGCGTTCCGTCTGCACTCGAAACGAGTGCTTTTACCGACTGAGCCACTCAGGAGCCCGTATTCATTTTTTAAGACTTAAGTCGAAGGTCCCTACGGACACCTGCATTTAAAGCCCATTAACAGGGTACAGGGCGACTGAAAGGAAACTAATGGTGTGTGAGTGGATTTAAAAACTAAGGGCTTTATTAAGAGTTCACGACATCGGATAGCGTAGGAAGGGAAATTTCATATTGTATTAAGAATTCATGCCCAAGACGAGCCCTGGTTCATTGACAAGCGAGGAATCATTCATGCATTGCCCGTGGTGCACCAGGCGAAACTCTTGGCAGTCACCCACATGTTAAAAATTCTCCAAGGCCTGCAAACATGTCTGTATCAGTTACTTTGAAAGAGCAAAACAAACAGCTCTGAACAGAATGACATCTGCCAAAACACTTGGGGAATGCCAGAGGACAGCTTGCTGCAAATTGTAACAAATATCCAGAATCTGCCGTTAATTCTTTCGACATCGGTAGCTCAAAAGAATGCCAGCTTGAGCACTGTGTTCTTTTGTCCTTATCTAAGAGAATGAACTTGGCTCAACTGCTGCTGCTCTTGAGGATAAAAAGTGTCTGTTTTTGCTGTGGATTCTGATCATGATTTGAGTGAATTGTGCATGCAGACAGATGCACCAAAGCAAACAGGCCCTGCTGGTGATACAAGGGATGTATAATTCAGGGCCGCAAGAAGCTCTGATTTAGGGAAGTGTGCATTCTGTCATCAGGCTTTCGGGGAGCATGTTGGCGACATGTCTGCAACAGTTATGCCAAGTCACATGACCCCATTCCTCAGAACAGCTGAGAAGGCTTGCCTGAACTTTTTATCGCTTTTTTGTAACTCATGGGAACAATTCAGAATTTGGTAAACACTTCCTTGAAAATTTGAGTGTGTTAATGACAGCTTTTGGAGTAAATGAACAAGCTTCACCTGTGTAGAAAATTTTAGAACAATATGAGTACATTGGTGCAGCCCACCTTTTTGTTTCACCTGTGAAACATAATGCAACCATTGTTTGGGATGGATCGCTGAATGTTTGTGTGTAAACCCTGTGTTGATGAGAACATTAGGGGAGAATTTGTGGGTTGAGATCTGACCCGCTCCTGACCCGGATTCCCTCCCTCCCCGTTCCCCAGGACCAGGCCCGCGCCCAGGCGGAGCTGCTGCGGCGCCAGGAGGAGCTGGAGAAGAAGGCGGCGGAGCTGGACCGGCGGGAGAGGGAGATGCAGTCTCTCAGTGCCACGGGAGGTGAGGGGAACCCGGGCAGGCCCCTGAGGAACACCACCGATTACACACTACAGCATCCCATTCAATATAGGCTACTGCCGACACTGACCAGAGCCAAAGCACACTCTCACTTCCTCCACGTTCGTTCACAAACAGGGAGTGAAGATAAATAGGCTTGATCGAGAAAAGTGCCATTTTGGGGAAAAAAAGCCTGCTGGCAGTACAGCTGTTGGGAAGCAGACTTGGGAAGGCCTGTAGTATGTTGTTGACCACTTGCTGCCTTCTCCTTTCATTGAATCAGCATGTCCTGGGATGAGACCTTTTCCAGTAAGCCTTTTCTTTGTCAAGCTAAGCTTGTCATTGGAGGGTGAGTCCAAGCAGCTCCTGAAAGTAGTCTTTTTTTACTTAATGAAAGCCTGCTGAGGAAGGTGATTCACTTAGTCATTCAAATGAGATTGTGCCTGGACATTCCTCAAAGTGTTCAGTAATTCAGCACTGCAAATCGACAGCAGTTGGTGACACTCAGTGACACTCTTTCAAGTAAGTAGCAAGTCACTACTTCTCTGTCATTCGTAAAATCATGCTCTCTAGACATAATTCTGCCAAACGCTTCAGTAAGTGTGAAAATAGGAGTCTGTAACTACGTTATGGCTTGCTTTTTCTGGTTGGGTTTGAGTAGTAAATGAAAAGGGTACAGCTTTTGCTTCTCTTGATTGATTTAAAATGTCACGTTGACCAAAGAGCTGTAGGTTTGCACATACTATTAGGTGAAGTTAATGTCAAAAAATGCAGCCTTTCGGAGGCACCTCAAAGCAGCCTGGAGTAGTTGTTGTTTCAGTTGATATAACAGTTGTATTTTTAATTTCCTTAAGAAGTGTTTACTTCTCGGTTAATTGTGCAGGTATTTATGCTCAGTTGGGTTGTTGTTTCTTATCATCATTATTTATTATGTTTTTGTTATTCAGGATGCCTTTGCAAAGGGTGACCTAATTAGCAGACACCCAAGGAGACTTAAGCGATAACAAAACTTAAGCAATTACCAAAAAAAAGTGAAAATTTCTTCTGAATACATTTTGGAAGGAATCACAGATCACAGTGTGCACGCAATTAAGACAGCTGTTTACAACCAAGCTCTGGAGCATTAGGCGCAAGCCAAGATGAAGAAAAAAAACGTAATCTGTTACAAGTCTAATGATTATTAGAAACTTTCTAGAGGCAAGTAAATGGACATCACACCCTGAGAAATGAATAATGGGGAGCTGGAGATTGGAGACTTGTGGGAGGGGCACGAGTCATATCAAAGCCAAGCAGAGAGGTGTGTCTTTGTGAGAGAAATAACAGGGATTAGTAACTGCGCGGTTATGCAGAGGGCAGGCAGTTGATTCCATCTCTGGGGAAGCAGAGGAAACAAAAATCAGGATTTATAAACAGAGAGATGTAAGAACAAAGCTACCAGAACAAAGAAGGGCTCATATTTCCTGTTTTCTTTTCTGCTTTCAGGAAGGAAAAACAACTGGCCACCTCTTCCTGAGAAGTTCCCCGTCGGCCCCTGCTTTTACCACGACATCGCGGTAGACATACCCGTGGAGTTTCAGAAGACAGTCAAGATCATGTATTATCTCTGGATGTGTGAGTGTCTCAGTGAGCGCAGGAACGTGTGTTCAGAGCAATTCACGGAACAGCATTCGGCATTAATCACCAGCCCCGGGATGCAACCATCTGTCTGCTAATGCCCCGGGCTCTTACCAGGACTTGCAGTGTATTCCCCCATGCAGACTGGGAAAATTCTCCCTCTTTCTTACTGAAACCACCAACCAGTGATATGCTCATACCGGGGTGTCGCATATCTACATGTGCCCATACAGAGGGATCCAAATCCTGATACAATGACGATCATTAATATCAGGTTATGTACGCAGTAATGATGTGCCAATTAACCCACATAGTGTTTGGGCAGGTCAACATAATATGGTGCAATGCAAGTACGATCGCTGTTTACAGGTCCAAACTGTTCCTTTAGAAGGCATTGTGCTGTACTCGCTCGTGCCTGTCCTTGTGAGTGGAGTGTTTCCTTTTTAAAGTGTATATAGTCATGTGACTAGGACATTCAGCCTGAGTTACGGTTCCTCACGGCATGTGAATTGCTGCTGTATACACAGTATGCTGCATTGTTCTGACATTTCTTTGTGATTATTTTTGTTCTTGCCCTTTAGAATTCCTTGAAATATGTGTGGCGTTATGTCCTCTGCAGATTAATGCACAGTATATTTCTAAAGTGTTGAAATGTTCCTTTGGGTCTCTCACTTTTCTGTATAGCATATTATCATTTCTCTGGATTAAAGTGGAATTCCATAAAATTTTGCTGTTACTTCAGAAACTTACATTTACATAAAAGCAGCACATTACTAGTATAAGAAGCTTGTTAACACATTACAAGCCTTTAAAGGGGTTTTAATGTAGTTGGTATTCTCCAGAGGGAAAAAGAACTTACTAATTTGTCAGAACACTTCACACTAGTCTCCATTTTAAAGTGTAAAGTAATTGAACACGTATTTTCATCTTTTAATGTATTACTTGCATTTCCTCTTTGAGATAATGTCCCTGAGCTGAGGTCAAGTGGAGTGTGTGGTGTAGGTAGTTGAATACTAGCGAAGGATTTGCCAGGTGTCAACCTTGTCAGCTGCAACTGCGTTCATTTCACTTGCGGGCTTTTCGGTATCAGCCGTAGAAGCTGAGAGGGGCTGAAAGTGAGGGCAGCCTCTGTGGGTGTTATCACTCCTGGCTCAGTTCACTCAGTCAGGTCCAGGAAGTGGCAGCTCCGTGACTGGGCCTGTCTCAGCACAGGGGGGCGGGGCCTCCCACAGCCTTCACCACAGGCACGCGTACAGGGAAAAACCTATCCTTCGTCAAGGACCTACGAGACTGACCTCTCTGCTACTGCTTTTGTTACACAATACATGAGCAAAATTTCATTTTGCCTGTGTGTTTCAGCAGAATATTTTCCTTGCATTAACTGCAGGCTAAATTGTGACTTTCAAGCATGATGTGCCGGCACAAAACTTAAGGGAACACATACAAATACTTCAATATTGGCTGGCAATGAATATCAATTCTGATTCTTGCTAATGAATATGATGATCAAAGCTGTAGCTGTAGTCCAGGCACTGTGGTTATGTCAATGAACCAGTGTAGTGTCGGTCAGATTTCATATACTGCCTGTTTGTAGCTGTGGGTTATCACCATTAAAGTTTCACCATTTCTTGGTATGCATGTTTCAATCCAAGTAAATAAAAAATACTGTTAATCATTAACGTCCTAAAAGAATTCTGAAAAGTAACTGCAATGAGCCCGGGGTTATTGGGAGTTATTGATGGATTGGAGCATGTGCAGGGACCAATATGTGACATGAGTGATGCTGACAGTCTTGCCAAGGAGGGGATCTCCTCAAGCTGCCTCTCAGAACATTGTGGGCAGAAGAGAGAGTGTCAGTCCAGGGGACAGACAGCCATACCAGATTATTTTGCAAACCTTAAGTGTGTGACAGACCAGTGGCTTCCTGCAAGTAATGTTGCGTCCATAGCAAGCTCACTCAAAAATTTTGATTGTTTTTGGAAATTAATGTTACACTATTCTCATAACTTTCTCATAAGAGCAGGATAGTGCAGTAACACGTACAATACCCGTTTGTAAAATGATGCTGTTTTTGTAATTGCCAGCTAATGTTACAGATGGCAATTACATGTGTCTTAAACAGTCATCTGTAAGCACAGTTACCATTTAATCCAAAACAGAAATCAGTCAACTTTATTTATCAGCTGTCTGCACTACAGTATGTGTTGCTGGGCATCTGTTGTAATAAGAATTAGTTAGGTATCAATATGCTCTTTTTAGAAGTTCCCTTCTGCACCTTTTTAGAAGTTCCCTCTGTACTGAAGTGTTTCCTGATTTGCAGAATATTACCTTGCATATTATGTCATTGTCATTTAGCTAGTCCTCATATCCAGAGCAACTTGCAAAGTTAGATACAAAGTACAAAGGTACAAAGTAAGGAACAAAGTACAGAGCTGCAAAGCAAAATACAGCAATACAGAGTAAGGTATATCTGTTGTGTATGCAAAATTCTATGCATTGAAACAATTTTACAGTAAAATGAATGTGTATTGCATCATCTATGATTCAAGGTTATTCGTGACACCCCCCCCCCCACCCCCTTCACTAGCCTGGATAATTTGACTGTATATTCTAACTTTCCTCCGTGTCCTTCCCCTCCAGTCCACACGGGGACGCTGTTTGTGAACATTTTCGGCTGCCTGGCGTGGTTCTGCGTGGACAGCTCGCGAGGGGTGGACTTCGGCCTGGCCATGCTGTGGTTCATGCTCTTCACCCCCTGCTCCTTCGTCTGCTGGTACAGACCCCTGTATGGAGCCTTCAGGTACGAGCGCCAGCCCCCCGCGCGTCCCCTCTTCTGAGGCTGGGGGTACGCCACTGTGCTCACGGCTCCCGAATCCGCACCATCTGCCACCGTGCGCTAAAGCAGCTCGAGCAGCTATAGCAGCTAAAGCAGCCCCGCTCAACCTGAGAGGCTCCTGCAGAGCTCCAGCCGTGTTAAAGTACATGCAAAGTGAGGCTTATGACTCAGTGACTCTTCATAAGGGCACCTGAGGACTGTCAGCTAAACTACTACTGATTCAAATGATAGATGCTGTTTAATAAGTGAAACAATGTCCCTCCTCTGGACATAGGTTTAATAAGGGAAACAATGTCCCTCCTCTGGACATAGGTTTAATAAGGGAAACAATGTCCCTCTTCTGGACAGCAGTTTTGCAAAGGTGTGCACTTTATTTTTTTTTCTTTATGTTCTAAAAATAAGAAATGTCCATACATCTTCATCTGTAGGGAAAGGAGCACGGCTAGGGTTAGACACACAGGTCTGTTTCCTTCACTGGTCTCCTCTCACGGCGTTTGTCCTCTGTTTGTGTTGCAGGAGTGACAGCTCCTTCAGATTCTTTGTCTTCTTCTTCGTTTATATCTGTCAGTTTGGTGTGCATGTGCTGCAGGCCATTGGCATCACGGGCTGGGGAGCGTGGTGAGTGCAGGCCCCCTTTTAGTGATACTACTGATCTGATATCAGTCTACGTATTAGCGTTCTTATCAGTTAATTATCTATTGATTAATTATTATTCATTATCTATTTATCAGGTAATTATCTATTTATCATCCGTTAATTATTATAAGTGTGTGTTGCAGATGCCCTTTTTCAGGTTGGTTAGTGTTTTGCATGTGGAATTGCTGAGTTGGATTGGATTAGCATATAAATATATGTACTGTAAATATTATGTAGTGGTAAGGAGTAGGGCTAGTAACTGAAAGGTTGCTGGTTTGATTCCCTGCTTGGGCACTGCCATTGTACCCTTGGGCAAGGTACTTAACCTACAATTCTCTCAATGGATACCCAGTTGTGTAAATGTATAAAGTTGTAACCTATGTAAGTCGCCCTAGATAAGAGCATCTGCTAAATGACAATAATGTAATGTGTACAGAATGTAGAATACAGATGCGCTAAGACTGTGACATCAGCGGCGCCTTCTCTTCATTAAAGTGAATGACGGAGTCCTCCCTCGGAGGGCATAGTCGTAGGCTCTCGTGCAGGAGCAGTCAGGCTGATGCAAACGGCGCAGGATGAGGAGGGTAACGATGGTGACGCGTCTCTGTCTCTGCTGTCCCCGGGCAGCGGCTGGATCTCGGCCCTCACCGGCCTGAACAAGAGCGTCCCCGTGGGCATCATGATGATCCTCATCGCGGCTCTCTTCACCGCCTCGGCAGTCATCTCGCTAATCATGTTCAAGAAGGTACCGCTCGCCGTCCCCTTCTCCCCGACACCTCTCAGCACAGACCCGAGGCAGGAAGGTGACACTGCATGTGCTGGCAGCTCAGCCCTGAGGTGAAACAGGGGGTCAGGTTCACTGTTGGTCGTTCACAGAAGGGAAGGGTTCCAGCAGCCAGACATACAGTCTTGTTCGCGTATTCTCTCGGTTTAGAATAACTTCAACAGCATTCAGTCAGTAATGCTGATCCGTGACTAAATTTGAGGTCAAGCGCTGCAGGCAGATTAAAGCGCATAATTGTGATTAAAGCAGCCTTTATGAACCGACTTCAGCTCGTTCACAGACGCAAGCTTTCCGCCCGGGCCGAGTGTTTTCTGTTTCAATCATTCAAACCAGCAGGATGTCTCACTCAGCACCTCCCGGGCTCCGCCTGCAAATCGCCCTGTCTCTGCAGCTGCGATTTTCCCCGGGTCTCTCCATTCGCGCATCTGCGTTCCAATCGGTTTCTCCGGCTCCGACCGTGTCTAACGGCTCCCGCTCGGATTTCTCCCGAATCTTCAGGCCTGAAAACTCTGCACCCCCGCCCACGCAAGCCCTACCACGCGGTTCACGTAGAAAAAAAACAGATTTAATGAGATATGCGCTGTCGGATCAGACACTGTGAAAAGCAGTTATTTTTCGGCGTAGCAGAGCGGATCAATGCCGTCGATACGGCGCGGCGCTTCGGGTGGGAGGCGCATTACTCAGACCGGGGGGTCTAGGCCCTCGCGAATTCAGAGAGCGGCGCGTCCTCGGAGGTCCTTCAAACCCGAAATGGCCGATGTGTTGCCTGTGTTTAATTAGAGCCCCTGAAATAAGGTTTATAAATTAGAAGTGTTTATCTTGAGGGGACTGTGTAACAGCTCAATAACATAATTACAAGGGAAGAATGCACGACTTTGTCTCTGAAGTTTTTAATTAAAGCTAGTAGAATTTGTTGATGGCCTGATCTGTATATTTGATATAATTAAGCTGTTAGCTGTTCATAGGTTTTGTTGATGCATTTGATGCTTACATATGTATCACTTCCAGCTGGAGACCTTAAAAGGAAAATCTCATGTGTAACGCACTGAAAGATATGCAGCAGATATTTACATCCATGTATGAGATAATAGCTGTTGGCTAGACCTCCACTTTAACTCAGTAAAACTAAAAGGCTGCAATTATAGAATCGCTGCTTACCGCATCCTAGATTTTAAAGTCATGGATTTCCAGATTCATTGGTTTTATCTGTCTGGCTGCTGGTGGGTGAATGCTTAAGTTATCCTTCCAAATATATCTTCTCTTATAACCTCTCTTCTCTTGTAACCTCCTGCTTCTCTTGTAACCTCCTGCTGATTGTGTTGGTGGCTCAGTGCTGTGGGAGAGGCAAATGAGGAAATTAAAAGCATGAGCTGTCACAGCAGGGAGCTGAGACCAGATGGAATTTGGTGTCTGACAGAGGGGAGAGGCACTCGGGTCATTCATTTTCCAGCAGAGTTAGCTTGGACACCAGGTGGCGCTGTTGCACCGTGTGTCATTTGGGATCCCCCTTTCCCTGTGGCTGTCCGCAGGTCCACGCGCTGTACCGCACCACGGGCGCCAGCTTCGAGAAGGCCCAGCAGGAGTTCGCCACGGGCGTCATGGCCAACAAGACGGTCCAGACGGCGGCGGCCAACGCGGCCTCCGGCGCCGCCCGGGGAGCCTTCAAGGGAGAGCAGATCTGAGCCATCTGAGAGCGTCACCTTCCGCCCCAAACCCCCATAAAACCAGACCCACGCTACAGCCCCCACCCCCCCCATCTGGCGTGGAGGCTCCGAACTCCACCCTCATGTTTATCCAATGCACTCCAGTGACAGACTCTACTCTGCCCTGGCCCCGCCCCTTACCTGTCACTCAGCATGTCTAACCCGTCACCCCTCCCCCTCTATGTGCGTGCATGGGCTTAGAGACGGATGACCGAAAGCTGCTCCTTTTTAATCATGTTCGCGGGGGTCGCCATCCCCCCCCGCTTATTCCCCCCTTCACGCCCCTGGACAGGTTGAACGGTGCCCGTTTTTGGCAGAGAGCCTCCCCTTCCGTGTTTGGGACAGGAAGTGAGGAAAGTGAGTGTCCCCCTGCGCTCGAGGCGCCGTCCTCTCGCGGCCCGCGCCGCCGGCCCCGCCCCTTTTCTCCGTGCAATGCTGCCGTCTTCCCTCACGGCCTGTCTCAACGCGCTCCTCACTGGAGGCTTTCTGACAGGTTTCACAACAGCCTGCGATGCCGACCGGAACATCCACAGCACGAGGGCGGTCACTTCTGATGCCAACAGATATTTTAGGGCAGTCGCTTACTTATCTAGAGGGAAGGCAGCCGCCGTTCCAGATTCTCCCGAGGATAACTTGTGGTCGAGCACTAATGTAACAGTGTGAAGATAAATGGTGGAACACTAATTATAATTACACCAGCTGTGTCATAGATATGGTTTAGACACTCAATATTTCTCTGCTTAGTAATTACAGCCGGCTGGATGCAGCTTAATCTGAGACAATGTCCTTATTTTATTCTCAGAAACAGCAGGGTTGCTTTGAAGCTGAAGGCATGTTTTTGTGAAAACCGATGTATCAACAGCTTAGGTATCACTTGCGGTCAGTGCGACCATTTCAGCTGAAAGGGGGCAGGGTAGGGGAAAGCCAGCAAAGCTTTGGAACATAGCAGTCAACAAAAGAAACCCCATATAACATTGTGCCTAAAGAATGTATGCTGCAAGATTCGTTCAAGATGCGTTCCTATATACTGCTTCACATAGCAATTTAGAAAACACTACAACAGTGTATGTACTGTTAATAAGTATGCAGCCGCATTTTCCTAACAGTCTGTTTTGAATGATTGAGGCTAATTCTGAATTAGCGCTTTACAGGAAACTGTAATTCGACATCTGTACTGTTGCAAACCTGCGATGACCGCCCTCTACATTTAGGGCCGTTTTTAGCTTTTGAAACACTAGCCTTACAGTGGGGGTGAATGGCACTAATTTCCCCATGGGAGTGACATTGGGAACAGGGACATTTTCAGCTGTCAGGGCTTGCTTGCTTCCTGCCTAACAATACCCTGCGGTCACCACATTCATTGTAATGCTGCAGATGACGGTCTCTGCTCTCAAACTGGCTTGATGTGTGAATGTGTAAATTCACGTACTTGTGTGGACATGAGAAACCGCTGTGTCACAAGACATCTTCAACTCCCTGTGAAGTCCCGGGGTCACTGGAGTACAATGTATTGGATTCACACTCAAATGAATTGTTTTCATTATGCTTCATCATAATTGTAAGACGTATTTAAGTGCATGTGTATCTGAGGACTGAGCGAGTCCTGGTGGGACTTCAGATGCTGAAAGTTGCACTAAATGCACATTCGTTAGGCACAAGACGATCTTTCATTCTGTAAACAAACCATACAAACCAAGTGTTCAGAGTCCTGCAACGGCACCATTGTTCTCTTCTGCTAGCTGTCCCGTGTGACTACCGTTTCGGTAGCTCCGGGTGATCTGAATCAGTGTGGCTTCGGCCAAGCTTTGTACGTGCACATGCAAATAAAAAAAATTGCCTGTAGCAACCGATGTCAGATTGGAGGAACGAACGTGTTAAAGCACTCCTGCCTGTATGTCCTTCTGTATCCGCTCGTGACCTTTCAACCCCCGACTGGCGGCCCCTGGGCAACGGGGCCCGTGTCAGGGTGGCCCCGTGGTGCTCTCTGTGTGGGGGTTCCCGTCCCATCCATCCTCTGGCCCCCGGCCGCCCCAACCCCGCCCACCCCTGCCTCTGCTTGTGCGGCGCTGTCCCCCAGTGTATTCGCGCACGCCTACTTGTCTCTACGACCCACAGCTACCATCATGTGTCACAAGAACCTTAACTTGCTTCCACTTCTCTAGTGTCAAACCCAGAACAGCACTAGAATCCAACTCAGGCCTAGAATGGAATGAGAGCGTTATTGGCCCCCTAATGATTATCGCTCACGTCTCTGATGCTGGCCTCCTTTCTAACGCTCTGAAATGAGAGTAACACCCTCGTGATGGCGTTCTTCCTGTTATTCGATAGGTCCATGCTGTGATTAGATCTAGGTCTTCGAACGTGTATATACACTAATGGCAAAACGTAAAGCAAATGGTAAATTCCATAAAGAGAAAGCTATTCCAGCCTTTTCATAACGAACACTAATTCAAAAAGGTATTAAAACCGGTAATACTCAGGATATATACTGTACATGTCAGATGCATGAGAATTTGTCTATTTAACGTACCAGGACTTATTGGCAGATTCACTTGGTGGAATGAAATAGGAATTCAGTGGAGAATAATGGAGAATTTGTTTGGATCCACAATAACTGGCATGACCTCTCCCATTGACATAACTAGCTCAGAACTGTATTCTGTCAGTGCTGGGTTGGTAGTTTAGGAAATTTGGGAGTCATTTTGTGAACCCTTCTTCATTTTTTATGGCTATTAAACATTGCTTAAACATTTTTCCCCTTACTTGTTTTTCAAGGAAGTAATCTGTTAAAATTCTTTGCACGTTTTTCTTTCAGCCATTTTATGTTGTACATTTCATGTTATATTTTTATTCTGGATTGTCTTAATTCTTGCTCTTGGTAACATTTGAATCAGGAGAGCTAAACTGTCTGTTCAGTTGGCTTGTTGGTAATTCAGTATTTGTTTCTCAGTATTTTTTTTTCATTGCTTGGTATATAATGTTTAGCCCTCCCTATATTTCAGCTGTACAGTGTTTTAAGTTCAGTCAAAATAGCACAGAGTAAGTCTCTGAAACCTCAGCCATTAAGAAGCTTCAAAATAGGAAGGACAAATCTGGAAGACAAAGGAGCACATCACATGATATGTTTATAGAGAGAACAGACTCTGTACGTACAGTAGTGTTATTAGTGCACTTTAAATGTGACTTAAAACTATTAACATGGTAAATATTGTTCAACAACAGGCAATGCAGCCAGGCAGAAACAGTGAACTTCTTTGTGTCCTCTTCTTTAAAGCTTTTTACATTTAACCCATGAAGCAAAGCTTTGAAATGTCATGTTCAGTTGTGAAAAGCTGCAGGATGTTTCCAGAATGTGTTGGGCTTGTTTTTTTTCCTCATTTTCCAAAACCATGAATTCTTTTTTAGACGGATAGAGCTTTCTCCCTTTCTCTCAGTGGTTTTGTGCGTGGGTGGATGTGTGTGTGTGTGTGTGTGTTTGTTGAGATGCTGCAAGTTTTTCTTAAAAAAAAAAAAAAATCAAACCAATGGCAACTGAATGTTCCCATTTTTTCCCATTTTGTTTCAGAAATGCTTTCATTAGAAAATTAAATAATTAAAGTTGGAAATTTGAGAATAAGCTGATGCCATGTGAAATCTTTCTGTGCTGCAATGGGCTGTGGCTTTGTTTTACTCTTCAATCAATAACAAAGTGTGTAGAGAAACACTGAAAGAAAATGAAAATGGTAGTAAGTCAGTCTGTGATAATGGAGTTGAATTTATTTTAAAACAGACTTTAAGGGATATTTGTATATTTTGTAAAATTGACAATTGGTCTGCCATTGTTCTGTACAAATGCACTCTTGTCTCCCTGTCGCATGTTGAGTAGTTTGAGTTTTGTATATTTATTGTATTAACACAAAATAAAATTTAAAAAGCAAACTACTTCATTTGTTCCCAGAGATAGCTTTCTCTGTAGCATAGTTTCCTTGGCTGTCTTTTTAAACTGAAAGTCTGCCTAGGTCTACACTCAAAAATATCAGCATAGTTTCAATAATTACATTAATAACAGTTGTAATTTAATACCCTTTAATAACCATTGCTCTTTGAAAAAGTGAAGTATGCCAAAATAAATGCCTAGAAAGTGTTTTGTTGGACGTATCAAGCACACCATATCATTTTTAACAAGATTATTGCTTTGCTTCAGCCAGATGCTTTTCCTAGTTTTTCACTGAGCTACCCCATGTTCCTTTTGAAGCTTTAAAAAACTGTTTCCTTGCTTTGGTGTTGTTTTTCCCACACAGCTGAAAATCAGCTTCTGTTGTCCCGTTGTGTTTATCTCATCCAGCTCAAAAGTGTTCCCACAATAAGCAGAGATCTTATTTTAAAACACCAGTCCATGAACTAATTAGAAGAATAGAACCTCCTAACTGGAGCTCAGTTCAAATTGTAACCTTCTGTTCACAGATGAGGTCAGTCTTCTCCTGCCAATAATATGTTAGTGTCCCCCACGGCTCTGTTCTGGGCCCCTCACTGTATTTGTTGGTTAGCTGTGACTTGTAATGACTTAGTCCCATTCACTGCTGATCCAGTATTTGTCTCTTGTTATCCTGGCTCCATCAGCTAGCAGACTATCGTCTTTAAGACGTAGGAAAGGAGGAAGAGAATGGCTTATTGCCACCAAGAAAACCCTGTCACAACACAGGTCTGAATCAAGACCACTTTAACTGACTTTAAGTTGACCGTATATTGATCTGTGATACCCACTTGCTTGCCCTCCATACGGCATTTGACCGCTGCTACAAAGACTACTCTCCAGCCTTCGCTGAAAGATCATCTTACCATTTTGACCGATGAAGGTGGTAGACATTATTCCGTCATTGACATGTCCTGATACTTCTGTACAAGGCCATATAATCTTGGTGAACTGTTGCTAGGCCTTATCCCTTAACCTTACACCCATTTACTTAGGTGCTCTGGCTTTATTTTATGTATTTATTTATTTTTACCATGTAAATATTGAGTTACAGATATTTTACCTCTTGCAGCTTCTTTCCTTCTGGACATTTTTTATACACTCCATATGTTTGGCTGTCTCTGGTCATTAAACCAACAGTGTGATATTCCCGACATCGGTACGCCCAGGAATTCCCCATCCTCCAAGTTTTCCTGCACCCTACCCACAGCCTTTCAGTGAAAGAGAAAGGTGCACTGGATTCTGCCTTCTCATGACTCCCTTCCATACATGTTATTTTTATTTTTCATGGTGCATTTGAGTGGGTTTACTTTAAATCAATGTGTGTCGTGCAATACGGAATGAAACAGCATCTGCATTTCTGGACTGTGCTCAGTACTGCTGGTACAGTCTGTGGCATCCCTGTTTCTGACAGTGAATAAGTCAGAACTATTTTCTTGTGAAAAGAAATTAAATTCATAGGTTAACAGTTGGCACACCTTGTTTCTGTCATTGGATGACTTCCGCACAGCCAGCAGCTCCTGGATACCCTGTGTGTCCACTTACCGCCAGCAGGTGGCGTTGTGTCACAGGAGACCTGTAGGTATAACTGACATCCATAGTTCATTTACATGCTGAAATTTTTTTATTCAAAAATGAAAACTAATTTACTCTGGTGCTTGATATGTCAGCTCTATTACCAGACATCTGCAGAGGCTCCTATGATACATTTCATATTTGCCATTTTGATATTCTGGTGATGATAATATGCTTACCATTTAGCAGTTGCAAATATCTAGGGTGACCTATTGATGTGTGGCCTATACTGAAAACAGAAGTGAAAATGTCAGCCTGAATCCAAACCCCAGAGGCTGTCAATTCAATATAAAAATCTTTCAGTTCAACATATAATACAAACCTGGCTTTACTTGACCTGGAGTTAATACACTCACAGCTGACCATTTCTCCTGTAAGGAGGCCTTTTATGAATAGCTTTTTGTGGCTGTTCTTGTAAATGTGGGAAAGGTCACATTTAATCTTGCGTGCCTGCCACAGTACAGATAGCTCTTGTCTGTGTAATCGAAGGCTGTCACACAGCACTGAAGGGCCTGGAGGTTTGCTCAGTTATTCAGATCTCTTCAGTCACACAATAGGACTGATGCACAAGCACATCCTTAACCTACTTTCACCGCATTCCTAACATTCATGGCATGTAAAACATCACTTGAAGAAATCAAGTATGACAAGCAATCGCGCTGGCCTTTCACATGCACTCGCCGTAATGGTCTTGCGTCGTGATTTGGTCGTGGTTGAGTCTATTGTGGCTGAATTCCTCCTGTGTATTTGCTGACCAGTCCATGGTCAGGATCTAAAGCCCATCTTTTGTGATTGCTCCTGCAGTATGATGGATTAGAAGCTTTAAAGCATGCTTATGAATCATAAGCTGAGTAAGAATTTAGTCATGTTCAGAATCAATGGAAATGCAATTGCTGTTTAACTGATGGGTAAAACTGTATGTCTTTATTAAGCCCTGGAGAGGTATCCAGTGTATTCAACCCACTGAAAACTGTAAAGGAATGTGTTTTTTTTTTTTTACCTTAAGAGAGCTGTCCAGATGGAACACTAACTTGGGACAGAAACCCTTTGTGAAAGTATACAAGATGTACACAGATTGGCCTGACATCACTGGAGTGGTTTAACAGTGGAGGGTTTTGATGTATGCGGCACACCCTTTCAGCTGACCCGATTCAACAGCTGCCCTCCGGAGTGACTTCACTGGGCCCGATGACATGCTAATTGGGCACGTACCGCACTGCATCCAAATGAGTCAGAGATGTCTGTTCGAAATTAAGTCCTTCCCAACAACTGTATGGATCCTAAATTAAATCCTGCCTCTTCTGTTAGCCCTCTGGCAGGCCATCCACAAATGAAGCCCAGATTATCAAAATGCACAGCACTGTTTGTCCAGCCAATGCTAATTTGTTGCTTTAGTTGAGAGGAACCTGAGGCCTCTGTTCAGTCTAAACACGATAGCCTTCAACCGTAAATCTGAGGAACAGATTTAAGCATTTAATACATTTTTCTCTTTCTTAGAGTAATGACGTTTCACACATACTGTGGTTAGACTGACTAGGCCTTCACCTGTGAGAAACAAGGGACTCCACCACATTTTTTTTTTTTTTTGAAAACAAGACCAGATTTATTTATTTCAGAATGAGCACAAATCGGTGAAAAGTTGCATGCTATCTGCGCACCGCTGCAAAATGCAATTCCCTTGATAAAGAACAACAGACAACACAAAGGGCTGGCTGTAAGCGTGGAAAGAATGGCGATTCTCACAAAACTTTCCCACAACTAGGAGAACCGATCATCAGACGAACCGCTTAACGTTGTTTGAACGTTGTTGATTCGGCGTGGAAATGAGAACAGATCTTTAAAAAAAAAAAAGGCAGTTGGAAAAGATCTGTGGTCCTCCAAACCCCCGAGATAAAAGAACACTGAAACTGAAAAGTCACGGGAAGTTTGTTCTGTTTTCAATTACAGTATGAAAAAAAAGTCTTCGGAACGCCTCAGGAAAGAGAGACTGTTGTGGGAGGGAGCTCCGCTGTATTTAGAAGTTTACTCTGGCGCCTCATCTCACCTGTAACGCTGCCCTTCCTTGACAGATAAATAGTTTGCCTGTGAGTGATATGGTACTGGGCGCTTGGCTTTCACTCAGCTTTTCACCTCAGTTCAGAGTTAAACGCTGTATGGTGTCCCACTGTCCTTGAGTGGGCATTCGGAGGACAGATTCGACTGTCAGGTTACAGTTGATATGTCCATTTCCCTCAGTGACACACCTGAATGGAGGGGGGGGGGATTTGTAATGGTTATGTGTTGGTCCCCCCGGCAGAGGGCAATGTGGGTCATGATCCAAGCCCTTTTAAGTTCACTCGACCATGTGGGTGTCTGTCTGTTTTTGTCAGTGAAGGGCTTTCTTGTTGACCTTCTGAATTCAAAAGGCACATGCCCTGACAAGGCCAGCAATAAGTTCTTTTTACTCAGGGGCACCCAGGTCTCAACATTACTCCATTGCTTTTCAGAGTGCCTGTTACTTCCCATCACATACTGTACCTACAGTCATCAAAAATACTACAATAGTTTTGTTAATATAACAAAAAATATCACACAAATGGGCTTCATGAATTAATTTACATGTAACTAGATTACAAGCAGGGAGGAACCTATGCGGTTATGCTGGGCGAGTTTAAACAGAAAAATCAGTATGATATGTAATGCGAGGAGAAAAGGGACCCCAAAGCCATATGTGCTGAATTGATGTCATTTCCTTAAGCGAGCCTGATGTGGCCTGGCATAGGCTTTTGGCCTGAAACCCAATCAGGCTTCATTCTCTGACTCGCTCCCTTTTGCGCTCGAGGCCCCTTCGCTTTAACCCTTAACACGACTGCTGAGTTAGTCTCTACATCCGCGCGAGCCTTTTGCTCCAGCAGACAGCACTACAACACAATATTGCACATCTCTCACATAGTTTGACAGGTTGACACATACATTATTCAGAACACGTTACATTTACAGCATTGGTTATGGCACCTGCAGTACAATACAAACATTCATACACACACACATACATACATCGTTACTGTAACGGACAAATGATAAAATGCAGAGCCCACTGCACCCACGCGAGAATCGAACTGAAGCTGGAATGCCGCAGTGGTGACACAGGCTCAACATGTCTCTGCCACAGAACTGCTGGTATGTGTGAAGAGGCACAGGAATTCAGCATACACAAGCCCTTGCTTTAAAGGTATACAGCTTTCATTTCTAGTTTCATTATATTGCATTCTTTGTTGAACTGAGTAGTACAATTCACAGGTTTGCTATTGAATTAGGGGCTGCAAAAGCACTCAAGAGCTCATAGCTATAAAAATCCACTGATTGAATGCATCAGTACTCAAGGTATTGCTATAGGCAGAGGGTTTGTTCCTTAGAAAAATCAAATCCAGAGAAAGCTTTTGGTTGGAATTACCTACCATTCATATTAGCCTTTCAAGGATCACTTTCTTGACATTTACTTGGTATGTCCAACTAAACACTTTTCCTTTGATTTTCAAGTATGTACTGACTTTTTACAGAAACCTACATGTAATTTGTGTCTCTGTGTTCCTATTCGATATGCATGTTTCATGACAAGTGTACAGTACAGTAAACCACTGGTCATTTTTCAGAGAACAGCCCTTGGTTTCCTTTAGCACTTTGACATACATTAAATGGGGCTTTTGTTCCCCTTTCAGAACTGGAACTTTGCTAGTGGTTGTTACGGCACAATTATTACGGCAACTGTGTTCATGTGCAGTTTACAGCGCGAATGCCAAAGGCCCAGCAGAAGGTATAAAATGTACATCACCTTTGTACAATGCGCTGGTTTTTTGTATTTGTACGTTTGCAGTTATTCAAAAGTGAAGGCATCTGCTATCATTCTGAGCGTTTACAAGTCCCGTTCGTTGCTGTTTTTCTGCCCCTCAGGGAAAACCAGTCTAATCAGATCTTCATCACAGAATCCAATATGAACTCAAGTGAATAATGATTTTCACATACTCGGAATAGAGTTCAGCATCTTGGCTAGCCTTGAGTATGTTTGATCTTTATTTTAAGAGGTGATTAGTGATCTGGCTGCCAGCCACACAAAACCTTAATGATCTTGGTGGCTTGTGGCTGGACTTTCCCCTCCCATTCTCTGCAGTGGTCTAAGGTAAAGGTGTGTTCCCCTTCAAAGCCACTGTAATGCTAACCAATGCGTGCATGCAGTGTCCCCTCTCTGTCTGTACTTGAAGGAAGCCATGTAGGTAGGGAATGCCCAGAGACACTTGTAAACAAGCATAGTCTTTGTGCTTGTGGTTTGGAGACTGTCTGTTACCTTTTTGGTGAATTTAGCCTGCTCTGAAACCCCTCCGTGCAGCGATCTGCATCTTTTCTCAGGCACACCTACGGTTCAGACGTCAAGCTGTGCTCAAGTCATTACGTGTTCATTGCAGGAGCAACCACTGTACCAAACAGCCCAGCTGCTATCGGGTTACATCTGACTGGACTAAGCCTGTTTTGTGGAAACACTAAGCAAGATTAAGTGATGTTTTCTCCTGAAGCTGAGAGTTAAAATGCTGGTAGAGCGATTCAGATAGAACTGCTCACATTAAACTGAAACTCTGACAACTTACTCTGTCCTCGTTTTTAGAAAAAAAGAGTCTGTAAATGTTATCTGGAAGTAACTGAGAGGGTTTCTGGAGGCAGCGTTGATGCAACCCGCCAGCTTTGCAGCTTTTTTACTGTGGTACAGCATGTGACCCCAGCAGTGACTCACGCCCTGGCCCGACCCCAGGCTTTTTCGGGTGGGATCTGGTCCTCCTTCCTAAGTGGTACCAATAAAAAAAGTGAGTGACAGCCCGATGGGCCCGGGACGGCAGAAAACTAGGCCCATGTGTCTTTGAAGCTCACTGGAAACTCGCTGGCCGCCACAGCTTAGCAACACACAGAAACAGTTTTACATGAATTACTGCCCACTTTAACACCACCAAAAAAAGGCCTGTGATCTCTTATCCATGGATTTTGAAACGAGACCTTTCCGACGAGTCTCTCATCTGCTCTGCATCGTCATCTGTCCGATCAGAGCTGCAGCACTGAGCCCAACACCAGCCCTCTCTGTCAGTGACAAGGAAAACTTCAGTGTGGGTACACATGTTGGCACGGCAACTCATTGAGAGCGCTGGACATGGATGACAAGGTCCAAGGGCTGTTTCCCCTGGTGAGGATGCTGTTGTCTTTGGCAGGATTTTGTACCACCCCTACTGGAGATCCCGTGCTGGTGCTACACCAAAATCTAATGTCCTCCAACCCCTATATGGTTCCACGGAGCAGGCTGGGGGCAGGGGATAAGACAGCTGATGTAATCAGCCAGGCACCATGGTCTCTCTTTCTCTCTGAGGAAGTAGGCAACATAAGGAGTCATTGGCACTGTAATCAGGTACTTCCTGTCTGTCTCAGTTAAGACACTATCCCACTGTATGACACGAGGCAGCTGGGGACATCTGCACAGTCACTTGTTTCCATGGCAAAAGCAATGACGTGCAAACGGCAGACGGAGATAGCTGCACCAGTTTGTCTGGTCGGTGATACATGCTCCTAAATGCTTGGGAAGTCGTGTGTGTTCCTCGCATTTGTGGTGAAAACAGTCTTGAGTAAATCAGGCATTAAGTCACCTTAAGCTGATGAAAAACAGGAATGCTTTGCCCAATATCTAATTACTTCCCAGCTACATTCTGTAAATTAACAGGACATCTTAGGAAGGCGAACTGAATCATAAGAACAGCTGGTGATGCAGTACATGCTAGTGGTGGCTCCCGGGCACAAAGATTTCAGCTCTCCAGCAATTAGCAAGTGAAAGCAACCACTGCTTGCACAATAGTCTGGTGCTTAATGCCATTGGAAAAGAAGAATTAATTCCACATTCTCTCTTAAGTTCTGTACAGTATATACAAAGTTATTTACAATTCATTCTGTATCAGGGTAGCTTACGCTGGCACTGTGAAATGGGGCACCATGTACATAGACAGCATTATTGTAGAACAAGCTTGATGCAAGGAGTCTCGTCTACCCAAATGCAACAAACAGACCGACAGACTGGTTAAGAATGTTAGTCCTAGTGGTAAACACTAATGTCTCAATCCCTTTTGTGAGTGGGGAAGGCCGTAGCAGGCCTGGGAGTTAGTAAGTCCACGCCTTGGTAGACCTTGGCCATAGTTTAAGTAAGCCTGGGCCGTGGTTTAAGTAGGCCTGGGCCTGGGTTGATCCGAGGCTGGCTCACAGCAGGCAGATGAGGCTCTTCCCTTCCTCAATCTCCTCCTGCACCTTGTCGCTGGAGGTGGCGATCTCGGCCTGGGCGGAGAAGACGGCGCAGATGAAGGTGAGGACCGTCCCGCCGATGGCCGTGTAGAAGGCCCAGCCCAGTGAGCACTGGCCCACCTTGTAGGGCGAGGCTTCCTGCCCGCAGTACGACAGAACCTTGTCGGAGCCCCAGCCGGCCGGGTACAGCATCAGGCCCAGGATCAGGAACAGACCTGCGGAGAGAGAGACAGACAAGGTCAGCCATTAACTTCCTCTCCAGACAGGAAGCAGCCCTTATGGTGCTCTGCTACAAATGGCCATTAACTGAAAGGCACCCAGAGTGGTATTTGGCTGTATGCAGCTTTATATGTGTTTGGTAAGTTCAAAGAAACACTTTCCTTGCGCTTTTTCCTTGAACACTTCCTTACAAAGAAGCACGTTACATAATAATTTTGATGTAAACTACACACACATTTTCAGAGAACAGTTCTCAGAGCTCTGTAAACACCACGATTATTTGGTACCAAGTGTACCGAGTGTTTTCATTTTTAATGAACTGCATTTCTTAGCTAACCATCCCAGACAATGGCTGTATCCACTTCAAGCATGTGGGAGAACACAATGCAGGGGAAAACTACAGTGTATACACAGTGTATTATTTGAGCTAAGTTTAGCAGCGGCAGTAATCCCTCATGGACCCGGCCGGGCCGGCCTGAGACTGAAAGGAATCACGCTTTCCTGTTATTGCCCTCCTCACCTGCTGCTCTCTCTGTGATATCCCTGCTGCCATTGTTTCCTCTTCAAACACGCTATTCAAGTCAAACAGCAATTCCGAAGGAAACGATCCCGGCTAAATGGGATAACAGGTCACAGTAATGTGATTTCCACTAAACTACCGCGTCGAAATCTGCTGATCTGCAGTGAGTTCACTCGGAAGTCTCCAGCTATTTCTTCCACTGCAGTTGAACTGTTGGGCATTCAAAAAAAAAGAAGGTAACTTTGAATTGCTAAATGAATTAATGGGCAGGAAATGTCTAGTCATGATAAACTCGAACTAACCTTGCAGAAATGGTGAAAATGTTCATGTGCTGCATTCATTTCCTACAGTGTGCTGTATATGTGTAATAACATTAGTCTTTTTTATTTGTCAGGACCACCCGACTGTCTGGACCCTGGGCAAGATGGAAATCAAGGTGAGCCGGCCAAAGATAATGGTCGGAAGAGAGAGGGGGCAGCAAAGCCGTGTTTCTCTATCACGGGAAAAGCCATTTCCTCCAATCAAAATATTTCCTGTTGCAATAAATCGGTCGTTCCGATTTCCTGTTGCTCTGGGTTGTGATGAGATCTTCAGAGACCAGAGATCATGGATGGATTCCAGTGGACTCAATACAATTAAGGCAGCGCGTCGGTCAGAGGTTACCTAAACCTTTGCAGAGTAATGCAGCACAGATGGGGATATAGAGAGCGCATCTGATAAAACCTGCAGTTTCATCGAAGGTTAATCCAAGCCAAAGCACCTGTTTTTTTTCTTCCTGAGTACAGTACAGTACTTTAGGACTGTTGTGATACATCTAGGAGAGCTGTTACTGTAGGAGTACATGCTGGATAAGGGCAACAGTAAAGCCCCCATGTTCTCATTGCTTGGATGGGATTTCAACTGGCTGACTCGGAACAGGAAGCAGACATTCCGGGTAGACAGTTACTCAAAAACAGCGGTACGAACACAACAGGACCACCACTGATCTGGGAGATGCATGTGAACCTGCATGACTACACCTGGAGCTGAAGATGACTCACCTCTCCGCAGGCCTCTGGAGCCATCCTCAAAGCTACCGCGAACATGAATCTGTCACTGATGGCACTGAAGCCATCTGAAGTAAATCCCTGAAGTGACCGCTGGAATTAGAATAAGTGCCGCTTGCTATCCATCTCTGTGATCCCAGTGAGGAATGACAGATGCTCAATGAATAAGAACATGTCTGAAAAATCGCAGTGAATCAGTCCTTGGCTTGCGCTTTGTGGCTTTGTACTGCATAGCTCCTTGTCTAGATATCTGAAACTGCAGTTTACCCTACTGCAGATTACTATGTAAATACACAGAAAGGCCATATTTTAATCTTTGTGGGATCGTTGCGGGTCATTTTGGCAGATACACCACAAACAATAGATATGTTAATTATATTATTTACAAAAACGACAAGCAATAAATTTCACTTGCTGTTAAGAAACTGGTTATCATTTATATCGCGGCTCCATGTCATTTAAATGACTCTCAGCTCGGCCGCGCTCTCACCAGTGAAGGAAGATCAGCGTGAGGTCTGCCCGAATTGACCGGCATCTGTTGTCTGTCCCTTAGGGTGAGCTCAAAACATGGCTGGCTTACAGTATTGCCAAATTCCTAAACTGTTATTCATGATGAAACAACACTCCACGCTAGATAAGACCATCCCTTCAGGGGAAAACCCATCACAAAAGAAAAGAAGCACTGTAGATCTTTGAGGGAAAGAAAGAAGGGCTTGATAAGACAAACTCCACAAGCTCTTCTCTACGGGTCACTTGACAGAAGGCAGCAGGGTGGAGCTTGTGGCATATTTTCCTGCAGGGGAAAGCCTTACTAATTACACTTGAAGTGCGCCGGTTTTCACAGTTGGAAGACGTTGCTGCTCATTGAAAAACACTCATACACACAGTTGACCGCAAATCACCTTGAGAGTCGTGTGACCCACAAATGGTTGGCGGGGGGGGGTCGCTACATTTTTTCAACACGCACTTGTGACCCGGCTTCCCACTGTCTGAAAAACGACAGGAAGAGGGGCTCCGCAGTCATTGGCTGCGGCCGACTTCCTGTGTCCACGAACAAGCTGGGCCAAATTATCCGTAGCGCTGACCCACTTTTGCACTGTTCTACTGCCCCAGTAACCCTACTGAACTCAGGGCAGACATAGAGGAAAGGTTTGCAGGACATCACAGGACACAGAGCTCTGCAAGGTTTGTGGTTGTTTACAAAAAACGACTACATACCTACAGAAATGCATATAGATTAAGCAATTGTCGTGATGTGTGATATTGATTCTTGTATTTAATACTGACAAAGAGGAGAATCAATACATTTTATAATACAGTAAACTTGGCATGAGAGAAGGTGGAAAAATTTGACAGGAAGTTATTGTTTGAACTAGAAACACTGCCAGCTTTGCAAACTTAAAGTGGCTACTTGACAGCAATTATACTGCGATCCAACGGTTTTAATGAGAATGTTTGAAAGCTTTGACTAAGAAACGCTCCCCCTGGCAGCTGTGCCGTCAGAGCCGTATAAAAGCAGCCCCTGTCAAGTCGGAGGCTCGGAGCCGGAGTAAGTTTTTCCGACGGACTCTGAGTAATCCCTGCGCTGTTCCCAGCAGTTAAACAGACGTCTAACGGACAGTGTGAGAGGGGGGAAAAACAGGGCTGGGAACCGCGCTGCTGCAGCAGCTTGAGCGCGGACGGCTGCCAGGGAACCTGGTGGAAGAAACTCTGTATCAGCGCGCTGGGGAGAGTCGGTGTCACAAGGCTGCCGGCAGGGCTCGCGGAGCTGCTGGAGCAACAGATTTAAGAGGGCTCCAGAGAGAGATGCATTTCAGCCGCTGAGTTCCCCCCTGTGCCCTGAGTGCCGGGCTTTACCTGAGTTGCTCTGGTAAAAGCATACTTGCATAAAAGACCATTATGTCAAATGTGCCTCAGGCTGGATAATGTAAGGGCTTTTGCTAAGCTAAATACCTCAGTGAGAGTCAGCTTACATCTTCTTCGAGAGGAGAAGGTGATTACTTTGACAACAGAAGGTTGCAAAAGAGCAGAATCCTTCTACTGAACCCTCCTTCAGAGGAAACTGATCAACTGTTCCTGGCAGGTGTTCTGTAAGGATTGTCTGCAGCTTGCTGAGACCAGCTGCACTAGTGACCAAGTATTTCCCATGCTCTCCAGTGCCTCTGAAGCCGTATTCTCTGCACCAGAGCCAGCCTCCCTGTGCGCATGGTCCAGCCATAATATGAGGTTGGACATCCAATGTTGAGTACCACTCTACAGCTGCTACCCCCACAATCTGTTTCCCTTAAACTGGGCAAAGGGAGATTTCCCTGGTATGTTTCTGCCTACTCCATTGATAGTGAAACAAAGTAACTCCAACTCATTGTTTCCTTGTCTTTTGGTTTTTAAGAAGCTTGTCACAGGACACATATTCCACGGCAACATACTCCTTGGATGTTTTTCTCAATGACAATGACTCAACCAGTGATGTAAGTGAGCTGACTTTCCCTAACACTCAAGGAAATTCTTACATTGCATAGTTGGGTGTTATTGAAGTTATGGCAAAATTCAAAGGAGTGGCCAAGCAATCCACTTTCTGAGCCTGCAGTTGCCCACACAATGCAGACTCTCATCCTCTCCCACACCAAACTATTCTGATAATATCTTACTATACGTAACTGGAATGCGTTCCTTTAGGCCATCCTCACATTCCTTTGGGTTATATCTACTATTAATGGGATTGGTGATGTGAAATGCAAACTGCTTAGCACTCTGTGATGATGCTTTTGCTAACAGTGCTAAAGCAAATCAATTTTGATCGAGTGGGTTGATTCTACAGGTCCCCAGGCTGAATCAGGGGACAGCTGAAGGATACCTTGACGTCAGCCCTGCTCCACTTTCACTGCATGCATTGTATCAAACGCGAAAATGAAAACTAGGTCATAAATTCTTTCCACATGTTATTCAGCTTTATAGAAAGAGGTCTTCTGGCAGCTCATGGGAGGTTGCGTGGTTTCAAGGTTCTGTTCTCCCCAGCCCCCCCCCTTCCCCAGATAGGGGCTTGGGTTCAGCTGCTCAGGTTCCTGCAGGTCCAGTGAGCCTCCCAACACCACCAGCTACAGATGGACTGGTTAGCACTCCCGTCCACACTAACCTTTATTTGGGCTGAGTGGAGGGAAGTCTCTGAGCAAGGAATGGTTTTGTTACTGATCTGGGATCAGTTTGGACCCCCCAACGCTAATACCCCTTGCTGGTATGGACACTGTAAGAGGATCAGCTGAATGGTAAACTCAAAGGGCTTTTGGGCCCACAGTGTGGCTGAGAGTCCACATACTGTTCTGTGTGCAGAGCCATCCAGCACCAGAAAGTTTGGAGTCTACGCCTTAAGGCTTAGGCTAAGCTGTGTACTGACTTCCTTTGTACCATCAAAGAAAGGTATATTCTAAAACTTGAGCACAGCTATTCAATTGGTAGTATATACATACTTATTTATACCTACTACTTTCCCTGTTGGATCCTATGCTGTGAAAAGCCCTGCTTTATAATAATAAACACTGACTGAAATAGCACTGAAACACTTAACTGCATGAAATTAAACTTTGATCTGATAATACTGAGGTGTTCTGATTCAATAAACCTTGGCCGTTTGGACAGCCCTGTTTGGTAAACACTCCAAAAACGGTGATTACAAATGCATAGTGAAGAACCCCTTTTTGATTAAATATGGACAAAGCAGATTCAGTTTTACTGTTCCCTTTCAACTCTTGCTTTCTCTTCTCTGAAAACCAAAATGTCTACCCAATCTCTTTTGATCAAAACAGGAACAGCATCGCCGGAGGCCAAACGGCAACGCTCATTGATTGTATCAGCATCGATTGACACACGGCCCACGCAGCCGCGCACGGCCAGGGTGTTTCTCAACCCCATTCCTGTGTTCTGTGTGTTCCTTTAGTCTCCGCGGAGGGCAAGTAAGATCCTGCTTGGGAAGCACCCTGGGATTTCTGAGCTGCTCCAAGCTCTTCCCCGCCTAGAGGTTTCTCTGGCATTGGAAGGTCTGTCACAAGATGCAGTGTAGTCCCAGCTCTCTCTCATCCTCTGTCTGAAGCGTGAATCATTTCCTTCCTCTTTTTGCTGCTGTTATTGGGGCCATGATAAAGTCACATTCCTGGGCCACTTCACTGCAGTACTGAAGGAATTTCCCAGCGCAGCTCTCGAACTGACAAACACTCTCATGTCAACTGTAGCGGCGGAGCTATTGTGACCAGGCTGGTGAGTGAGTGTGCCACACTCTCACCTTCTCCCATAAACTCAAATAGCTCCTGGTCAAAAGAAGCCGGATTGCTCCATAAAAAGGCCAGACGCATCCTGTTAATGCAAAATGAGAAACAACTGCAGCACAGCAAGAGTGACATCAAATCCTGCAAGACCCTGTTTCTGTGCTACATTGGAAAGAACCCTTCCCAATTCCCTTCAAAGCTGGCCAGATAAAACACCCCAACTCTGAATAACGGGGGTTGTAACATCAGGGGGACCATATGGCTTCTCTGCCAACTGTCTTTCAGCTGTGTCACATCAATCCAATCAGCACAGTGACGAGGGACAGGGACCTAGGCACATTGGCAGGATATCCCACTTTGCCTGATTACATACATTAGCCATTTAATGAGAGGTAACCACTGACACTGTCATGGAAATTAGCATGCAGCCTCGGTCTCCTTCAAAAATATGAACAGCATTACTGAAAAGATGCATTCATTTCAAGGCTTTCTGTACCTTTAAGAAAGGGGTGTGGAAGACACTCCTAGGACACTCCCCAGGAGGAATATGAGTCACTTGGAAACACTCAATGATGGGAATGATAGTGAACGTCTCCCTCCGTAAGCCATGGTCTCACGCCAATAAATAAAAACATTGATATTTCAAGCAGGAAACCTTTGGTGTGTTGGAAAATTGGAACACACAAGGTAAAGTCTCCACCACCCTCCCAAAAAAACTGCCAAATGCACTGTTCCTAAACCCGATTAGTCCATATAATTGTTTCCATTTAATTCTTAACATTTGAAACAATATTAGAACTGTTCTAACCATTGGTTAAAGTTCCAGTTTCACCATCCCGTATCTGAAAAAATAAATGAGAAACACTGGTGAGTGAAACTATGGCTGCACAGAAAGTATTTGGCTTGGTTGCTCTAAACCATGGTTCAATTCCATTTCCAAGCCTATATGCAAAAATCTTGTTTCAATGCTACATAGAACTGAGTTCATGTCTTTTGTTTTATGTCTTGAGGAATCTGGTATATCTTGTATATCTATCATGCCCAGTTCCTTGATCTCCCATAATTCCTCATTGGACATTGGAACAGTGATACAAGATACTTTTGAAAGGTGTGAAAATAACTACACATCTGACACTTGCACTGCTTGGGAGGCAAACCCAAAAGTGCTTGTCAGCTGCAAAGCCGTTCCTACAGGTTAGGAGTCCTGGCTGAAGGAAGTGAAGCATTTGTGCTGGGGAACTTCCTGTATTTCCACAACATCCTCTGAGCCCCCGCTGAGGGAACACATTGGGACAAAGGGAATTGGGCATCCCCCTCTGTGCGGACAGCGGGGGCCCTGCTTCCCCTTGCTTGGGCAGCTGTCCCTCCCCATGACAGCGTAATGGGGGCCAGGAAAACAAAGCGCGCCGATGGCGAAACAAGGCGTCTGGCCTTCCCCTTTGAAGTCAGATGGAAATCTGGCCTTGGGCAATGCCTCCCAGGCCTGTTTTTCCCCGGCGATAAGAGGCCAGTCAGGCTATAGCATTGATGCCACTCACCCACCACGGCCCCCATCAAACCTAAAGGTCAGGAGAACAGTATCGGCTACAAAGCAAATATTAGCACTTGCGACTCATTTCGCTGATAACGGCTGTGGGGATTTCATCTGTTTGTGCTACAGCGGTCTGGAGTTAAAGTGTTAACGGCTGGCAGTCTGTAGTTAAAGATGCCAGGTTGTTATGTGACGGGAGGCATCTTTTTAGCTCAGGAAGGTGAAACTTTCAGTGAAGATGGGTATCTCTCATTTCCTGGGCTGCGAGGGTTTGTCTTCCGAGTCAGAGCACCTTATTTGAGAGCTATACAGTTCTTTAATTGTTCCCATCATGTCGGCGCTCACATCTGGGTTTCATCGGCACTGACGTGGACACAGCTGTGCTCTGTTTGTGTTCAGTTCCATACGAATCGGTCTCCAACAGAGATGTGACGATGTCACCGAATATCTGGATCTGCTGAAGCCAGAGTTCCCCTCAAACCCAGCCAGAGAGATCGTAGTGTTCAATTGCTCCACTGCAATCAAAGGCCACCTATTGTCATTCTCTGAAACGGAGTGTTGCTTGATGCATGACTTGATTCATCCCTTACAATCTGAAACTATCATTTAAGACATGAATTTAACTGGAGCTTATCTTTCTTTATAAACTCACTGGAAAAAGACAACAGGCATTTGGATATTAAACCCCGGGAAAATATTTGGATGGATGTGCGAAGAAGGCCCTAACAAAGGCATTTGATAAATACTCGGTAATTTAGCGTCTGTCCAGAAAATGTGAGAGAGTTGTGTGGAATGTTCCAGAGCGCAGTCTCAGATGGTAGATTGACTGCTGCCTGTGAAAGACATTTTCTTACGCAATGCAGGGTGTACCTACCATCTGGGGCGTGAGTGTGAATGTAGGCCCAGGCTGCATTCTAGCAACAGGCTGTAGGTTCAACTTAAGGACGCGGGAGCCACTTCTCAGAGTAAAGAAATCAAAACACTGGATGTTACCACAGAAACCTCTATAAAGTTTACTCCTCTTAACAAATCTCATTCATCCCAATTGTGCACTGTAAATAAAACACCAGCATGATCCCTAGCAAGCATGAGATTTGGAGTGGAAGGGACTCTTGCTCCTTACATAAGTGAAGAGACTTGATTTATGACACATCAGAGCATACTAGGAACCTCCATCCATCCAGTACAGAAATCACTGTCATCCTCAGGGAGATGCGCATGCAGCTGTGCCTAAAATATTTTCTTCCAGAGCGCTCATTAGCCTACTTGCCTGGGGTAAGTGTGTACTCAAACGGCCTCAAAACATACTCAACGCACCGAATGAGTAATAGGCCAATCACCATGGCAACACCGCCGTTGAGGAGGGGCTCGGACCCCAGAAGAGAAAATCCGGGGAAAAGACCTGAGGATAAGGAGCAGCTGGCAGCACGTGACCCCAGGTGTTGAGTTTCGCGGCTTGGGCCGACCGCTTTTCGTCTGGCAGGGTGCCAGCCTGCCGCAAGGGGAGTTCCCCGGGCCGGCCACAGGCAGCTGGGGTTAGGATCAGGGATGGGGGCTGGGGGGGTAAGGGGGCGGGGGTGAGTCGGGGGGCGGGATATTCAACTGCTGCACAGCCCGAGTGACCGAGCCGGGAAATCTCAGCAGCTCTCAGCCTGACTCTGTGAAGGGTACATTACATTACACTATTGTCATTCAGCAGATGCAAGTGTGGCCTCTGGGAGAAGTGAGAGAATGCAGGAATTCAAATGACTAAACCGAGCAAACACGCGGATCTCCATCTGATTTCTTACATTACATTACATTATTGGCATTTAGCAGACACTCCTTATCCAGAGGGACTTACATAAGTTACAGTTTTTTTTACATTTATACAGATGGATGTTTACTGAGGCAATTCTGGATTAAGTACCTTGCCCAAGGGTACAGTAGCAGTGCTCCAGAGGGGAACATTTTTGGTTAAGAGCTACTTTTTTGGTTTAACCGGCAACCTTTTTGGTTAAGAGCCCTACTCCTTACCACTATGCTACACTGCCGCTGAGGGGGAGTCACAACACTGGTGTAAAAAATAAAAACAGGCATAAATGCAGAAATACAACACACAGGACTGATGTCGACCGTGTCATATGACACCATGCTGTCAATCAAATAGATATGGTCAGACACAGTAACATATAGTAGTGGTCTGATCCAGTTACACAACAAGTCAAACTAGCTCATGATCGTGATCCGTGTCAGTATTGTAGAAAGATTATCCCATTTCAGAGCGTCAGGCACAGCCCTTTGACCGTAGGCTATGTATCACATAAACATATTGACGTGTTAGCTGCAATCAGCACACAGTGAACACACTGACGCTGGTGTGCGCAAAAAGAGCTATGCTGGCAGCGATAAGGTGCTCTGGAAGCCTGTCAGTATAAACTAAACATCAATTAGTCGATGCGAGGATCTGTAACCTGCCTGCACTTGACTGTCTGCAGTAATGTGGAATAACACTACGTGATTGCTGGGGAAAAGCTGTCTCGCAGCCAGCGGTCTGGATACGTCCAAACACAGTGCGCTGATTTGCCTGATTAATTTGGTGAGAATATAGAGAAAACAATGAGTTGTGAAATGGTATTTCCTGAGAGCCCGAGGAGTGTTATATCAGAATCTTACTGTATTGTTATCATCAGCCGCAACATTCGCATCCCACTACACTGCTCCATAAACATATCCTTACAGCTCTTCCTTTCTGTCGTGCTCCACTGTAAACAGCAAATTTCGTCATCATCAAAACACTGCCCGAAAGATGAGCAGCTTGCAATACTAAAACTGAGGCATCCCGAAATGTCATACATCAGTGTTGTGTACTTAAAAGGGCCGAATCTTGTCTCTTCGCTATCTGACTCACTTTCCTCTTCCTGTCTCTATAGCACTACACAAATATTATCTTAAGAAATTAACAAAGCTGCGTGCCTTCAGAGTAACTCACTGTCATATGTAATGCTGCGTAATGCCTTCAGAGTAACTCACTGTCATATGTAATGCTGTGTAATGCTGATGACAACTAGCTCCCAGCTGTGTAACGCACACCGAACGGAAGTGTAAAATGACATTTGTTGTGAAATAAAATGTGTCTGCAGGACCGTTTGTTTCGATTGATTTTTCTTCCTTTCTGGACTCAGCATGAACCTAAGTAATTCAGGAGATGATGGAGAAAGTCTTCATGAACCCATAAAGGTTGGAGCTGTTGTGTTTTGACTTGTAAAGACCAATGAAAACATTTTTCTCTCCTTAGGAAAACAGTATGATTGGTTCAAGGCCATGAACACATGACAGCTCGACACACTTCAGGGTTCATGAAACCTCACTCAACCATCACTACAGAATTTTCGGAGATTCAAATTTTTTGTTCCAAATGGAAAGAGTAACAATAAAATAAGTGATGCTAATGAGTGCTAAATCATCTACCACTTCATACTGAATCCAGCACTAAGTTTTTGCATGGTGACCATTAGTGTAAAGTGAATACTACAGTCTTTATGAACATTAGACTCAATTTAACCATGTAGCCAGTGTTCATTCTCTCCTCAAATTTGAATTTACTAGTGTCACCATAAAACATATGTACAAATACATTTATTTAGGTGAGTCAGGCATAGTCAAAGTAGTAAACCAAAATCTAATCTACAGCTTTTACTTAATATTATTTTGCCAGTTTAGTCCTGCTTCATCCAATCACCCTTCATATCCCTCAATCTTGTCAGGAAATAAAGTATAAAAACATAGTATTGTCTCTCAGAGCTGAATGCTGGTAGGCTGTTTTACATGCTAAATTTAGAGTGCAAATGCACTCCTCCACTCTTCTGCCTGAGTGACACACTTGACCCAGGCATTCAAAATACACTCTTTGATGAGGGCTGCCACCACATGACGAACGGCCCAGGCATCAGGAAGCCCTCTCCGCGGAGTCCCTTTCCGGCCGCCTCACATACCCGAGGACAACAGGAAGGACGGCTGTGTGGGTTAACCGCGGTGCCCGGCGACAGTCAGCGGGAATGTCGTGCTGTGCGCTCCGTATAAACACGCGCCTCAGAGACGCTCCCCGGCTCTGACCCTGCCCTCTCCTCCCCCTCCCGGAGAATATTTTCCAGGCGGATTTCCCTTCAACTGACCGGAGGAGCAGCCTGCCCACCCGCCTTCGCTAACAGACCTAACGGAATATCCCTCTCATGATCGGACAGGCCCCTCCCCGGGGGAGTGCCGGGCCGCTGTGGGAAAGCACTTGGCCGGCAGCACAGCCTGCGTAACTTGCCGGACAGAGCAGCTGAACGCTGCTGTAAATCAAACAGCCGTTCCCCCCCCCCCACCGTTGGTAACATCGGGCTGACACCAGCACACAGCGCAAATGTTTGGGTCAGCGTCGCCAACGGCAACAGCTTCAGTAGGCTGTGACCTTGCGACGGGGGTCCGTGCTTCGCAATTAACCCCGCGTTCACCTCGGGGCTGAACGGTTCTTTGTGCGAGCGTGAACTGACAGAGTGAGGCCCTGGTAAGCAGAGTATGCGCTCACGTACTCGCAAACAAAAAGGGCAAACTTGGACTCAGCTATGCATAATAGGGTTAGTTAATGTTTAAGTGCTGCTGAGGCCTTGCTGTCAAAGAGTTCAAACAGCCCCTGTCAAAGAGTCCCTCTTCTTCCCCTCCCAGCATCTCTGGAGCTCGGAGCTTGAGCCCATGCTGAAGTACAAGACAGCGCATGGGAAGGACAAGCAACAGCAGGCTGTAAATAGTACACACGAGCTCTGACTGACACCACACTGAAACGAAACCATAATAACAACCAGAGTTTCGTCTAACCGCACAGCACGGTCTGCAGCGCCGGACTGTCATAACAATCTGTCTTCTGCCTCGTTCAACCGTACAGCACGGTCTACAGCTCCCTAACGGTCCCGCCTCTCATTTGGCCGCAGAACACGGTCTACAGCAGTGAGGCTTTCGTGAGATCGCCCGGATTACGCGGTAAGTTAGGCCTGAGGAACCGGGGACCGGGGCGGTTAACGGGAGTGGACAGCAGGGCGGCGCTCTCACCTGCGATGCCCTGCAGCAGGCCGCACACGTTGAAGATGCTCTTCTTCATGATGCTCTGGAAGCACATGGTGAAGACGGAGATGAAGGCCACGGCGCACAGCAGCAGGATGCCGGCCCCGAGGAAGATGGCGGTGGCCTGCCAGAAGCCGCTGGCGATCTCGCCGAACTCCACGGCGTAGGGTCCGCACAGGACGCCGCGCCGGTGGCCCGTCACCCGGGTGCAGCGCATGTAGATGCCCAGCGTGGGCCGGAAGGGCTCGGGCGTGCCGTGCACCGCGATGACGGGCTCGGGCGTCCGCGGGTAGCCCACCAGCCAGTCGGCGCTCATGAAGGCGATGAGCTCGGCGAAGGCCACCACGATGCTCAGCAGGGTCCACAGCATGGAGCGGCACGTCACGATCACGTGGCACATGGCGCCTGGCGGGCGGGGGGGAGGAGAGGGGGGGCAGCGACCGTTTCACCGCAAGGGGTCCGGAGCTCTCGCACGTTCTCGAATCCTCCCTCTCCGGGAAAATTTTGTATTCCTTTCTGGGGGCGGTGAAGGCAGAGGAGTGAGGAGCACACTCAGGGGCAGAAAGGGTTAAAAACGTCCCAGTGCAACGCTCACTGATCCGCAGCTCCTGACCTCCAGGCAGAGCACGTTTCCCTCTCCCTGACACCGACTGGGGCGAGTGCTGGATCACGCCGAGGAGTATCTTCTTTTCACTTTCTCACGCCGCGCTGGATGCTACACATCGCCGGGCGAGCTCCTCTGGGCCATTCTGCTGACATCATAAGGAGAACACACCTACACGGGAGAAAGAGAGAGGGAGAGAAAGAGAGAAAACAAGTGAGCACACGAGAATGAGGGGATATATACTCCAGCAGCGAGAGGAAAAAAAAACACACAAAAAAGGAGGGGGGCGGGCAGAGCCGCCCACTTCGGAAGTGTGAGCTGAAGAGCTCTGAATCAGCAGAGCGCCCGCCGAACAGGCAGCGCGCTCTCTCCCAGCGTCAGCTGGAAGCCTCCCGGCCCGCCTCTCTCCGGCCCCCCCATCAATCTCCCCGAATCCAGCAACACCCGCTGCCCCCGGGCCACTTTATTTCTGAGAAATCAGATTCGGGCTGATCCGTATCGTCAACGCTCTCACTGCGACGGTTTCGGGTAAATGCTTTCACATCGTGTTAATTCCTTTCCTGTGTGACGCTACAGGAAGCCTCTGCTGAAGTGATCAGGTTCGCCTTGTTATTGAAAAACATCGGCTGACGGTTGGAGTGGGTTTTTCCAACAGCCCCTGAAAATGCAATAAGATTTTGTTTCATGTTATGAAATGCAGAACCGAAGCCTGAATGAGAAACGGTTCAAAATAGTTTTGGTAGGCTTGTTTTGGTAGCATTGGGGTTTTTTTTTTTTTTTTGCTCAAAACACAATTAATCCTCAAGCCATGAAAACCAGTGCAAGGCAGCATGAACGTTAAAGCCAAACAGAAAAAGAAACCTGGTGATTGATGCCCACTCTGAGCCTCCACACTTGGAGCTTGGACAGAGTGCAAGGTTTTGAGATTTAGCTCTGAATGCATCAATCCCTGTGATTACCTGCTTTGTAATATACTCATTTGTCTCAGACAAAGAGCTCTTAGAAGAAGCCTAAAGATAAATCCCTCGGACAAGCCGGAATGACTCACTGCAAAAAATGCAAACAGCCAAGAACTGGGGAAGACTTGTGTCAAAACCTACAAATCTCTTCCTCACAGGCCTTGAATTTGCTCTGTTGTTACTTTTGAAACCATGTTGTTGATTTCACCTCCTGACAGGTCACAAATCCACCTGATGTTTTGGTACCAAAACAGTAATTTGGTACCCCAAACAGGAAGCTCTGTTTTAAATCATGGACTGAAGTGTCAGGCACATGGTCAGGCATAGACACTGTCAATTAGAAAACAAACTCACGACAGGGAGCCCTGACAGTCTATACTATCATCCCTGAAGTCTGTGCTGCACTACAATATCATTCCTTTCCAGTAGCATATTAAGTATGTTGAGTAAATCATTACTCATTGTCCAGCTCAAAATATATTTTTAATTTAAACATTTTGATGTCATTCAAGCTAAAAATTACATGCAGTCAGAAGGTGTGATGAAATGGCCTGCCATCAAGTTTTACTCACCTTATTAGTGTGAAAAAATCAAGGAAGCAGTCACTCAATTTAGTTCATACAGAGCAGCACTCTTATACATTATACATATTCTGTGCCTAGACATTCTTATTAGCTATAATATTCCATGTGCAAATTAAAAAAGCAAGTAACAATGGAATTATAAGCGAGGAAAGGTCATGTCGGGTAGAGGAAGGGTTCATCTCAAGTCATCTGAAAATATGCAACAGACTTGAGCATGGACTTTGTTCAATAATAAAACATGTTTTCTTTTTAGTTTATTGAAAATAAAAATGGGCCGTCTGATTTAAATTTCAGCTGATCACTGGGTAACAAAGGACAGAACATGCAATTAAAACCTTGTTCAAGTCTGAGGTCATGACTGAGTCAGCTCTCCCCTTCTGTTTTGGGCCAGGGAAACACAAAAAACAAAACACACACTAACCCCCCGGTACATGTGAAAATACCACCTTGGCACCAAACATAAACCATCTGTGCTGAAGAAGTAAGTCCCCATGTCACTTAAACAGAGCTCCTTAAACAACAGAGCACCATTATTGCATTCAAAGGCACATTTATGGAAGGCAGAAAAGGCCTATGATCCCAAATGCAGAAGAGGAGACCGGTCACTAATCCACTGAGTCCGTACATGAACCTCACTTTTCGATTTTTCTTCAACTCAAGACATAATACACACTCTGCCCAGATGGCAGTGTGAATTCTGGGACTTCCAGCAGACTCAGAAGAGGCAGACCGATTTCTCTGGATGCTTTTGAAGAAGCAATGCTGAGGCAGCCCATACCACTGAAGGAGTGGGGTGCCAGCCCACCCCTGCCTCCCTTCCGGCTCATGTTTTGAGGGGTAGAGCGCTAACGAAATCCTCACCCCGGGACAGGGCCGAGCTCTGGCTCTGAGGGGACCGCGCTAAGGGTTTGCCTTTCTAACGCAAACATGACTGTGTTTTCCCACCACCACCGAGACACCGGACCAAGACAAATGAATCTGACAACACTGTGCTTCAGGGACCACCTCAAAGCACAAACTGGTGTGATATGGCTGCCCGTGAGAAAATAAAGGAAGACGTCAGGACATGCTTGCACAGTGCATATTTTATGCGTGCGTGGGTTTACAGTCAAAAGAAAGCACGGGGTAAGTCATACAAACCTTGAAATCTGTTGCGTACAGATAACAGAGACCGATGAGAATGGCTGCCTCGCCCAAAACGAGCCCCCCCCACCCCGCCCTTCTCCATGCCAGCACCCCGAGGCCTTTGGTATGACACAGACACCTGTCGATTCAGATCATTCTTCATCTCTGCAGATACTCGCCAGGTTTCGCAACAGCACACACGCACAATGCCAGCCTGTGACAAGCACACACACGCGCAGGCGAGAGAGGGCCGATGTACAGAGATCGTGGACGTGTGAAACCTTCCCTCAGTGAAACAAACTTCCCCTGGGAGTCACGGTAAATTTGTGTCTGAAGTCTCACGAATAAACCGGGATGCAGAAGCTGAACCCGTGGCAAGTTGTAACACCCAGCCGATTCTTTACTCTCTGGTGGTTCGCGACAATGAAACCTTTGAAAGTGAGTGGATTGGGCACAGAGCAGGCGTCTCACACGCTGAGATAGAATCAGTGTGATTCATGGGTCAGGACCGAGGCTCTACGGCATCTCCGTGTGAACAGCGGAATGAAATGAAACAGTGCTCTGCTGAACATAAGCCAAACCCCAGAGAATCGTGTGGAGTTAGCAATAAACAACAAAAACAGATGTCCACTTTATGCAAAAACGTTTGCCTGAGGAATAAACTTGAGAGAGGAGGGGGAAAAAAGCTCACAAGCAGAAGTGACACTTCTTACGGGAAGGTCAGCAAGAGTAAATGATAAAAAATGTCTGTGCTCACAGTGGGGATTCATTAAGATGCGATCCCTGAACAGCCTAACTTGCGGAATTCTCTGGTTAGGGATGAGGTCACATGATCCAGTTGTCTTTCTTAATGAAAATGCCAAGGATAAACTCAGCATTGTCTGGAAGTGTGGGGCTTTTGTTAGCGTGGGCGCTGATGATTATTCCATCCGGCCTGGGGAAGTGGTGGGGGGAAGGGGGTGTCATGGGGGGTCATGGATACTTTTTAATAGAGATCCCTAGTGTGGGTTGTGTGAGCCTGACCCGGTGATGTCACACCCAAAGGAGAGGGTGACTGGGAGTCCGTCCTGTTTGTTCCTCTGAATGAATCATGTGTTTTTCTATGTGTGAATCGCTCCATGGCAACAGCATCCATACCCTCTGACCTCTGCTCTGACCCCTCTCCACTCTGAGGTCAACTCGTACGGTCTGGATGAAGGCCTTGGATGACAGGTCTGCTTCTCCCAGGCCGTTTCCATCAGTGTTCCATAAGGCACAAAACGGGGCGCTCACAAGATGACTAAATGCAAGCGTGGCCCCTGGGAGAAGTGAGAAAATGCTGGAATTCAAATGACTAAACCAAGCGAGCAAGCGGATCTCCATCTGATTTACATTACATTATTGTCATTTAGCCGACATTCTTATTCAGAGTGACTTACATAAGTTACAGTTTTCTAACATGTCATCCACTTTTATAGCTGGATATTTACTGAGGAAATGTTAGGTTAAGTACCTTGCCCAAGGGTACAACAGCAGTGCCCCAGCAGGGAATCAAACCAGCAACCTTTTGGTTATAAACCCTGCTCCTTACCCGCTATGCAACACTGCTGCCCTAAGATTTCTCACTATAATAATAATAATAACACTGAATATGCAGATTGTGAAACCACATCTGCGAAAAACTGGGTGAAACAATGTAACAATTATCAAGAACAGGCAAAGCCCATAGCCGAAGGCAATGCCCAGCCAACAGGGCAGGGCGGGGTGTGTGAATACTGATATCCTCATCACTTCTAACAGCTTCTGTGGCACACTAACGGCTCTAGCAACATCGCTCTGTTTGACCCTGAAACTTGGACCTCTGTCAGATCCGTTTTACAAGAGTTGTACCCAGACTAGGTTTCCTTTCCTAATCTTCTGACGTCCAAGTCTGAGGCAGCGGATTAGATGTTTATTGGTCTGGCACCGTGCAGCGCCTGTGAAGAAGTCACATGCATTTGCCGTTAAACTACCTATGACTAATTCCACATCGCAAAAGATTTGTAATGAAGGAACAACAAATAAAACAAAACCACGGGGGGGACTCTGTAGGGGGGCCAGGCGGGGCCAGGGAATGCGTGTGACCTGCGCCGGAACCTTGACCTTTGACCTCGACCAGCTGGATGAGTGAGGCAAGATTTGGTCGGTCCTCTTGGAAATTTGAGTCATACGTGGGGTGGATACTCTTTCCTCATGACCAAATCTCTGGCTGTCGGAGAGGTCATTTCTGACGTCCCTTCGCGAGGCCGACTTGAGAGGAGCTGGCCCGCTGACTCAGAGCTGCAGCATGACGTCCTCGCGTGCGTCCCGCCCCCGCCGTGGTGACAGCGGACCCCTCTGTTTTGACAGGCCCTCCCTGGAGGTGCGCCAGCGCGCTCGTGAAATCACACAGCCGCGCAGCTGCTGGCAAGTCGGCACTTGACAGAAAGGGAAACCGGAGTTAAAACAGAGGAAAGTTAAGTGCCGTGCGCAGCGCTCCTCGCTGAATCTTCAGCGTCTTTATTGCATTGTAAAATCCTGACCTTCCCTTTGATGAGCGCAGAGGATGCATGCCAGCACCTCAATGCATCCAGTGTGGAAGAAATACAGAAATTTAATAAAATAACTTCTCCTGTTAACCGCTCTTTCTTTCAGAAATGTTAACAAACACTTCATACAAGAAAGAAAGGAAATGCATTATGCAGAAGGAAACAATTGTATGACTTTGTTTCTGAATATCCTGGCTGCAGACCAGTGGGGCCTGGCACAGGTAGAAGGTTCACATCAATGGCCTTTGATTACAGAGGCCTGTGTTAACTCTGCTGCCACCTGAACCATCTCACTGGTGACCTCTGACCCCTGATCCCTGAGGTTGGGCGGCTCTATGCCTTACCTGCTGCTGCCCCCCCCAAGTCCTTCCCGGCACTGAGGTCAGGCCTCACCTGCTAATGTTTAGCTGGCCTTGAAGCTTACCGAAATACCTAAAGACCGAGGGGTTTAAATGCCATGAACTCAGTCTTCCAGAAACCAGCATGCAAGAGTGGAGTTACCAGAGGGATTAGACCGATTTAGGTTGACAGTGATGTGAAGAAGGCTGCCAAAAAATAAATAAAATCAGTAAATGACCTTGAATTGATAAATCAGTGGAGTAACAGCAGATTAGAGATGAAGCAGAGCAGTGCAGTTCTTATGGAACCAGGTTCACGATTGCTGTCATCTACTTCAGTGCCAAAGGTCTCAGTCAGTACAGTACTATAGTACTATATAGTACGTTTACAGTTTGCCACTGCCACAACTGAGATACAGCAGCAGGTACTTTGTCTGACACCTGAATTTAGACTGCAGACTAAAAGGTTTGCTCTCAGGAAGTATAATACCGTTTTCTAACAGCCTACATTAGGACCATAAACTACATCTTGCAAGGGATGAGCACATCATTACAGCTGCTTGTGTCAGTGGAACCTAGGGAGAACCATGAATCATTTCACACACCAGGCCATGCTGTTGGTCACAATGGGGCATAAGGGTGGTGATTAATTAGTGATTCAATTTAAAATGTCGAGACCCTTGCTTGAGAAATCAGACAGCTGTGCCATACATCCTGCTGTACAGCCATAAAATTATGCATGCATCCACATGCAAGCAATTCCAACTACTAACTAACGCTAACCACTAACAATCCACTGGCATTTAGTCACCACCTTTGCCCCCCATATACGTTTGATATAAGGCAGCTGTTGTTTTCTTGCTGAAACACTTCTATGACATCATCAGGAACTTCCTTGCCCTATTCCCATTGGCGGAAAAGAAACAATAATGAAGTTGCCATGGCTACTGCAACCCTATTAACAATAAACACCCCCTTTATCAAAAGGCTTCCTTCTCTCTTTGCCGTCCCAACAGACGAGAGTTTACAGGTGCGAGGAGAGAGAGGGGAGCGGCGGGGAAAGAACAGCGGCATTCATGCTGCTATCAAAGGCCATCTTGTGTGTTCCTCCGTGTTTCTGTGAGGCGTGGGGGGGGTCTGTGGTAGCCAAATACGACCCCCTCCTGCTGCAATGACACCTGCAGTCCATACAGCTGGTCACTCTGGCAGCGTTGCCAGATTTGACCCCACCGCCCACATCCCTAACATGGTAGCAATGTAGCCTGAAAGGATTTCGTGTCCGTCAGAGATGGGCCCTTCTCTCCTTTGATACTTATAATAAAGGGGCTTAATACAACCAGTGGCATTGTTGTTAACAACAGACGGGCTCTGTGGTGTGTAAAATGTCTCACACAAAGAAAAAACCCCTATAAAAACATAGCAGTCTGTGTGAAAATGCCTCACAGTGCTGTATGCAAGCTCTTGGTTTGCAGCTTTCGATCTGTATCACTCCCTGCTGTGGTATACTGAAAACCATGACACCAACCTACAAGGAAGCACTCGGAACACACCATACCATGACCATGAGCTTGTAGATGTCCATTTCCTGTTTACTGCTCTTGTTTATGTATTCTTAAGCATTACCAGCATTTACCTACATATCGGATGACACCACACACACACACACACACACACACACACACACACACACACACACACACACACACACACACACACAACACACACACATACGGTGACTTCCAGCATGTGTGTTGCCCATCAACAAGTTTTAATTCTGTTCAGATGTTTATAAAGAATGTTTTTACCCATTTATTAAATGAACAGTCATCATTTATGGTGTTTAATAGTGAATAAGGTGTATTTATCATCTCTGAGACATAAGAAGGTGGGACATAAGGATGTGAAAAAACAACAGGCGGCATGGAACAGGAAGGAGGAGAGATGTTGGGATAGCTGGAGCGGTGCGGGAATGAGGGATATTTTTAATTGCACAAACTAGTGCAGCTTGACTGGGGTAATTAAGCACGGACCGTCCGGACACTCCTCCCCTAAAGCTTTGCTTAAAGCTCTTAATAGCATTAGGAAGGTTGAGAAACCCCGGGAGTGAGGGCACGTCTACAGAGTGAGGAACAGAAGTCATACAGAGACACCCAACCCTCAAGTGGAAAGAGACATTTGTGCTAAGACTCCAAAATAGAGGATCAGCTGGATGATAGAACACATCGAAAGTCAATGTCTGAGGGTCACCAGATATATTTTTACAGCCTGAACTTCCTCAAACCAGTTTCATTATTTATCTACCAGAATAGCCTAACAACCTAACAACAGCCTAACTTTTTGCTTCCTCTATCTATTCCTTGCATTTTTTTCAGTAATCTGACACATGGATACAGCCTGTGGTCTCCAAGCAGATTTCAGCCTTTCTTAGAAAGATAAAGGGGCTCCTTTTTCTGTGTTTGTGGCTGTTCCTGATTGCTTTAATTCGTGACAGATGTACAAATGAACTACAGCATGTTTCTCAAAAGGAAAGACATAATCAACAACTTTATACCAACTCAGTGAAGTGAAACACAGGGATCTTTGTCCAGATGTCCTTCTCTGAAAAGTAGAAGTGATGATTAAGTCTCGTGGAGGGCCAGGCATGGAGGTCTGACACCCTGATATCGGAGGCACCAGGAGGTCAAGGAGAGAGCACCAATTACAGCTGCGGCGGCCGGAGCCGAGGCCCTCAGATAAACAGCAACCTCCCCACTCAGGTGGTCCCTCCTGCTGCAGTGGGCCATTCGGGGGGTGGGTGGGTGGCCCTTGCACCCGTGCTCATCCCCTCTCCAGGTCGCAGTGAAATTGGCAGGGATAAGCTCAGCTGGCTGAAAGCACAACACTTTCTCCAAGACTGATTCATGGAAAAGATTGGAATCTCCAAAACTGCATTTTTTGTTTTAATTGGAGTGAGTATAGGTTGTTTTATTTGTTTATTGTAGTTAGGTCTTTTTTTCTTATTTCAGTCATCCGTTTGGCTGATCTACACCTCCACTCAGGGTGCAGGGGTTACATGTCGCACAGGTATATCAGGACACTGGGGCAGCAGAGGTGGCTGTGAGTGCATGCAACACTTTTTTCACATCTGGCTGCAGCAGGTTTTAATGTCTTCAGTGTGAAGACAGTGCATATTCTCAGTATAGGCTGCCCAAACAAGTCCTGAACGCAAAAAGAGAGTGCACTATATGAACTTTCATGAAGATTTATACAATTCAGGAACCTGTCACAGCTGTATTTGAAAACTCACACAACCATTTTATCCAATAATCTCTTGTTCTGTGGAGATCTACAAAAATAAATCCTGCAAGCCAGACTGGTAATAAGGTGTTGCCAAATTTGGAGCTGCCAGAAAGGGGGCCGCGCCAGCTTATTCAGTGCCAGGGAGCAGGGGTAACCTTTTAGCTAAGACTACAGAGTCAACCTGCCAAATTTATTCAATACCAGATTGACAGGGTTACCACCAGACACTTGTAGAGCCTCTCCCATCCTGGAAAGTGCCACTCAGAAGAAAAAAGAACCCTGAACAAGACGTTTGGGCTACATTTAGGCCTCTGCCATTTGGTCACATGGTTAGCTCGCAGCAGACAAGAAACAGCAGCGTTCCCTCAGACACCAAACCACTTACAGTGTAAATATAGAACATGAGTAAGCCTATAATGCCATATAATACCATCTAAAATAAATACAGGCAGCAGCCTAAAAAGATACAACGTAGATATAACGTAGATATAACGTCAAAAAGTGACCGTGCCGCCTCTATTTCCAAACATGTACCGAGTACAATAACATTCTCCTCCTTGCGTATCTCAGGGTCTCCAACCGGCTTGTTGAATGTTGTGAAAGAATACTTTGATGAATCATTACAGAAAGTACAGAACGGGAAGTGGCTCTCGCAATGTTTCAGCTAAAAGGCTTTGAAAGGAAACATGAGTGTGAGGCCGCTGTCTGGCAGACTGAAACCAGAGCTCATCTTCAGGGCTGTCACAAAAACTTGTTTTCAAGAACTCGCACCCTTAAATGACACTTGGCACACTTACACTTATGGGTTACTTTACATTAATGATTCAAACTTCTTCAATGCACATGTCTTAAAACTTCTTTCTCCGATGTGGATCAAGTACTGTATATAATACACTGTACACATGCATCTCCGTATGTGGAAGTGGCACTAATTCATTTCTAATATATTGCACAATTTTACGCACATTGAAAATGCATTACATATTTCAACACACATATCTATCTTTATATCAAACAGGATATATTCTGCTTCCTTCCTGTTCATATTTTCTCAAAGTTTGAACAGTTAAAACATCTGATCCAAACTCTAAAAGTGTCATTTCACTTTTCACAGCTCCTTTCCCTGCATCTGCCGCTTGTCTCATCCCAGCCCAAACCTTTTTTTGCATAAAACGCCACCTTCTGAAGCAGCTCCCTTTCACTTGTCTCTATTTCTGCTATATACTTTCTACATTCCTGTAAATTGTACATTATATATGAATGGAATGCCTATATAATGAACTCCTGTATGCCAGTTTCTTCCAAAAGAAGTTTCTGATGGTGTATTTGTCTCAAAACCCTGCCTGTTTCAATAGATTGCATGTGCGTCTCTCGTTTCACATCTTCCATGCGCTCATAGGATTAGACACTGTCTATGCCTTCAGCAGACACCCGGGAACACATGAAAGTTTTTCCAGGTTCGTTTGAAGTCCCGCTCATGCAAAATGACATCAGTGACCCAATGGTGGTAGTTCTGGAAGCGTCTGCGGCGCAGCTTTACGGTCGACGCGAGTGACATCATTTAGGTCAGCGCTGTCAGGCAACGATCGTTAGCGCAAAAGGAGTGAGGTTGGAGAAAGCTCCTATCACAGACCAGACACCAAGCCAAACAGCTGGAAATAGGTATTTACTGCAGAACCCGAGCCTCAGAGACTGTCACTCTGGGGCTGAGGGAGAGACAGTGCAGTCTGGCAACCGCTTCGGTGCTGCTGTGAGAATTGCATTTCATCACTCAAACATATGAGACATCTGCATAAAGGAGGTAGTTAAAATGAAAAACATTAAACAAAACATGGAAAACATTTCATTGGTATTTGACATTTTCAGTGTCATCAGCCAACCTCTCTACGGGTCATAAAAGGTCAAATCTCAGAAGGGTCTGTGTCTAAAAGTCATAATTAACAAGCGTACCAAGTGTACCAAGTTCATTTATTTATGCATTTATTTATTTACCAAGTGTCCTACACTTCGACTTATCTGCTGCATTAGGACTGAGACTTGACGCTCCAGACACCCTCACGGATAAGTCATGCGTAACAGCCGCATAGCACAGCAGGAAGTGGGCTAAAATAAAGCTCCTGTCATGATGGGCCGTGCACTGGGGGGGTTAGCAGTTCACCAGGTCATGTTTGTTTTCACTCATCCTTGCTTGCTCATCATAAAATGTCTGGGTGCTGTTTTAATGGGTCCGATGGAGCTCAGATGACAGGAGTACCCCTAAGGACCTGGTGGCCTTTCGGCCTCATAACTTTCCGCACACACTCTGATCTCCCCTGCTGATGTTGCGGTAAATCATGACTTGCCATCCATTCAACTGGCCCATTTCCTGTGTTTGTTGTGATGTAATTGCAGCAGAGGATACCGTAAGATTTACTGCCCAACTATGTCAGCTATGCGCAGGCTTGTTTGGAAATGGCCACAGTGCTGGACCATGGAGGTTCAGACTTGATTCCATGACTGTGTTTTGCTCATGGGACAGACTTAACTGGGATCATCTCTTAGGTTCACCGCTTTAAAATATGTTTCTCAATGTCTTTAAAGCTTTTATTTCAGAAGTAACTCCTTACTTACCTGTCGTGTCTTCCACGGATTTCACAGCAGAATGGAATATTTACTGTGTCCCGAGAAGGCAAACAAAGAACAGAGGCTTTTGTGTGTCTAAAAAAGTGGCTTTTCACCAAAAGGACCAAACCTGTTCACTATGCCCAAGCACTGTTCATTTTCAAATTCACTCAAGCAAAATGACTTACATATGTATTTCAGTTGCGCAGGAAACAGCTTGGTTAAACAGGAAGTTAATGAGTCTGACAGGCTGATAGTCCCAGACAGCTCTTAAAATGAGGAAATGACTTGCTGTAAATGGGCAGTAATTCTGGAGATTCGGCTAAAGAGGAGCCGTACAAATGGGCTACAAAAATACAGGCTTTTTTTAATTCCTCACTAAATTGCGCTTGGGACTAAATTGCGCTTGCTATAAAGGCTCAGCAAAGTGTCATTTTAAGTAGCATGAAGTATAAATGTAAGACATTATTATTTTTAAGTGCAAAATATTGAATTAAGGTGTCCTGTAAGCCAGCTGAAAGCTACAGTACACTTCCACTCTCCCAGAATCTCCTCGGCTTTCTTAACCTTGTTAAAGCTCCCTAGGCATCGGGGCAATGGCCTTGCTTTAGTGGTGTATGATGTTAAGCAAAGCTGGGTTAGGAGCTGATTCCTGATCACTCACTCAGTGGATCAGAGCACAAGCATAATGTAGCAGGCTTGTCCCAACCCATCAGTGCTGGCAGATTTCACCTTAGATCTTCTGCTTCAGACTGGAGAGGCTGGTCAAATTAGAGCCAGGGACACATCTACGATTTTCACACAGAAACAGGGCGCATCTGTCCAGCCTTCACATGCAACATTACAGCAATGTACTGCAGATGGAAGGCTGATTATCTTCAACTGGCAAGCTGAGGCAAATTGATTAGAATCACGCATTCTGCAAGGACACATGGTGATTCATACGCTGCTGGCTTAAAAAAAATGGTTGGATTGATCAGGGCGCGGTTGTCAGAATATATTTTTCTCCAAAATGAGTGCTAGTCTGATTTATCTAAACATGTACATATTGAAAAAAATGGTTTGATGAGAGACTGTTTCAAACAGCTTAGGCTCTGGGAAAAATGCCACATGTGTGAATCTCATCTTGGCTTTGTATTTTCTCCCTAACTCTTGAAGCTGCTTGGAGATTTCTCAGATTCGCCATAATATTTTCCAGTACTAATGTGCACAGAGGGGGGGAAATGACCCGTCATTTTTGAAATGTGCACAGATTGCACACCTGAATGATTATTAGAGGAAAACACAGGTCTAATTGTAGGTAAAGCAAACACATCAAGGATGTTGCAAAGACGCATGTAAGTAGCCATGCACTATATAGACCACCCTAGTAAAGATAAATACATTATGCTGACATGGCCTTGGGGTCTTGTACATTGGAACAGTTATGTAATTTTCATGCAGACATATTGCTGACAATGCCAAATAATGACCTGCTATTATCTTACGGAGGTGCAGAACAAAAAATCCAAATGTTTGAAGTACATTTTACAGTAACATTCCAGCTTCCCCATCACTAATTATGAATTCATTTCTATGTGCTGAAACTTGAGTGAACCTACCCTATGTCCTCCCTGCCTCCCACCCCCCAAAAAGGTGGCTTTCCAGCCTTGCAGCGTGGTCTTGCGAGTGAAACACACACCGCTCATTACATCCTGCTTGGAATCACATAAACAGCCTTAAACACGGGTGGCAAGTCTCCCCAGCCCTGTTATTACTCCTGCAGGACCACCGCTCATAGACAGAGGAGCTGTATGGTGCCAGTGTTCCCTCTGCCCGCCGAAGTCTGAGTGGAGCTGGACCACCAAAGAACGGGGAAACGCTGGCAGTTTCCGACAGGGCGGACGGCACCGCATTAATGATACCAGAAATCACGCAACTGCTGTAATGATACATCCTCTGATTTTGTGGTTTCTCAGTTGGGATCAGACGAGGAGGATCCACCGCAGGGTACTGATGGGAAACAGAGGAGCAGGGCTGAGGAGGACAGGCAGGCCACTCTGGGGGTTCCTCTGGAATGCAGCTCTGTCAGAGGCTACCGGTCGGCTACTCTTCCTGTGGTTAACCTCAGACGCCCATCGGAGACTGTCATCGTTCAAGGTGTGGTCCCCTCCTCTGTGCCATCCTATCTTTGGAGACTCCTCAGTGTAAACAAATAGGCTTTTATCTAAAGCATTCCACCAGGGACCCAGCCGCATAACAACAATGCGCGTGTCCATTGTTAAAACACAGCTGCTTCCAGTAAAGTGGTCAGCAGAATGAATGGAAGCTCCACTAAACCAAATCCCAAAAAGACACATTACAGCTATCATTTACAGCCACCTGTCTACAAACAGAGCGCGGAGGCTAAAGCTGGTCAAAGGACTTCATTATACCCCTTTCAGTAGGGCAGAACTTCTGAGGGTAGACACAGACAGCATCTAAAATTTTCAACCTGGATGCTTGGTGTCCGTTTGAACTACAATTTAATCAGCAGGCAACAATTATGCCAGAAAATTCCGCAGACGAACTAAATACAGTGCAAGGACTGTCCAAAAAACGTATAGTTTCCACTTGAATCTGTAGCCAGAGGAGCGCATGTTGAAGTTATCAAGACCTCTGGATCTCAAAAGCAGAGTGGAAAATGGATGGACCTTGTAAAAAAGAACAGTTGGCCTTCACAGTGGGGAAGTGTTCTGCTGTCATTCACTGGGGATTTGTACTTTCTGCCATAGAACTAGGAGCCAGTTTGGCACCAGGTGCCGAATGCTGGGATCATGTACTGTACAATCCTGCCACACACTTCTGGGAGACAAATACAATGCAAAGCTGAGGAGATGTAAGTGCACCCCAACCCAATCCAACAACAGGCCATTATTCAGCATCGTTTTGCAGATACCTTGCAACGCTTTGGGCCTTGCTCTCAATACTCCAATCCAACTCCATCTCTGAGGGCAGTGAGAGGGGGCCAAGGGAAGACCATTCTCATCAGATCTTCCTTGTACCAGTCAGACCAGGTAAAACAAGCACAGATCGGTGAGATTCTGGTGTTTCCTGATGAAGCCAAGGAAGGCTGATTCAGCCAGGGAGGGGCCTTCAACCAAGGGAGAGGGAAACAGAGGCCAACTGGAGTCCAGCATCGTTCCTGGCTCTAACAGCACATACCCAGCTGGGCTGCTTCAGTAAATCCCGGCCTGCTCCATGTGGCACTGCCCAACACGCTAGGGATTTTCAAAGCAAACTTGCAGAGTCAGATTGTTATTTACACTAATTTAAACCGGAGTGAATCCATTAGGGGTTGGACTGGAATGGAAAAAATGAATGAGATCAGTGAATGTGATCCCTTCAGCCAAGTGTCAGACCAAATGTAGTGCACATGTGGGAAAAGCTGGGAATCTTATTAGTCTCTGTGGAGTTTACAAGCTCTCCATCCATTGTCTTTCTCCGCCTTAGAGACTGCATTGCTTCAGAGGAATAATGTCAAAATGTTTGGCAATCAGAAATCTGTCTGCTAAGTATTCCCTTGTTTTTCTAGAACAGATGGATTAATTATCAGGCGTTGTGTATGTACGTGTGTTCAGTTAATGTGTGCACGGTCTATCATTCATGCCACAAATCAGAGGGCAGAGAGTGAGAGGGAATCTGCATTACTGGCAAGGTCCTACCAATGTCATTGACTGGGCAGTAGTTTATGTCAAGAGCAAGATCTAACATGTCACGCACTAAGTGGGAGAGTGACAATAAAGCAAGAGAGTATGGCAAAGTGATGATGATAAATGTCAGTCACTGCAGCAACACACACACGCGCGCACACACACACACACACACACACACACACACACAAACAGTCCCCTCCGCACCCCACCAGAGGACGGGGTCAAAAGCCCCACCTGTGTCCGCTGGCCCACCCGGAGGCTGAGCAGACCCCAGCTGCAGCACCCCCCCGGCCCGTCACCCCTGCCCTGGCACAGCCTCCACTCTTCTCGCATTACCCCGCCATGTGCGAGGCCGAGCAGACGCCCCTGCCCTGCGAACATCTGCTAATCACATTCCCGCTGGCTGCCAGACTCCTGTCACTCAATTAACTCCAGCGCTGGACCTGGGGGCGGGACGAGGGAGGAACAATGACTCACGACTGCCCGCACGGCCTCTGCAGCCCAGCAGATGCGCTGGGTCTGGGGGCGAGGGCGCCCCTTGAAATCCAGTTAGCGGGGCACGCAAATGCGCATGAAACGAGCACCGATTACTCCAGCTGGCAGCTCCCCTGAGAGCCACGGGAACCCACGGTTCCCCACCCATAGAGCAGGGCCTGCAAGCAGGCGGACCCCTTCCAGCCCTCCCTGTGCAAGAGTGAGCAAAACAAGCGCATATTCACCAAGGCATGAATGCAAATCCACTGTCATACAGCATTCAAGGTCAGCATGAATATTTCGTGCCCTGTGGAAGCTTGTCTTTTCAGTGTCGTCCAAGTGAAACACTCTGTGGATTAGAGCTATCAAGTAAATCATTCTCTGCAGAGAGAAACAGTGGAAACAACTGCAGTTGGGGCTAACCTAGATTAGGGTGGTGCAGGGCCTGCCCTCACAGTCAGATATGAACAGACTGCACATTTCCATGTACTGTATTTTTTACCTTTTTAATCATTGTTGTTGTTCTGACAGTAAAAATGACTTACATACTTTGTAGTTTCATTTTTTTAGAGGAATGTCACATTAAACCATCTTTTCCAGGTTTGATCTACTGATCTACTCACAATCTACCCTACCACTCACAATTCAATAACAGTATACTTTACATCATTATATAATGTATTACTTACATACATTACTTACATTACATAACTGCCTGACAGATACCAGTCTTAATATGGAAACAGAAGAAGGTATGAAAGTGGCATGGTGGAAGAGGCAGTGGTATTGTTGCATTAAAGCTCCCATGTGATGGCTCTTTCTCTTTTTTATATTGTCACAACACAACCCTGTACAAACATCCTGTACTGACATTTCACTAACCCTGAAAATGTGTAACATATTAATGTCTGGTATATCATATCAAGCAATACCAAACACCCTTCCAACAACCCGTATCTGTAACAAATAACTAACAGCAGAGACTTTGATTGATATCAAATCTACACCAGTATCCACTGAACAGCTAAATCAAATTAATTGAGAGCTCGGCTAGAACAAAAAAAACAGTATACATGGTTTGCCCCCAGGACAAGAAAAACTGGGAAACGCTGCACTAATTCAGATGATTTTCAGCCAAAATTCCAAATTAAAGTAAACCTACAGACCTGGACAAGGGATTTAATACTTATTGAATAATATTAAAATGAAATACCTTCTTGGCAAGGTCGGAAAGGAGGATGTGCAATCCACAACCCTCTGGTAATAGTTAAGGGAAGTGATCTAGGATGCAGTTAGGAGAAATAACATGCGGTACCAAGAGGAGTGAGAGAAACAGAACAGCTGTAGGAGAAACACATTTTCAGCTCCTGAGCTACAAATTCCGCTTATTCCCATGAAGCTGCACACATTCTCTAATAAACACTGCTTGTTTGGACTGGGATAGCCTTTAATCTTGCCAGGACTGACCAAGCGTGACCCTGGTGTTTTCACTTGTCGCTTAAAAAATGTAATTTCAGAGGAGCATTATGTCAGGATGATGTCTTTAGCCTGTGGTTTGACAGAGCAGAGAATGAAGAGACATGAGGAGCAGTGACACGTGATATTCAGTGCCTGGAAACACCAAAACAACACAGACCTCGGGTTACTGTAGGGGCTCTAAACATTACAAACTCTAGTGTTTGGGTGCCCTATAATAGAGATATATTATATAGCTATGTAGTTAGTTTGCTATGGCTAGGGATCAAGGAGTTCCAGGTGTGCTATCAATGATCTCAAAATTTGTTAGCATATATGCTAGCAAAAAGCCACACCATGAGAAGCAGACTATCTCAGTCATTCACCTTGTAAGATGTGTAGCTTTCCACAATTAATTTTACAAATATACTCCTGGTGAGTGTACCAAATAGACCAAACACATGGTGTAATATTGCACCTGCATATTTGTGATGGAGCCATGTGATGATGTTTCATGAGTTCTGAATAGGACTTCACAGCTTTTCTAATTCTGGGAACCCCGTGATTTTTTTTTAACATCCATCTCTTTAAATATGGGATGGCAAAATGAATTAAATTCTCAGCCTCATGCACTGACAGCAGCAAAATCCCACTTATCTGAGACATGTCTCAGTCTTGCATGTTTCTGTAAATCTTATTCCAGCACTGGATCAAAGAAAACACTGCAGGAGATTGTTTTACTCAACTGAGCAAAGAATTCTGGGAAAATTTTCAGGGGTTCCCACAACTGACATTTTTTGTTGTGGGCTCTTAAAACTGTTTCAGGTTTTGTCTTTCCAATCTGCAGTTAATGCTTGCTTAAAAGGAGCTTCAGAAACACCAATCTCAGCCATTTTCCACTGAGAAACATGTAAACTGGAGCTGGAAGCACCAGTCCTTTAAGCCTTACAGAGTACCTATTATACTATAAGCTACTTAACCTTTTCCAGGCCCTTCCTAAAGCTAGTGCCTACAAGGCAAAAACGGCTCTTTACCAAACTTAACGGGATCTTCCACTTCATAGAATAGCATTATGAATTCAGCTAAGCCTTGCCTGTAGCCTTTCGCACCACATCAACAGAAATTGCATTCTTCCCAGTTTCTCAAAGGCATGAATAGAGACGAGCGAATCTTTCTTAACCTCCAGGCAACCTCCCCTCGAACAAAGCCAATGGCACCACAGACCCCCGCAACCTGACACCGAGCCTTTTTCCACACAAACACTGACTCTGACCCATAGATCTAACACCACAGACAGCAAAGTGCACAACAAAGAGATGACCGGAGGTTTGGTACCACACCGCATTCTCTGACTTTACGTGGGCAAGCGAGGCATTTTCCAAATGGGCGCTCAGCTTCAGAGCGCTGCACAGCGCTTCAGTTTAAAAACAACAATAGGGATCAAAGGCTACAAAGTGATGGATGCGTGCCCAAAGGGAGCTCGGCCCTCCTTTCTTGTCCGCGGTTTCGGTTCCAAACGCGCCGCCTACGAGAGGTCCCGGCTTGGCAGACGCCCGTCCGCATCTGTCCCTCCTCTCCCTGCGCGAGCTGGAGGAGCGCGCTGGCTGTGGCGCAGGGGTTTGACGGCTCTGTGTTCTGGCAGGCACCGAAATGACAGCGTTCGAACAGCGGGGCCTTTTACTGCCGCCTCCTCCTTGCAGCACGCACAGCCAACACTCCCCGCAATCGCTCCATTATTGCGCTGGCCAGCTAACATAAAGCTGTAGCAGGTGTACCGAAGGAGACTGGGGTTTTTTTCTTACACAAAAAACACCTCAGGATATTTTTAAAAACCTCACAGCTTGAGGCAGATGTCTGGTATATCTTAACATCTGGTGCAGGCACTGACAACATTCTCGGAGCGAGCACCGCTTTCTTTAAAGGTAAGCGGACACCTCCCTTTGTTTGTTTTGACTCTTGGAAATTGATACTAAAAACTTACATTAATCTTAAATAGTAAATGGAGTTGTTATAGAAACCCTCATACTGTGTCCCACCACCTCTCTACAACAAAGGCATTCCACGTCGGCGGTCCAGGATATCCAGGGGAGGCCTTGCCATTACAGAGTCCAGGTGTTGGTGGTGAACAGCTGTGAAATAGCTAAGTAGCAGGCGCTGTTGTTGCTGGCGACAGGGAAACCCGCTTAACTTCCCGCCATTACCTCAGGTCTCCCTGGAGACGAGGTAGGGGGAGGGGCTGCAGACGGAGGGTAAGACTGTGGAATTCTTCCTCCCGATTGCCCTCCTTTATGATGCAGATTGAGGGAACGGGCATGCTGAATATATTTGTGATCAAACCGCAGGACTGTAGTACCTCCTCCATCCCCACAGCAGAGGGCCCATTGCAACAGGTGTGAACCCTTTATGCTTTGAGGCAAGTGTTTCTAAATTTTTTCCGTGCAATTTATTTGCACATGTAATAAGTTATTCATTCTGAACTGAGTGTATTTGTACGGCATTTGGATATTTGGAAATTCTAGTCAAAATCAATTTGAATTTAGTAGGTTCTGTAACCGCAGACATGTTTCTGTCCAAACTATTTTGTGAATCCAGTCCAGTACCTTACTACAGAAAATAACAGCTTGGCTGCCAAACACACTGTGACTGTGATCAGTAATGGATTTTGACCCAAGAGACTGGTAACTTTCTAGAGAAAAAAGAAGAATGCAGTATATACAGTATATATTAGAATGAACACACAAACAGTCAAAATTCATATCATGCCCCTAAAATTCACCTTGGAACATTTTGTTTGTGCATGACTGATGACAAAATGACATTTACTTCACACCTCCACATCCATGCTGATGGGCATGCCAGTCTTCACACAGAGGAACAAATAGATGAAGGATAACAGGAAGAGGTAACATGAAATCCTATTTTAAGAGCCTCTGACAACCCTACAAAGTCATTCTGTTTATTATTTCAAGGGTTTCCTCTTTGACATGGACTTTGCTGGCCATGCGCGATACAAGGGCCTCCAATATGTTTATACAGATAAACAGACAAAAAACAACAAAATCCTGTATGCACAATATAAACTGCAGTGAAGCTTTCTTGTGCAAGAGACACGTTTACAAAGACAGACACACAGGCTACCACTACCACTTATGACATTGGAGGGTTCACCTCTCTTCTGCCTGCTGATTTACTCCTAATAGGTCTAAACTGACAGACATTTCTGTATCTATAAAAATGCACATACTGTTACATACCTGTAGCCCAAACAAAAGGTCTCCTGTCCTCCACTGATTAAAAACTGCTGCTCAGAATAAACCTCTGAAACCTTTGAAAATTCAGCTATGACTGGCAATTACGAGCTGAATTACACAGAGAGGCACTAAGGAAAATGCCTTTTTAAATCTACCTCCAGTGAGTATCTTGCTGTTTCTAGCATTTACCCCTCTGTAATTTCTTTAAACTACCTGAAACCATCTCACAGCAAATATATTTCACTCTCACACTGCAGTACCTATGATTAGGAAATTAGATGAATTCAAAACTGTATTACTGACATTTAAGATTCCAGCCTTCAATTATTCTCTTAGCGCAAATAAGGACCCCTTTTAAAATAAAAGGCCAATCTGCTACTGAAACACTGATTATGCAATACATTTTAAGCTTTCAGGCAATTATTTTGGCAGCTGCCATGAGCTATTCTCTATATATTCACAGCAGCACTCAAAATGGCATCCAGCCACTTGCAATTTACAGTAAGTAAAAATGTTGCTAATGCCAGTCTGCAAAGAACAATTTAAACTGGTCTTCAGTGCAGCTCCGCATTTTTCTGTCTGAAGTTCCCTCTGAACCTTCCAGTCTTTCCATAGTTTTATCATAATGAGGTGGCATTTTCTTGTATAAACAGCTACATTTCAAGCCATCAACCAACAACAATATCACCTGTTCCAAACTTCATTCATATCTGTAACTAAGACTCTTCTGCTTAAAATGTATTAACTGGCACGATGCAGACAAAATCAATGAAAATTACGAAAATATATTCTCTTGACAAAAGTATACATTGGTAAAGAACCCCAAGCTAATTTGATATAACGAGTGCTGTGCATATATATATAATTACCTGCACCCCTAATAATCAAGTTGCTGTGAATGAAAGTTATGCTTCACTACAGCATTAAGGGTACACTGAGATAAATCTTCCTTAGGCTGAAAATTAATTTAGCAAGGCATCTCATACAGCCCTATTTCGTAAAGCTTTGGAAGCAGCGGTAGGGGGAGCAGGATTGTCGCTGGACAGAATGTTACAGTAAGACAGCCCAGCCAAACTGTTAGCTGGGGCTGACCACTTTTTATCTCCCTTTCATATGTGCATACATACCCGTCTTCTTTGTATGTCTCCAAAGGCACACACTTGGTAGGGTATTCAGGCACCGGCTCCTCCTGTCCTGCAAAGGAAGAACATTTTAAAAACATTTAAAAAAAAGTAAAATCATCTCAGATCATAAAATGCCACTGTCAGTGCCTGACAATCTGGACAAAAGCCCCCTTTTCATTACTAATATGTATTTCCCTTAACCAAATCTATATATTTCAATGGGGACTGCATAAGGGAGAAGTCTGGCCTGCACACCTCTCCAGAAACACTTGGCAATGGTAGTGGCAGTTCTGACTGTGCCGTTTATATAGATACTCACAGAAGAAACTGAATCCTTGTGAAATCAGTTTGTAAAACTTGGCTTTTTGGCAGTTTGTGATGCTCTATTAGGCACAAATGTAGGAGATAGAACTGGGTTTTTTTACTGGTTTCCAAAGAGTATGGCTAAAATAGAAGTTGATCATATGACACAAAAAAGATTCCCCTCTGTATAAAAATCTGGTGCTATTATCAAAACAACTGAATGCCATTCCCAATTTTACATGAAAATTTCCTTCCTCTCAAAATCTGCACCAGTAAAGAGGTCCCCTGAGAGAGAGAGAGGGGGTAACTGAGAGGACGGCAAATGCTTTGGCAGTCCACATGTCATGCAAAGGAAGCATTGTGTATTTGCATTTGAAACAATGAAAGCAAGAAAAAGAACATTTGTAAAAGTGCAGAGTCATCTCTCTGCAGTCGAGGGGAGAGGTGACCATGACCACGGAAGCAGGCGAGAGCAGAGGAGGGTTTTAGGTGTCCAGCTGAGTGCCTGTGGCGTATCTCTCCATCGCTGTTGGACTCCTGGCTACAGTTTCCTCACCGCTCAGCTGACCGGGCTGCATGTGGGCCGGCCAAAGTAAAGAGCTCTACCCCGGGTCAGAGCCCTAGCTAGCGAAGCTGATCTCAGGGCCCAGAAGAACCGAAAAACATCCTGAGAACACGGGGGCCAGAGGAAGAGCTCAGGACAATGGGGTCTTTGTGAACTGAGAGGGGGGGAGATCCTTACAATTACAATAAAGGTCATCAAGGACAGTGGGACATGAACGGAAAAGAAACAACAGGATAGGAAATGCCTCCTCGCTGCTCGTTTAATCACTACGGTGCTTGACAGTTACTGAAAATACAACAGAGAGCCTCATGGCTAATGCCAACCAGGCAATGTGACTCACACAGGCGCTTTGTGTTAATTTGTGTGTACACACAAGGACGATGACACCCACTGAGATCAAGCTCTGCACTCTCTTCACACATGAATGGACAGCTCATGAGGTGAACTGTGATGGCCTTTGTGCTACAGAGCCCTGTGTTTGTGATTTTATCATGTTGGGAACATCGTGGCTTGATTCACTTTGACAGTGACATATTTTGGGTCAGAGAGGTGTGTGTTTGTGTGTGTACGTGTGTGTGTATGTGCGTGTGTGTATGTGCATGTGTGTGTGTGTGTGTCTATGTGTGTGTGCATGTGTATGTGTGCGCACGTGCAGAGTAGAACAAATTACATACTGTGTAACTCTGTGTGACTACGAGTTTGAATCACATTCAGGGCTGGAACATTCCATGGTTTGTCCGTGCACAACCGATGCCATCTAGATGTGAAACCTAAAGAGTACTTTTTCTCCAAATGAATCACTCTGTACTGAGGGTATTCAAGGGAGACAGAGTAATTGACAGAAGCCCTTTTAGTGAAACAGCATGTGGTGTATCACTGTGGGGGAAGCCAATTAGACTGTGGAGGGAGCCTTACTTCCTGCACCAAATTTGCACTAGCTACACATTTCCTTGTTCTGGAGTAGCCCTATGGGAAAAGGGGGCTCTGACTCAGAGCAGGAATGCAGAGGCATTGGTTTTTCTGGGGAAAAAATTGATAATTCCAAGAAGAAAACTGTAAATGTGCAAAGCTATGTAAGACATGCTGTTGTGAATAGAGACAGAACTGAAATTGTGGCCTAGCAAACTTACAATACTGCAAATGGCTGTTGGATAGCTGACTTTATACAGCCTATTATACTGGCCTATTAGTTCCAAAGTGAAGCTAAAAAGATGTCAAGCACATTTTTCATGAGTGTTACAATAACTCGAATTCACAATGTGTCACAAAACCTTCCCTCAGTCATTAATTCATTAAGTTGAAGGTGGGGCTTGTTTACAAGTGCACATGCAAGTGCTAGTTCTAAACGCATCCCTAATGTATTAAAAACTGAAATAAATGGTGTATAAAGCTCAGTTACACAACCACAGCATGCTCAGATAATTTCAGGTTGCCTAAAAAAGAGCAGTTCAGTAAAAAAGAGACACACACAACAACAACAGCATTGTTATAGCCCCAATGGTTTCAATTTCCATGTCTCCAGAGCCAATAAACCCTGCCTTGACAAAGAATTGGCAGAAAGGCAGGCAGGAAATTGCCTAATTGAGCCTTTCAGGGTGGTGGACAGGGTTAAAACATTTTCTGCTGCCTGTGAACTGATAAAATCAGCAGGAAAGTATGAGACGGTTACTCACAAACTTAATTCCCTCTTCTTTTGTTTTCATGCAATTCAGATAGCAGTCCCCAATAGATATGTATCGGTTCAGCTTTGCTGGATGACAAGGGATCTCATAGCTGATTTATTATTCTCAATCTAACTAACCATATAGCACAAATCTGGAAATAAACACAAGAAAGAAACCCCCAGTGAGGTGGAAGGGTTCTGAAATCAATGCATTCTTTGCAGTCTTTATAAATAATGCATAGAGGCCGCACTGGCCAAAACAAGCATTTAATACTTAAATTGATCACACATCACTCTTCAGGCAACTACAGAAGTGAGATCATTCTGCCCACCCTCCCTTGCTATGAAAGGGTTCTAACCATCTCCATGTTACTTCTGCAAAATATTTGTGCATTAACTTTCCCCATGTCACTGAAAGGCAAACACCAGCTCCTGACCCCGCTGTCTGAAGCACAGGCTTCCAGGGGTGTTGTGGGAGATATTTTCAAGCTTTCATCACAACAACACTGAAAACTCCAATGACCATCTGGGAGCACCACTGATCTAGGAACAGCACCTAAAGTGAACAGAAGCAGAAGCACCCAGAAATAACCCACGTCACTGGTGAAAATGTTATACTGAAGTCCACCAAACCACTGCATCCCTCATTATGGCTTTTTTGCCCTTCTTCTGTTTTACATGTGTTTGTTTTGCTTTGCATTTGGACATTTGCAAAACAAAATCCAGCATTTTGCCATATGGTGTTCTGGATACATTTATGTGGACAATCATCTGCAGGAGATGAAAAATACTACCCAAGTCTTCTTGCGTGATCGGCTCCAGGTGTCACATAAACTACTGTATCTTTTTTTATAGTCAGTCAAGTTACTCATATATGTTTTTTTCTTGATAAGCACTGAATCCAGGCTCCCTCACTAGTTCACATGAAAAGATACCTATATATTCACTGGCAAAATCTAGAGACTGTAGTTTTTTGACAGGAGAGGGTCACGCCACTTTTATTGGGAAGTCATAACGGCTGACTATGATCCCTAAATTATAAAGAAACCTGCTGTTGTGAACATACCATCTAACACGCAACACATTTTTTAAGCACTCAGCCTGTTGCACTAATAACCTAACTGTAAATATTTCACCCTCTTCATCTGAACATATGGGCAGTTAAAACTCATGGAACTCCTTCAGAAAGGAATTCATTGCCATTATTCAAAGCTTCAGTTCATTAATCTTCGTATGGCATCACGTCAAGGATGCTGTATAAGCTTTTTGCACAGCTATGTACTCTTTCAAATACAGATGTGTGGAGCTGTCTTTCTACACACACACTGCGTGAGGTAACATCTTCACCAGTGCGTATGTCAGTTCAGATCTATCAACACTTTTACTGAGACAGCCCATAACACCTCTGTAGAGAGTGAAAGGTCACAGAAATAAAATCTGATTTGCCATGCATTCTTTATTGCTGTGCAAATCAAGACACAAAATCCCATGTCTCATAACTCTGCAAAAACGTGGAAGAATGCCTATGTCCCAATCTGCTCTGACAAAAGAAGATTTCTAATCAAAAATGACTAAAAGGCCATTGGGCCTGCATCCAATCCACGCGGACGGTATACAAATCGAGAGCAGTTATCCTTATTTAACTGCACCGGTCCATGTATATGCATTGACTGGGGAAATGTCTAAAAGACAAATGCCTGAAGTCTAATGACCTGTGAACAATAAGTGCCGTAATCCTTCAAGAACAGAGAAAAACAAGACCTTTGCACCAACATCTACTCCCAGTGCTGCCATTGAGTGTCTTAAAACGCACCAGCACCTTTTCTTCCAGTTTCTGGCAGACCCGGATTTCACACACTGACTCTGAAGGGAATCCAAGTTCTTGTCTGGACCGTTATGTTGCATACTCCAGACGAGACAGTAAATGAAATCTAGTCCATGCCAGGCGACCGGTTGGCTCATTAATGAGGGCGGGTCGCAGATACGCCATTCTTATTTTAGAGTCTGGCTCAAACACCATTGTTCTTGGCTGTGTACTAGCACCTCTGAGCTCCGCTGGACCTCAGCAGTGTAAAGTTACGTTCGCATGTCTCTCCAGGCCGCAGCTTGAAATCAACTTGAAACGAGAGGTGTAGGGTAAACATTTAAATACGAAATATTCTTAAATATTTTTCGTTTAGTTACAGCATGACAGAACAGAAAAACAAGCCGTTGCATCTCGCTGGTCCATGAGAACATTCTTATTAATTTCTCAGACCCGTCGGATTTCACGCTGTATAAATATCCCATTTACAGCAGGAGCACAATGTCCGACTTGGGCCATCTGTGTATTATCGCAAGGGCCGAGGTATTCTTTTCATGAACCTGACCCTCTGCTTCCCCGTTTTCATCCATCAAGCTGTGGTGCTGAAACTCAGTGTAAATAAATGAGCACGGGGGTCTCCAGAAACACTGAGCCGGGTGGCCATCCAGGACACCTTGTTCTTTCAGGTTGCTGTTCCACCAATGGTCAAGAGGCCCCCGCATGCCCCTGCGAGGGTATCAGAACCTTCTCCCAACAAGCAGAGCAGGCATTTCTGAACATTCTGGTGGACTTGAGCAGCCCTTGGGGGCGTCGGAGCTCAACGGCTGGGTCTTTGCAGAAACCTGGTGCTGGCAGCCACGCAAAAAAGGTTCAAGCAGCCTGCATCCCAGCTGAAGCCTCCGCTCATCTAGACCGGGTGACTCTGGGGATTCTGCAAGCACGTCAGCCACGGCTGCTTCCACCACAATAGGCCCTTTCTTAGAGAAATTCGATTTCATATGGTCATTCCAGGCCCGCGTGAAGAGCTGACTGGATCTGAAGGCTTTCAAGCCTCTCTTGGGGGTGACTGCAGTCGAGGCTGTCATTTGCAAACAAGCCACCGGGCTGACCCCTGATCGCAGGGCAAAACCCAGAATCAATCTCGCTGGATTTTTAACGAGCACTGGGTTGCAAAAGCGTGGGCTGCAACGTGCCTGAGTGCGGGAGTCAGTCCCGTAACCCTGGAATGACAGGCCTGTACTTAGCTCCACAGGAAGAGAGGGCACTAGCTAATGGGTGCTGAGGGGTGGTTAAGTACAGAGACTGAAACCGATGGCCGCACCATTTCCTATTTTAACAGCTGCACGAGAACGCATGTAATTTTCTGGCGCAGAGGATTTTGGTTAGATTTAGCCTGGTCGGCTGCATGGTCACAGTCCCTCAATCCGTGGATGCTGCCTCTCCTGATCTCTGTGCTTTGTTCTTGTTGCTCACAACTGTGTAGTCGCCCCGTTCAAAACACGCACTGTTCAGATTTTCCACAACAGTGTCACTTCTATCTGCTTGGCGACCAGCTCTCCAGAACCTTTCAGTAGGGGTAGCAAGGCTGTACAGAACAAGGGTGCGGTGCGTTTCGTTTTGCGTCGCATCGATCGGACCGTCCGCCCGTGACCTCATTAGCATGCGGACGAATGTGTTTAACATGCGCTTCTCTGCAAGGTCTGTCACTGTTATGTTACGCAACTTGCGCACCCCCGGGTGGGGGTGGGAGGGGAGAGGCCTTCGTTCTGCGCGCCCCATCTGATGAAACGCTGGAGATAGAGTGCCGCTCCAGAGGAGGCCCCGTCTATCTGGCCTTCACATCTGTTCCTCAGCAGTCCAGTCAACCAGATTGTTTTCCTCTCCCCAACCTAAATGCAGACGCGGGATGGTAATCAGAAGCATCTGAGACTCTGTCTTCACATGAAAGTCGAAAAGGGGGGAAGGCAGAAGGGGGATGGGGCAGGAACAGGGAAGCAAACTCACTCGCTTGAGCACGCTAAACTTCCACGGTTTAAAATGTGAATTCTTTGCAAAGTGAGGAGACTGATCTCAAGCGGAAAAACACTTCTTGTATTGCGCGATTGGCAAAATTCAAGCAAATTCAAATTGAACTGGAATGGAATCGGAACGTGTACTAGAATTGAGATGCGAGGGTGAAAACACATTTTTGCTTAGGGTGAAATACAGAAATACTTCATTGTGAGATTCCATTTTGGATGTTGCCCAATTCAAACTATACATATATCACACATACACGATATTAAACTATTCATATGTGCATGCTACTTGTGATGTCACACACACACACAGTCATGGAAGAGTGCTGCATACACACATTCCTTAAAGAAGATCACACACATAGGCCTATATTTCAAAAACGCTTCTGTATAAAAATGGTAAGACGTTCCAGCCTCAGATGGGTGTAATTTTAGGATACAGATTATACTGCCACCGTTGTTCCATTGTTTATTCTTCTCCTATTTAAGAGGCATTAGGGCTGATGTGGTAGAAAAAAAAAGAAGAATGTGGTCACACTTCCATTCCCAGACCACAAACAAGATCAATTATTTTCCTGAATAGAATAACCCTGGATTTGCAGACCTGGCAGTGCAGTGGCTGGCTAAAACTCACAGATCCCATTATTTTAGGAACCAATCGGAAAGTTGAGGCACTTTGAAGATCTTAACTGCAGCACTTGAAAGGAAGTGGAGAACCTTTGTTGTCCACAAGCTTAGCTGGTTCTCCAGGGTGTGTTAACAGCCATAGGAAAACAGCCAGAAATACCCTGGTAACACCAAGGTAAGGTAAAGGAAAACACCTCCTAGGCTCTGAACCCCACATCACATACTGGAAATCCAATAACATAAATAACCGAACGGAGGTCCAGATCACAGAACTCCCACAAACCCATTAGAAGTAAATCTTAAAATTACAACCACCGCGGGGCTCTGTGAAATTTTTCTAGATATATTTAACATTGCCCTTTAATCACATTTTTTTTCCAAATGTATGGCAAACGTATTCCAAACATACGGTAAATGCTTGGCTCTTGTTCATAGAAATCATATCTGACTGAGGGAATGTATATTAGGCCTCAGAGGATTTTTTTTGCAATTACACAGCTTGATGTACAAATACATCCCCTGATCAGGACTCCTGTCCAATGCTAATGCCAAGCAAAGGGTACTACTTTGAAATCTTTGGAATATTTCGCAAATCTCCCCGCTTGGGGATCAATAAAGTGCATCTTATCTTATCTTATCTTATACTCTGTCAAGATGTGGGTTGAATCCTCCGCTTCTAGTCTTAAATTAATGACTTGCTACTGGGATAGTTTTAGCCTGCATTGTTATAATGTGTGCACATCTGCACATATGTCCACTGACAGTGTTTAAAATTTTTGGAGCATCTCTGCATGTTTCCCCCACCTATCAGAATGATAACTAACATGCATAAAGACACACTCCTTCAATGGCATAGATTCCAAACTGGGTTCACATATGTCTTATGTTATAGTGTACTTCTCATCACAGAGTAGTTTGTATGGTAGATTTCACCTCTTTTTTGGGTTTTGTTTTAGAATGGCATTAGGCATTAGAATGTTCAGTGGTTCACTTTGTATACTCACTCTGACTCCGGACAGAGCTGCTTAACTGTCTGTGCTGAATTGCCAACCATGTAGAAGTCCATCCAGCCCCCTCTGACCACAATTCACAACTGCGACAAACCAAAACCAGACCAAGAAAACAGGGAAATGACGCAATGGATCAGATGACCAGGACAACGCTGTGAAAGCCGAGCCTCACAGCTTGTGATCGGAGCATACCACCACGTCCTGGATCTTGAGGCAATCTATGTTCTTTCCGAGGAATGTGCAAGGAAGAAAAATAGTGTGTAAATTCATGTGTGAGAGATGCTTGGGAAAGCCCTTTGCCTCAAACCGACAGGAGATGAGGGATTTGGAACAGACTCAGATGTTGCCAGGTGTCCAATTACATAGGTAACAAATGATATGGCTAAACTGTGTGCTCAATGCACTACAACTCTTAAGAACATGTGTAGGTGTTGACAGATAGCTGTCAGTGGAGATGAGGCTTCAGTCAGCACTGTCTACTGATGGGAGGGCTGTTTACCCAAGAGTTTGACAATAGTAATTACATTTATTTGCAAGACTTACAGTGTTGTAGTGTATTGCATCATATGTTGCCATTTTTACAGGAAAAACAGAAGTGTAGTATTTTATACAAAATATAAGAGACCCCATCGCTGGTCTTAAGCATCATCCAAGCTCCAATGTAGGTTGGTGGGAGTAGGACATGAAACTCGAGCTTCCCCCCCAGGTCCACTTTCAGCATGAGGTCACTAGTCTGACTCAGTCTTTCTGTCCCTTATCTTCAGTGTAAGCACCACGAGCCGGGCTTTGCCCATCCAGCTGTAAAGGAACAGGATTTACGATGTAGCTGAACGGGCTCAAGCCAGGTAGGGCTCCAGCCGCTGATCTCTCACAGGCCCTGTAATGAGAGTCAGATGTCTGCCTCCTTCCTGTAGAATCCACTTCGTGGCAGCAAGATGCTTTGTAATCCAAACAATGAGATGTAATTAAAGACATACTGTCTGGTCTACGCCCTGTGCAAAGAAAAAAATCGCATGCAGCCGAACTTTCCTATTGTATTCAGTCTGCTTGCACGAAAGTGCATTTGTAATTAGGGAACTTTTCCTATGCAGGAGCTATTAGGAAGACAACCTTATCCAAATCACTTAACACTGCATGCATTTTATATATTGTGCATTTAGAGAAATGGGGTTTTCACAAGACCGTAGTTAATGATAGTTCACATAAAGAGCGTTGGGCAAGGGTTCAACAGGACTGTCCTGCCAGAAGGTTCAAACATTCAATCATCTGTCCCAATGCCTTAACCACTATCCCACACAACTTCCCATCCTAATTAAGAGCAACCAGATGCAGTTATATAGCCATTAAATAGCCAGAGGCTTGTTAAAAAGTGACTAACTACTCTACTCCTACTCCCTTTCCTGTAATCCTCTAAATTCCTCACAGATTCACTTCTCCGCATGTGGTTCTCTATAGATACGGATGGGAAATGGTGTTTCTGTACATTTGTTTTGTTATGTTTTCTCTTCGAACATCACACACCCTTCAATGCCTCAGGCTCTGTGTCCCCGTGAAGCCATTAAACACGAAAATCTTCAGTAGATGAAGACTTTAACATAGTTGCACTGTGGCCATGTGCATTCATAAGTGCCCCAGAGAGAGCTTGTACTGTATGCTTTCATTGAAATCTGACTGCCTGTAAAATTACATGGCTGATTTAAACAGTATAGCACATTATACTTGCATAACTCCAAACCTGGGGTGGAAAATTAAGAAGAGTAAAGCATGGGCACCAATTTTTAGAAGGCTCTAGGGCTTAACCCCATCAGACTCTGAAATATCCCTATGTAAAATTCTTGCTGTAGTAGTCTTGCTGTAGTATCATCACACATAAGAGACTCTGCCATTACCACCCATTTCCACAAACAAATTCATCGTGTCTGCATCTGCTGTACCCTCACTGAATGTAAACTGATGCTCCCAATGACATGGACGTTTAACCATTTTCACCACTGCTATCTGGCGCCAATTATTTCTCCTCTTAGACCTCAGCATGAGGCTACCACAAACATGCAAGTGATGTCAGTTAGCAAATGGCTATTCATATCCACCAGTTTCTTGCACTTATGACCAAAGACTTCACAGCTTTACAATCTGTCACAAGTTGAAATAGGCTATCAGACCATTCAAAACAAGTGGAACATCTTCTTAAACTAAAATGTTGCTTTGCATGTCAAAAAAAGTCTTAATGGCTCAGATACATGCAGAGTTCTGCCGACAGTGATAAGGCTGTGCACGGCCCATTTCCAGCAAACCCAGGAGACAGCACAGATTCCTCCGTGTGCGAGTTCAGGCCCTCGGCGGTCACGGTCAAGGCCTCCAGAATCGCAATGACGTTGTGCCGCAAGCCCTCAGCACCCAGAGTCCCCTCCCATGGGTCCATCTGTGCGTTTTGGCAAGCCGCGCTCTATCTCGTAAAGATGACATCACTCTTCCCAACTCTCTGACACTGTAATTACTCTTGGAGGACAGATTAAAAGTGTTTAAAAAAAGCTCTCCGCACTCGACGCTTGCTGTGCTCACGGGAGGGTGGTAATACAAAGACACTGTATAAGGCTCTGCCGTCCGTAGCTAATGAATGGGGAGAACAATTTTATTGTGCATTAACCTCAGAGTTTGCAGACAGCCATGCAAAGGCACCATCAATATGGCACATGCAGTTTCAGTAAATATAATAGGAAACGTCACCTCTACAAAGCTGGCACAGTCACCAACTTAAGCAGTAAGCACACTTGCTTGAGTGGCAATATCCTTATCTGATGAGTTAGGCCATGTACTTTGCAACAGACAAATTGTGATTATATCCCTTTTATTAGTAGCTGTCTTAAACAAATGTATTTTATCTGCACAGCAATGGGAACCTTAAGTGTTAATCTGTAACCAATAACGATGAATATACTGTTTGCATTTTTTCACAAAAGCCTGTAAACAATCTAAGAATGGGATGTATAATGCACTTAAAATGTCATCCCAGGGATACACTGTTATTCACACTTGTACCTTTACTTCAGAGACACATTAAAACCATTTTTTAACACGGCCCTCTGCAAAGGTTTCTGACAGCAGAGGTGAGTGTTAAGGTGTTCACAGGCCATACACCTGTATGGATGTATGTTCATTATACCCTAAGCACCCATTTCCTCGTGTCTGCTGTTTGCTGCCTGTGGATTTGCACACGGCAGACTGGCTGACATCACCTTGCAGCTATTACTTTAATTACTCACTGAGGCACTCACTGAGGTCTTCATTTATAGCTTGTACTACTGCAGCTTGGAACAGGGTTCTTAATCTACCGAGACAGATCTGCTGCTGGCAGAAGCATTACTTTACATACCTCCAGCATCACTCCGCTGCTTCCTTTAAGTCTACTGTTGATTAAGGGATGACCAAAATGACTGGGGGGAAAAAAAAGCAGGAGGTAGCGCATTGCATCAGCAGAATTAAATGCAGAATTAAGAGGCACAGATGTGTCTTCTGGTAGAAAAACCACTTCTAACATGCAAAGGTTTGGCAGCCTGGAAAAATGGGAGTAAAATCAAAACAAGGCTTTTTGAAGGAACTATATTAAAGGCCGCTCCAGTGCAACAAACTTTCTCTTTACAGTGTTTCCATCCAAAAGCTAAACTTTTCCCCCTTTTTTTACATTTCATGAGATTTTAATGATTTCCAAGCATGGACAACATCCACCATCTGGAGGGGCTGCTGAAATCATTATATGAGAATGCAGAGACGAGGAGTTATCTCAAGCTATATCACAGCTCCGGGGGCGTGCTCATTGCTCTTCACCTTCAAGACAGTGCTTCGATTGATGTGTTCTGACCATTTCCTCTGATGCTTTTGGTTGTTAAATTTAGAGTCCCGGGTCATTCGATATGGGTGTATGAAAATGAAACGCGAACAGGCGCTCGCTTTGGCACCTCTGTTGCAACTTTTCTCTGACACATTAAAAGTAGGTTTCAAATAACAGAATGTTTCCAAGACTCACATGAGTGCATCCATATATTTTTGAGTCATCTTTGGTTTTCCATGTTACATGAGGCACTATAATGATAAAGTGAGCAGTACAGCAGTACACCATAGATAAAAAAATAACTACCCTATGGTATCAGTAACACCTACAGAAATAATCTTTCTCATGTAAATCAAAAATATTAATGTTAAGGCCTTACACACATACAAAAACTGAGCTTAATTTATTGTTAGAAAACAGTATAAAAAACAGCAGAAATGTGTATTACAGCACAGTCATTCCAGATCCTGCAGCAGACAAGAGCATTTTGGCCTGCAGCGATAGAGACAGTTTTGAAATCTGAAAAAGTATGTGGGAATGTTTCTTATGTTTGGCTCCATTGTTATGGAGCCCGAGAGTTCAGAAGCTGTCAACAGGGTTCGGATATACTATTTTGTTTGGCATTTTATAGCAACGCAGAGGCGGGTTTAGTAATTGGCCGGTAATGACTGCCTGTAACCTAATAGATGAGATCTGGCGGAGCGCCAAGTCATGCAGAGGTGAATTCCGGCCGAGGCTGTCTATGGCGCAGCAGCCGTAGAAAGACAAACGGCCTCGCACCTTGGTGGGCTCGTACGGATAGTTTCCTTTCCCCACGAGCAGGCCTCGCTCGCAGACAAACACCCTTGGGGCGATCCCAAATCACGAGTAGCGCGTAGGTTATAAACGGCCTTGTTTTGAGAGAGCGCATGTAATTAGCCTTTCTGTTCATCTCGCCGGCGACCCCGGCGAGACTTCTCCCCGGCCCCGCGTGCCGCCCGCACGTTGGCACGGGTAACGAGCCGGCCCACGCCTCGGTCAGCAGACCTGACCCGACTGATGTGGCCGAGCAGCTGAGCCGGGCGCAGGCCTCCCTGCGGCCTGCTCCTCCCGTCTCACCACCCAAGGACAAACAAACCAGCTCTACCCTGCGCAGAGCCCGGCGCCTCATCACCGCACCAGGTGCGGGCAAGCCAGGCCGGCTGACTTACCCAAAGAGCTGGAATCAAATTAGATGTTTAACCTTTCGCCAGAGTCTGCTGCGGTTGCTAGCTTGGCGCGACCCACCTTATTACCCCTGCACTTTTTAAAGCAGCTTCCCAGAGTTAAGAATGGCTCTTCCACATGGACTAGACACAGGACATCCTTGTCTGAAGGTTGCCCGGTTCTATTCCGCTCCAAACCTGTATGGGCTGGTTCTGAGTTTGGATTCCCTCTGTCATCCTCTCATGGGTCAGAGGCATGCTCATAAACACGAGGACCTCGGCTCCTCTCTGGAGAGAAGGAGACTATACTTCGTTTCACACGACTGGCTTGGTTTGCTTGCACAAGGGAAAGCCACGCTCAGAAAGTGTATAGGTCATGCGTTTCCACTGTGCTGTGTTTTAACGTCAGTATGACTACATTGGTTTTTATGTTTAAATGCAAACCTGAGATCAGTACATCCCACACAGGAACTAAACTGTCAAACAAACTGTCCCTAACCTGTTTAACTTCATGCTCATGGTTGTATAACCATATAGATCTCAGTCCGCCATAACCAATTAATACATTTGTTGTGTGTAAAACCCAGATGAGCTCATAAGATATGTAATATATGCCTCAGCATAACCATCCTGACAACAACTACTGTGAGACAAATTGAAATACTTCCACTAAAGCAGAACACATTTCTAAGCAGGTTAATGTCAGCTACCATAGATGAGAGTCCCTAACAGACAATGTGCCATTAAAGCTTCACATTGAGCAAACTATGCCATCTCAGATGAAAGGGAATGCTACAAAGCAACGTACAAGTATTCAGCCCTAGATGGATCCCAGATGTCTGACCTTTGCTGCAGCTGCTGAGCTAATTGTGGAAGAAACCATTGCCCTTTTTAGTACTGTTAAATAAAAGACAAAAACCTTTCTTCCTCCTCAGTTCTGTTCAGTGCACCTTCCAAGCACGACGGGGAATCAGAAATGTTATGAAACAACTTAAGTACAGTGGAATGGAATGCAATAAAATTCAATCTTCAATTCTTTTGAATGAAAACAAATCAGCTAAATTCTAAATGTTGAGAGTGTAGTCTCTATGGAGTTCACGTAAAGGAAAACGCTAACACTTTCAAAAATTTTAGAAGTTGAATGTGCTCCCAATGAAATAAAACTGATAAATATAAATTGCACAGATCATGAAGAAATTCATGGCCATGAAATAATCTATTAACACCAGTGAATAAACACTGACAATGAATCTGTTTTAAAGGAACTGAGTGTGCATTCAGTAATTATATTTTGTTCCACTCCAAGTCACGTCTCCTTGTGAACATTCTGCATTCAGTACACTTATATTTAATGTTAACATTTGTATAGCCTTTAAACAGGAAACTGCGTAGATTAGTTCTTAAGGAGGAGGGAGGTTTGATGTTAGAAGGGGGACCAGCATTGATAGTTTAGCCTTCATACTCACTCTAAAAGTGGGTGACTTGTAGAGACAGTAATAAGGTATATATGTATGTAAGGTATACGTATATGTATATACTGTATACGGGTGTGTGCGTGTGTATCTGTTTAACTGTGACACATGTCCTTGTGTGGTTTTGAGGCTGAGCTGAGTCAAAGTTCCACATGACGAATAGAATAAATTATAGTACAATTTTTGGATACAAGTTCGGAGCTGTAAAGCTGTTTTACCTTCCTGAGCTTGTCTCAAGTTCACGTTTCCACAGGTGCATTAAACTGTCTGTGAGCAGACGGACAAATGGCTCGCACCAGCGATGCTATTCATTCACTGATGAGCAAGGAGGTAACAAGGTAAATTCCTTAATGCAGTTCATTCCTCAACAAAAATCGGATTATCGCTCCCTCTGTCTTTGAGGAGATAGAATGAGCTGTTAGTACAAAGACATTACAAATCACTGATGGACTGTGCAAGTCTCAACCACACCCATTGTACTGAGAGTACTGGATGACATTACTACCTTTTTGTAAGTAAAATGTCTACTTGCAAGAGAGCACTATATCTGAACCTAACCATTTTCAGTAGCTAAAAAAGGTGTATGGAGCGTAAGACAAAAGTGTTTGACGTGAGCAATGGCAACACTGAGCAGAAATCTCATATTCTTGCTGTCTGTAATTACACTCTACTGAGTCAGAGATTTAATGCAACTTGCCGTTTACAACAGGCCATAAACTTAACAGAGGAAAGTGAGCAAGGCATAGCTGTTGATAAGTAAATTCAACAGTGAGGCTGGCAATAATAATGTGGTGTGACTCACAGTTACCCGAAAAGTGGATCATCCCTGTTGGGAAAATACAGTGTCTTCATGAATTTATGATCCTGTGGGAAACTGTTAAGAGTGGTTTATCACAACTGCAGGTCAGGAAGATGACGAGACGGCACAATAGCGCCGGGCCAATCCAAACCGAGCGGGGTTGCCATGACGTTAGGAAAGCCATGCCGTAAACAACGGCCACGCAGAGCTCTGTAAAACAGTGCTGGTTTTTCCTTAAGTGGCTTTCAACCGCAGTTTGAATGAGCCGCCTCTACCAACAGGGTCTCCTCAGGGGGTCAATTATACAAACCCGCCAATTCTGGGCTATTAAGATGTGAATTCAAGCTGACAATTTAGACCATACAGGGTCCTTTTTTAACAGAACAGACAGACACTTTAAATACAATTATTTATATGCATACAGCATTTGAAATGGAGTTTACAGATAAACAATACTTTATCAGTTGGCAATCTCAGCTGAATGAAAGTGCTTGGCACTGATTCTTCATTGAAGAAGTAGGTTTTGTATTAAGAATGCAACATAAAGGCATGGCCAGACGTTTACAAACTAAACCAGGAGAGGGGGGAAAAAGCACCTCAAGTGAGACCATAATTATCAGGGCTGTACGCCTGTCAAGTCTAATCCACAGGGGGCTATCAGCGGGTTTCTTTGGCCTAGTATTAGCATTTCATTTACATACAGCTGTGAGACTGACACACTTGATGAAGTGAACGGTACAAGGTCAGCTCTAGGATCATCAACACAAGTCGCCACAGGCCTAATCCTTATAAAGCTTTCTTTACCAGTCGATGGTGGCTGGGGGGAAAAAATTTGGCAACAGTTCTAAGGAAACATCTTGAGAACATTGTTGAGGAGATGGTTATTTTGATCCCTCTTGGTATCTAAGCTTACATCTGAGAGCTTTACTTCTTAATACAGCTACTACTTTTGTAACAGGTTTTTTTGGAGCCCAAAAGATTAAACATTTATTAAAACTCAAGAGGGAAAAGAATACGCAAAGACGCAATTCATGTTGCAGACATGCTCAACACTTTGACGACTCTGGGGCAGTTTTCTGAAAGGCATTAACCCGCACAAGTGTTTATTTGATCATGCCCAGCATTCATTAAACACCCTTTAAGAGCCACCTGCTTGGTGTGTCCACAGTCTGTCCAACTAAACACTTAGCTGGAACACAGAATTTTCAAATGGCCCAGATCATTCAAGTCTTTCACAGAGAGCTCAATGATAATGTTAATCTCCAGTCAGGCATATATGTTAAATGGTCGCAGTAAGATGAGGTACTGATTTGGTTTTCAGTGAGTGACCGTAGGTACATACCAAAGACAGATGTTGCTGCTACCTTGACTGGATCTATTCTCTGAGATCACAAGGCAACATGACCCAAACTATACCACAAACCAATGACCAAGAGCTAACAAGTTCACAACAGTAGGCCTGGCAACAATATGAAATGCACACACCATAGGTACACAGAAAGCTTCTCTGCTTCCTGCGTGCTCAATGTGTTGTTTAAGTGGTGAGAGGTACCTTGCTGGCAGCAGTGGCGTGTCCCTCCAGGTGGCGGGCTCTGTCACTCTGAGAGACGCACCCGTCCTGAAACAGTGTGCGGCCGGCAGGTGCGCACGCTCCTTCCCGCTGCACGCGTTGGACGGCGGTGGGAGTGTGTCCGAGCCAGCGTGGGTGAGAAGCGCGCACGGGGGAGAGCCCGGGTGTCACGCAGAGGGATTACTCGAGCCCGGCCTAATCTCCTCGCCACGCATGACTTCCACAGCAAGGAGCGACAGGTCCTCTGGGCTCACGCAAAGAAAAATATCGCTCTAAAAATCGACCGCCTCCGTCTCTTTCTGCGCGGTGCAAGGATTGCGGCCACTCCCGGCGGGGGCACAACAACACTCTCACAAAGGACACCGCGAGGCCCAGCCCCCCACCCTTAGCCCCCCCACCTCAAAAAGCATCCCTCATTAATGGCTTATTTATGCTCTTCTCGGAAGGCCTGCCTGTTCTGTCCTGGGGCATGGGTGGAGGGAGGGTGGGAGGAGCAGGCCCCGCCAGCAGCCACGACATGCCATCCACCCGCTCTCCTTTTACACCACCTATCCCTGCTGGGGTGGTCGGCCTGTTTACTCCGTTTGAAAACAATGCGTCAGGCGCACGAACAGGCCAAACAGTAAAGCTATTCTGCCGTTAATGGGGAGATTTGGCAGATGGGCTGATTTAATTCAATCAAACGGGCTCCTCTGTGTAGGAAACTGGCAGAATTTTACGGGGAATTGTCTCGCTAAGCCCCTTCCTCTTTCTTTTGTTTTTGCTTTATTGCTACTTAAAACACCTAAATTTGGAAAATCAAGCGCACGTGCACAGTCTTCCCTACTGAACTCAATAGTAGGCAGATCAAAAGACTTTGACTTTGTTTTTAGATTTATGTCTTCCAGTCGCTGGTATCTGGAAATACAAAGCACAGCTATTCCTGATGCTTAAGGGTCTGTTTTAACCATTGCATTTTCTCTTCTTTCAACATCAATGACCCTAAACTAAAATGGCCTCTGCACTGGAATAATAGAGGGTCTTCAAAAATTCTCAGCAAATATCTGAAATACTTGAGCTTTAGAATGTGTTGCAACAACAATAATAACAAAAACACTACCTTATAATTATGACTGAAGAAAAATCCACAATAAACTTACTTAATAGGCTTTGGGCTTTGTGGTGCAAACTGCAAACACATGCTGTGGTTTAACCTTTCAACTGGAGATTAGATACTAGATACTACTAGATACAGTTAGAGGCTTTACCATCCCCCCCCCCCCCACTCTGCACACAACCCCCCCCTCCTCTTGTGTTTTCCAAACCAATGCAAGCCTTAGCTACGCATAACAATGCAAACGCTTCTTTGACATTCACCTTAATGTTGCCATTGATGGTTATCAGCCTCTTGTTAAGAGCTGCATTGGGTGAGACTCCCCCAAAGACAGAAGAGCTTAATTACCTCAGAGTGAGAAATTCACTTGGTTAAACTAACACGGCAATGGCACAACACTGAGCAATGAGAGGTTTAGGGCACAAAGTTTGCTCTGTAGGCAGGCAGTGCAAAGTCTTGGACTTTAATTTGATCCATACAGAGCATGGCAACAGTTCACACAGGCAAAGAGGGACAATGCATCTGCAGCAAGGGCCAGTTCCTGTTTTCCACCATTCTGTGTAAAAGCTAGATTAAAGAACCTTCCAGTGTAATTGGGTTCTGCACTGCCAAGTGAAAATGAAGACGCTTGTATTTTCACTTCTGGCAGACCTGTAATGAGCAGTTGAGCAGCTGAGGGTGTTCCAAGCCTATAATGATGGAGGCGTATTTTATTTTAGCTTTTTTATGGACCGAATGAAGACGCATGCAACTGTTCCCTCACTGTCACAGTACTGACCTGCATCCCACCTAAATTCCAATCTTTAACAGGAGGTCGGCCTTCTGATGCGTTTCCACTGAGAAACTCCGATATTCCTACATATTTTGGTGCAAAACGTTTGGCTGCATTGTTTGGAATTTTCAAATGAAAGACCTAGGCCCCACCAGCATGAGAAACCCCACCAAATGTCTTTTTCATATCAACCAAACGAGGGAAAAGTTCAAATCTCAGCTTTGCTCTACTATCACACAAACACATAGTGCAGATAAGAGAAAAGCTGAGATCTAAGCTTTACCCTACAACAACACAGGTACGTAGTGCAGAATGATATTGCATGCATTTCAACACCAGAACAGGGTGTTCATTGTGCTTTTCTTCATGTATCACAGTGATTTAATCCATACTCTGAAAGTGTCAAAACACAAAGGCTTACAGGAATGTTTTTATTCCTCTTTAAAAAAAGACAGTCACAACCAGCTCATGCCAAGCGTTCATGCTTTCCAATACCTACTCCTGCACTGTTTTTGCTGTTTTTTTTTCTATTTCAGGATGTCATTTCAGGTCTGCTTGCCTCTGTGACAGGATTCACGAGTGATTCAATCACCATAATCTACCTCATCATATTCACATGTACTAAAAATGGCGGTTTAGGATTTTCTGTTTTCAAGAAAGCATAAGAAGTAGATGTCTTCCATTCCAATAGGTGATTTTTTCTGGGATTTTAGCATTTCATTTTAGCCATTGGTGTTTACCACACCACCCCTGTTGTTGCCACATGGCTCACTCTCTACACCCTGATCATCTTGGTCTTAATTCTGTCATATCACTTACCGATTTTCAGCCGAGTAATGTCCCCACTTTTGCCTAGAATGTCAAAACTCCATCACTGCATGCTTTGCACGTCCCTAACGTTGATGAAACCTGTCATTCAATTTCCTCCTTCCTGTTGATAAAAGCAGTGGAAAAGATGGACTGTGGACTGCCTCATCATCGAGGTCAACATGACTTTGAAGGCCTACTGAATTACTTGCAAACAGAAGGCTGCCATTTGGAACGAAAGAACACCAATATTCAAGGGTGTAAGTGTTCGGGGATAAATCTAGCAAGTATGGTGACGACAATGTAACAGCCATGACCTCAAAACAAAACAAATAATCAACAAAGCTTCTGGCAACACTTGTGGGCAAAACTGGCTGACCGATGGACCCACACCAAATTATCTTGTGCTGTGATTCTGCTGTGGACATACAGTATGGAAAAGAAAAAACACAGAGAGAATGCCTTCTCTCAGGCAAGCCTTGGCTGAGGGGCCAAAATGTGCTTACAGGGATCAGAAGCATTGTTACACATCTGACTTCAGTTTTAAACTGTTATGCAACACTGTCCATTTACATGCATACTGCTACTCATCATTGTCCAAATACAGATGGCTTCTCTCCAGCTCACATTTTAGTAACAATCACATATTGTTACACCACACTGGATGTTGCACGCCACAGTGCAACAGAGGGAACTGCTTACACAATAACGCTTAAACGGCACAGCATTTCCAAAACGTGTCATAGCAGAGGCTTGGCACTGTAGGAGTGAAGTGCTGAACAGCCCTCCGAACTGCACTGTGAAAAAGCCTCTCCGTAGAAGTGAAGGGGGGGAAAAAAAATCTGAATCCGAGATTTGGGGTTCTAGGTCACCCGTCCTGAGTGACGCAAGGCAGATGTAGGTCACGGCGGAGGCACCGAAAGAGAGAGAGCGGCTCCTAAGGGGTAACAGATGTGCAGCTACGCTTCACAAGTGCAATCAAAGGACCCGCGATGAGATGAAAACATGCACCGGTACGAGGAGGTAAAGCCAGACAGAGGAAGCTGAGGGGGACTCTGCTCCAGCCAGGAGGAGGAGGAGGTGGAAGGAGGGGGTGAGGGCAGGACGTGGCGGGTTCTCCCAGCGTCATTTTTCAGGAACGGTCTCCGCTTTCAGGCCATTAGAGGGTAAACAATGCAGGGGAGGAAGAGGCCTTATCACCAACATGTGATTTAGCCCGTGCACCACAAAGACATTCCCAAAGACATTATGCCCTTGAGAAAAACCAGAGGTCAGATCTGATTCCAGCAACAAAAATTCACTCAACAAAGAGGGAGGAAACAGGAGGGAGCAGGAGAAAATAAAGGAGGGTTTTCAGAATGATCCCAAAGAATCTCTGCTTGGTACTCACTGATGCCCTCAGGATGAGCACTTTTTAAAGAAATGTGTCAACATGATTTGTGTTAGAAATCTCTAGGCCCCTGCTTGAGGTAAAATGTCACAGGATGTTATATATATATATCCTGTGACAGACATCTTTTTATAACATTCTCTACTAAAGTATCACTGTGTTGAAATTTCACAGGGATAAAGAGGCTTCCAGACACATACTGTACTTTTGCTATCACTATGTCACCATATACTATGTTACTTGTGTCACATTTGTCAACCCAAAGGGTGTACTGCATGATCCATCAACATGATTTAGACTATTTGATCATGCTTTGCTTTATGAATAAAAACAAGTTAGATCAGGGAACATACACTCAGGCTGTGGACACTGGATGACACTCCCCGCGCACTGTCTCGACAAAGCTCCCTCTTGAGGGAATACAAGAGCAGCATGCGCTCAGTCACTCAGAGAAGCAGCGCAGCGATGCCACAACAATAATAACCCCTGCACATGGGCTGCAGGACAACCATGACCATTCATGAGCATGGAGTCCGAACTGATTCGTAATAAACCACAGGGATGAGTGTTAGAAGGTAGCGAGTTTTGTTTGGCCAGAGTTCACGTGACAAGCACACGCACTTTCTGCAGAGTTTACCGGACTGTGCTGTTTTGCCACTCTTCCCATTACAAAACTCCACGGATAAAACGCTGTACCTGACAAGAAGAGTTACATACGTAGCTCATGTTCTCCGGGAGACAAGTATACAAGTCGTTGTCTTCGACAATTAACCCTCAAAGAATTTTAATTCCGACAGTTGAGCGATGAACCGTTATTATCTTGCTTTTATTGGGCAGTGACTCATGGACACTTATTCTGTCGCCTCCAATCTAGCAGACAATTACTGGGTTTCAATTGAACTTAAAAAGCATTTGAATAAAAAAATGCAGACAGCAGATTTTGCTATGTCGATTATTATCATCACCTTAAGTGACTGTGAAAGTTTCAATTCAATCTTTAGCGTGAATTTAGCATCACCAGTCATGGGGGACAGCACAAAAGCTAGGACTAGGAGCTCATTTCCAGCGTCTTCTGATCATATAAATAATAAACTTAATATAAACGTGCTTAACTGGTTATTAAATACAATACAGTACATCTACTTGAAGTGAAATGTAAAGTAGTTAAAACAGTTTTAAAGGTATCGATATAACTCCATGCATTGAGAATATATTTAGAATCAAGCACTGTCGCCTTCGTTCCGATATCCCATTCTGCAAATGCAAAATATGTGAATCCAGCTGTAACGTTACTTGAAGTGCAAATGTCGTTAGATGGAGGCAGTTTAGTCTTGCATAAACTCACTCTCACTGGCTGCAGTACTTGTGGAAACACTGGAAATTGAATGCCAAGACTTTGCCTTTGCGAATCGGCTCTGCCTCGTAACAACCGCTAACTAACGTCAGCAATTCTATTTAGTAGAAAACTGCGAATGCGTGTACAATGATGTATTGAAATAGCGAACGGCGTGATTCAATAAAATGCATCATTGTTCGGTGCGGTTTGTACTTACGGTGTAAACCGGGTCTTACAGTTGCAGAAATTTCCTACAATGAATGGGAAACAGCCTTCAAGCGGGATGCGCACGTTCTTCACAACAAATTCCTCGGAGTCTGTGGAAACTCCTTGCTAGATGATGTAGGTTGTCTTTTTTGTCCCCTTTCTTAACCTAAGGTCTTTCCCTCCCCCACACTTTCTCCGTGACCACTGAATAGGCAAAAGGGCTTTCTCTCGCTCACATACAGATGCAATCCTCAGTGCCTGCCCACAGCCCATCTGACGTCGGCTTCCCTCAGTCACAGGCAGCTCCGTCTCTCTTGCGTCCCATCCCCCATTCCGTTTGTCTGTCAGAAATGGGGAGAAAAAGAAAAGGACTGACCCAGGAGGAGTTTCTCCCTCACACACACACAGGCGAAGGGGGATAATTGGTGCCAGAATTCAACCCAGGACACCAGCCAATACCTCCAACGTCCCGCCCTCCCTAAACACCCCAGGAATTACCCTTATAAATGTGTTTCTCTAAAAACAGCAGAATACTTATATTATTCAATGTACTGTTGAATGATCTCTCTGGCCTAAAGGGCTATTGCATCCTTTATGAACTTATTTAAAGTTGAACGTATTCTGTGAACATATGTTTTTGATTTCCTTTCAAACGTCTGCATGCTGTTGATAATGTTTTAAGGATGAATTTTTAGCCAGGTTAATTAATAAATCCTAATTAAAAATATAAATAAACATAAGCATTTAGAAAATAATAACAACTGTAAGTGCAGTTTCTTCTACCGTCGTTTTATGACCAGTACCTTGAGCTTAAGTCAATGACGCGAGACTTCTTTGAAAGTTTCAACTGTTTACTAAATAAACTGTTCAAATTACAAGTATAAAATTGCGAAAATAAACTTAATTTTATGCATACAGGAGATCTGCTCACTTCTGTGTAGTCACGGTCAAAGACTGCTGCGCTCTGACACGCTACGTCACTCACGCAGCTTAGTGCTTCAACAGAGTGATGTCATGCATAAGTTAATATAATTATACAATATCAAACTTAATAACTACAACTACTAAATAAGCAACATTCACTTTTCTTCAAATATTCAAAATAAACCTTAAACATTACTAAATTAAATTATTATTCCCTTTTCTCCGTTATGGCTCTAACAACAACAGTTAAAATAACAATTTCATGTTAACATAATTCATGTGCGAAGAATCCACCCAGAGGTGTTACATTGTGCCATCATAGCATGCACAGTACACAGCACACAATGAAAATGTTACTGAAATAAAAATAGAAAATTCATGTCTTTATGAATATTAAACTGTGCATGCAAACACTTGCAAGCATGCAAATTGCTTTGCAAAACAACTATGAAAATATTAAGATAGAGCACCCTATATGGTGGCTCTGGCTCTTCAGAAATGTTACGCAGAAGATACAGTATGAGATACACCATAAATTAACATGATATATTACATCATTGATCTTGGTCATGGTCTTGATCATTGACTGAAGACAGAGCGAATTGCTGTTTATTTTATTTTGCCTTCAGAAGCACAGCTTGGTGATGTCATCTTTGTCCTGCTTTGGTTCTCATCCAACAAAGTAAGACAGCGGGTCAGTGTGGGTCACAAAAAGACCACCAAAGACTTTAAGATTAAAAGAAAAGGAAATTCTTGACTGCTGAACTAAGAGTTGCATCAAGGGAAGTTCCACATAAAACAAGAGCACAATGACAAATTTGAAAATTACAGCATGGTAATATATTGAATATGTTCGGTATATGTAAGACTCTTTCATTTTTCATTAGTTACATTTTGTACAATGAAATTTACCAGAACATCTTGGTGTCCCATTCAAATATTCCGTCTTTGCACAGATGCCAGAACTGTCAATAAATATCCATTAAAATATTGCAGGACAATACATTTGCAATAATGGGAATGCTTCATATTTAGCGGGTCCATTAATGAAGACAGGAAATCAAAGCCGTCAGGTTGAGGGCATTCTTCATGCAGCTTCCTTGACAGGGGTGAGATAAGGATATCTCTTTGGCTCCAGGGCTGTTTGTTTATTATAACTGGAGCACAGCAGCAGTGCTGTCTCGTTTGGGGCAGCCCATTATTTTGACTGCAGTCTCCAGGAAGGCCAAAATAGTCTGCGGAACTCAGTTTCACCCTGAAAAACTCATACTGTAGTTATATATCCCCTATAAATGAGCTGTGTGTGTGTGTGTGTGTGTGAGAGAGAGAGAGAGAGTATGTGTGTGTGTGTGTGCTTGTGTGTACATATGCATGTGTGTGTCTGTGTCTGTGTCTGTGTGTTTGTGGTGTATACCTCCCGTATACAATGATGTATGAATATATGACACTCTGCAGATTTATTCCAATGGTCCTTGGTGAAGGTGAGTTACAGTAACGGAGTTCCTCTGTGATCAGGTCACAGGACAGAGACAGGGGTCCTCATGTTCCTGACTCTGCCAGCGGGATGAAGGATGCTGCTGGGCTGTTTTTGCAGCAGCGTGGGGCAGACTGCAGACGCGGCCTTGCTTGGAATTCCATTTGGAGCGCTCCACAATAGGGCTTCCCAAGCCCAATCCACCGGGGACATCCCGGCTCAAGACGGCACGCACTCCCCGCGTACAGTCACCATGGGGCATTTCGCCCACGACGCAGTACGCTCAAAAATACCAGAGAGCAGAGCCTGACAGTGTGTGCTGAGTTCCAGGGAGCCAGCTGAGAAAACACAGAGCTCGACATGGCATTATTTAGATTCACTGTAAATCCGGAGATATCTGAGGGGTAACATTGATTTAGTGGGTGAAGATACTGGAGACAGAGAACGGCCCTGTTTGCCCTGCAACGAAAGGCCTCAGAGGATCATATCAGTTCTCAGTGCCTTTACTTTCACCCCCAGAGCGTGTGATTGTGAGAACATGCAATAATGACAAGATGGTGATTTCTCTATTCTTAATGACAAAGAAGGCAAGGAAGAACCTTTAGCAAACCTATGAAGACAGGCATGAAAGTGATAGATTATAAGGTGAAAACAGGGTGGAAAGGCAGCTTTTCATTACACCCTTGTACAGTAAAATGAAAATAAGATCCTCTATAGAAAGAGTGTGCAGTGCTTCTTTTTATTGCTAAGCACTTTTATCACTTCCCGTTTAAACTGGAATGACATACTCTGCAGACTCTGATGAATAGGAGATTGCATTTTTTTAATGGGGTCGTCTCATTTTCAGGGTCACAGAGCAGAGGAATCACACTCATGCCCCAGGAATCCCAGACATGATACACAATACATTTGTTTACTTTTGGTAACGTGACAGCTGGGTAGGCACACTCACATACACACATGTGAACACACACACCTGCACACACACACACACACACACACACACACACACATACGCGCACGGACTGCATGCACATGCACATGCACATGCACACACAAACACAATGTACACAGGATCAGAGTGGTGTGGTTTAGGGGCAATAAATAAGCGAGGCTTGTGTTGATGTGATCCTGAATGAAGGAGAAATAGGGGAATGAGCACTTCCCCTTTGTCACTGACACAAAGACAGGTTAGTTTCTCCTCGAGTTTCTCCTCGAGAAACTATTCACACATTATTTTCCCATGTCAACCTCATTCATATTTGTCACTTAAGCAAGACTGTAATATGCAATTCATTCGCCTAAATCAGGCACCATCTTACTCAAGAGATAATGTTGCATTGCTGAGGATATAGAAGGAAAAACTTCTATTCTTCAGACAGTTATTTATTGAATTTAGAATGCACTTTTTAACCTTTGATATTTTTTATTTTGTGTAGTGGTAAAAATATGTTTAGCTTCGGGTCAAAACAGAATTTAATACCTGTGTTACTATGAAGTGATTACGAAGTAAAACCATCGAGGACACTTGTTGCATATAATGTGATTGACAAATGCTTGCTATAAATGTGTTCAAAAGAGAATGAAGACTAATGAATTAGTAATAAATGTTTGTTGGTTTTACTGTAAGTATCTCCTTGCTTTGACAGGCAGCCATTTCCAGCCTTGACTGTACTTTTGATTTCAAGCTCATTACTTTCTGCATTGCAACAGCTCTCTGTGTGATAAGTGTTAATGACTGTTTTAACATGCTCTGCAAGCCACGCCAAGCTTTGATGTCCTTTTGACACCATGCTCATCGAGTCATTTCTGCCCTCTGATCTCAGAGGTGTTAACCACTTTTTAACACATACTCTCCATCAAGATGTTTACCAGCTGTAGCTGCAGACCTGCCACAGAGTCCCTTGCTACATCCGTTAGAGACAATGGAAAATATTCTAAGAGCAAAAATAGAGTCCCATTTCACCTGGAACATGCTTTGAACTTGATTTGCTATTTTCAGAGGAAGCCTTACAGACACTGAACAGACACTGCATGCTAGTGCAAAGTGCACCTAATAAGAACTATAAATTTTAGTGCAAGTGGATCCAGTAAAAACAACTCAGAAGTAGTGATAAGTGAGAGCGTCCAGTGGAGAGGAAGGAAACAAAACTGGTGGCTAAGTAGCACTTGAATAGACCATTGAAATTAAACAAGCCAAAGATTTAATGGCAATGCTAAGTAACACATTAAATTCATGGCAGTTTACCACACAAACAATACCCTCTAAAAGTAATACTCAGCCAAGTCCTGGAGAAACAATGAAGTTCACACTACTCAAATTAGATGCATGCTGACTACATCGTACAGTATGCATTTTTAATACATCTAATTGACTGCCACCATAGAAGATCACAAGGCTAGAAAATTTTCCTGGCAAGAAAAGAACAATTACACATACGTGTGTGTGTGTGTGTGTGTGTGTGTGTGCGAGAGAAAGAGAGAGAAAGAGAAATGTATGCACCTGAAACAAAAGCACTGAACACAGATGTTCGCTATGATTGCCATGATTGTGGTTGAGTCCTGTGAATGAGTCACTGTGATTGACAGGCCCCAGATGAGATAAGGCTGACAGCAGTCCACAGGGAGCACTTCCTCAGCTCATCAGCATTATAGTTATCAGAGAAGGGGAGTCCAGTCAGCTGTCAGTCATGGTCTGCAGCTGAGGAAATGAGAAAATCTCCAATATCCCAACCAACTGTGGCATCTGGGCTGGGTCATTCATAAAGACTGACCTGCCCCATTGGCAAGATATACCTGAATCAGTTAGTGACCATATATAGTGTCGCTTTGCTTTGTGAGACATCTTCATGAGTGGTATTATTTAGGGAAGGCATCCTTCCTAGAAAGGTTATGAAACATTTTGGTATGTACACGTCAGAGGAGAAAAAACTGAATAAAGTAAATATATGCTACATTGAATGTACTGATCTCACAAAGCAAAAAACTATCGATGAAGAACAAGAGCATTGTGCATCTAATTCAGATGACTGAAAAAATGACAGTTAATTATGAAACCTGACATCTTGTCTTAGAAGGCATATCTTCTGTTTGTTATGGTTTTGTTACAATAGGGCTCATTATGTAGTTCCACTATCTGTCAGCAGACTGGTTATAGTCCCGGGACAGCAGTCTAAGAATATCTCTCAATTCATCATGCTGAAGAAGCCACACACAAGCTGGCTAATCTGGGTCTAAAGTTCAGGGCTGTGGAGAGGGCAGCTGCAATATCACCAGGACCCGGAACATTCCGCAGTGCATGTGAGAGGCCCAAGAACATCCAAACCCCCTTCACACCTCTTCAAAAGAGGCAAAAATCTGTCTGAGGAACAGACGTCCATGCATTACATATTTGTCTGACATTCTATATGACAGTATTATAATGGTTTTAACGTAAATATTTTGAGATCACTCAGCTGTGAGCTCACAGATTTCTTTATGTGTGCTTATTGTCATTGTTAGTCAACCTCATACCCAGGATAAGAGTTCAAACTAGTCAGATCTGTCTTAAATCAAGCTACGGAGCTGCTCTGATCTGGTGTGATAGAGATGAGTATTCAGAGGAGGCCCCAGTCCTTCATCCATCTACCTCAGTTTCATCTCCACGGTGTTATGGGTATGTCACACGATGTCAGGTAAAGGGTGCACGAGAGTAGGGGTTATGGGTCACATGACGTCAGGGTCACGGGTGCATGAAGGTGTGCACCTCAGGTATTTTAAATTGCTATGGCGGCAACTACAGTCGTCAGGGGATTATTGTGAGTACCAGTGTGGTATACTGTGCCAATCTAGCCATTCTCTCATATAGAGTTGAAGTGAAATGGAGTGTGTAAAGTCCGTGAGACGGTGATGCATTTTGCCATGTTTTATTTTATAGTTTTGTTGTTTTGGGTAGGACGGTGGGGCCGGTCTGACAGTCTATTGCAGACTGGCCGGCCCCCACCATTTTATTTCATTCTTTTGCGCACCGTACTCCAGAACTCGGCTTTTCTCCACTCCCCATTCCCTTCTTCCCACTCCCAAACCTCACTTTCTGAAATTCTTGTGCACCGCTATCTCTTCACCTACCTTTTCCTCAGCCCATAAAAATACTATCTAGCCAGCTAAAACCTTGCAACTCTTTGCCGCTGCATCATCTGTCCAGCTGGACCAAACACTTAAGTGTGACTAGCAGGGTTGATTTACTTTTATGTGCGGAGTATTTATCCTGTTAACTGTCCTGTGAGTGCCTTAGTCACCTTTGGCAGGAGTCTGGCCATAACAATGGTAACACCACTCACTGAAGGTTTAGATCTAGGACGTATGAGGAGTTTATGCATTACCTGAAACATGTCTGCTTTGTGGATCAGCCAACACCTTTGAGCGACATCATGCATATTAGGTACAGAGATAAAAACACTAGTGATGATAATTCACTCACAAACTGCCTGATAGTGCATGCTTACTGAGGTTGGCTTTTGTATTTATTCAGTGGTTTAGTGGTTTATGTTTAGGAGAGCTGAATTTCTGATCAAATTCAACAATGCAACAGTGGTTAGGTGGTTAGCATTTTACCATATAGAAAAACAACAATAATGAAAAAAAACATGATAAAAGGTATGGGCATATACTAGGTGATACTGTGACAGCCTCATATGAGAGTTTACTTCCACTCTCACCGCTCATGAGTGGATGGGCTTTGAGATCTTCATTGTGCTGTAGTCTGGTGAGGACTACTGGCACCACCCATTGCTTTTCAGGTACCTTCTCTCTTTCCTCAGTTTGATGCACCTGTTCAAGAGGTTCAGCATATGGATGGCTCATCTTATTCTCTGTGCTCCCAGTCAGTCTATCCAAATACAATACAAATCAGTTCATCAGGTACATCCTATGCAGAGATGACCCTTGTGAACTCAAGATAGTTCTTCCATATTGAAAACTACCCCAATCTCAAGAGGGGACACAGGCACTCTATACTATTCCGTGAGGACCTAAATACCCATGGAGGAAGAACCCACAGCCTGCAGATACAGGGTCAAACCTCTCATGATGGTTTTCAAAGTAAGGATTCCGGAGTGAAATCATCAATGAGCATGGATGCTGTCCTGCGAACAATACACGGATGTTTACAAATTTTAAATAATCTGACAGTAACACAGCATTTCCTTGCACATTAAATGTATCACTGAAGTCCACTGACAACAAACACATAGCATTCGAAAGGCAAAAATCATTGTCTTTCTTCCTTCTTCTCTTTGCTCTAAGTGGAATATTTGTCTTGGAGTCTTATGCAAGAAAGGAGTATTGTCAGAAAACTGCTGACTTCAAGAATCTGAATTACATTAGCCAGGGTAAACTCAACCAGAGAGGAGGGCCTCAAAGTTTATTCCACTGCTCAGTGTGACGTCTCACCCACGCAAGATGTGACACACCCTGTTCCCCCCAATTCTGAAGCTATTCCCACAGGTCCGGGAGGAGAAAGGGGTCAAAATACAGAGGGCTGCATGCATTTCACTGACTTCTGCCCCTCATTCGTAATGTTTTTAATGTTTTCATTTTCTTAAAATGGTAATACACTTTCACAAATACCTCAGATCATGAAAAATGTTGTATACCAAATGCTTTGTTAGGGATAAATGCACAATTTATAATGTAGCTGATCAAGATAAAGGTGAAATGAGATTAATAAAAACATGCAAACTTTTTTATTTTTGCACTTGCTATTAACTGTGTTAATTTAATGTTAGAGACAAAACCTGTACTTGTTGCTCTCCAAGGAAATATCAGGGGAGTTTTATAATTTTACAGTTCAAAGTGATCTTATATATAATAGTTATAATTCAGGGTGGTGTTAGAACTGGACTTGAGACTTTGAATCCATGTAATCATGGGTTCCAGTGAAATCAAACTGTCTGACAAGCAGTTTGGCTGTGATTAAGAATGAGGCTCGGTTGTTAAAACAACTACAATTAAAAAAAGCTGCATTAGTTGATCTGCCGAGACATGAGGTAAGAAATCCAAGCTCTGAAATTACAAGAGTAAAGTGTCTGTTCTGTGTTTAAGCAGCATATCCAGGCTTTTTCTCTATTCCCTGTAGCAGTGAGGTCATCGAGAAACACTCACAATTCTGGATCTCCCTGTAACCCCACATGTGGCAACCTTGTTATGGCCGTCATGGTTTCCACAGCAACTGAAAACAAAAATAGCAATGCATTCATCTCACACACACACACGCACACACGCACACACACACACACACACACACACACACACACACAGTAAAAAGATGCTTTTTAAAGCTTCATGTGCATTTAAACAAATTATAGCTATACAGTCAGCAAAGGAGTGAAAATCTCACAAGTTGTACAATATGCTGATGCATGAGCATCTTTCTGTCAACCAGAATGTGGTCAACCATGAACGTCCCTCATTTCTTTAAGAACAAGTGTGGGTTTAGACTGAGGTTGAGCTTGACAATGTGTTTGCAATTGTACATATTTGTAAGTAATTAAACCCTTAAGTAATTAAATGCATATCTTCAAAGAGCATACGTTCATGGTTGAAACACCACCGTCTGCTCCTTTCCTCAGAGTTAGTGAGAATAGTTAGTTCAATGAGGCTTTATGCATATTTCTTTTTTTAAACTGTGCTTTCCAGAAGGTTACTTGTAAAACTAAGATGGGATGACAGCACACCCATTGTCTCTGCTATCCAGGGGGTGTATTGCCTGTAGGAGCTTCTCTCTTCCTAAAGTCCATGGAGATAACTGCAGTGATACAAGTCTGCCTCCGTTGCTTTAAAGCTGTCTTTTTTTTTGATGCCAAGTGATGAAACAAAACAATTTGGTGTGTCACTGCAGGTCACATCTGTCCGCTTATTATGGTTCTCCTGATTGGTAGTCCTTACTGGATGAATGGTAACTTTCTCATCTTGTCTTCTGAGATGTATATCAGTGTCTTCCTGTGACACTAGATGCTTGCAGTATGACCCGTGATTCATTTAATAGCTAGCTTCTCCAACACAAAACAGATATAATCTAGAAACACTGCCAGGTTAATTTGAAAGTTCCCAAAGCTGAAGCAATTGTACACAATGGATGATGGGAAAGGTCAAAGTTTGGGAGATTCATCAATAGTATTAGATCCAGCTCTGAGGCAAGAGAGATAGTGTGCCTATGTCATCTTTATCTACATAACCCCCTAGCTTCCAATTTTAGACTCTAACATAGAGAAATGTTAGAGTGCATGAACTGGGTGTTGTGTGCGTCTTTTACTAGGTTGTTGAAGAACATTACTTTTCATCAGTAGGTTTGGATTTTTGGTTTTGGATTTCTAATTTTCGACTGCACGACATTTGGTATTAGCAGTACCATGTATGGTCTGGAAATCTTCATTCAGTTCTTCATAACACTGCAGAAGCAATAAATATTTATTCAACTAAATCTGCTTAGCTTTGTACAGAACTATTTGTTAAGGTCACCAAAAATGAAACCATGGTGACAGACCAAACAAGAATTCAAAACAAAATGGTTGTGAAAAATCCACACGTTTTGTCATGTTCTCTTTTCAAAACAAACGGGAATCAAATTTATCAATAGAGCTTTGCTGTAAGGGCTTTGTTAAAGGAGTGTTGTCAGATTCTTCCAGATGTGTCAGATGTGGTCATTTTTCACAAAGAGAGTTGTGAGGAACTATATTATTAAAGTGGGACGCTATCAAATTTGATGATTTGAAATTCCTTTCATTCCTAAAAGGTAATAAAAGCAAGAATGATGAATGCCCACTACAGAGCATGCCACATATTGCTTGTGAAGGTCTTACATTAATGAGTATACATTACACAGATGACTAAACATTAAAATAATGCCTCTACCTGAGGTCTTGTTGAAAAATATGTAAACGATTATTCAATTGCCTTTGTTTACCAGAAAAATAGCAACCGGCTCAGATATAATTCAGCTGGGCCTTTGGTGAATTTAAAACAAAAAGAGGTAATTCAGTTTAATAGCTTTTGGACAAATGCATTTCAAGAGTGCCAGGAACATTTCAAACAATTTAGCACAGCAAGCCAAACAACAGATAGCCAGGTCATTGTGTTTAATTTCTAATTTATTTTCTTTGAAACAGACATGTTCAGTAACCCCTTATCTATTTCAATATAAGACTAATTTTCACATTAACAGCTTTAGGTGGGTCATTAGGGTAGCTGTATTTCTCTAAACCCTGTAATTCCACACAGGTCAGAGCTACAATTCAAAAGTTGTTCAACAGGAAGGCTCTATAGCTACAAATAAGGAAAGTAACACACTTTGCTATGACCTCATATTTTCATGGCTGACGGGTTTTGTCCATGGTTGCCCATAGTGATTTCCAGTATAAAAATTCATAAAGATGACAGGTTGCTATTTTAAAGAAATACTTACCAATGTACAGCATTGTTTTGTATATGAAAAGATGTTGAATTCAAAGCACAATGAGATTAGGCCTATACTTTCAATAAGCAAATTAATCTGTGTCAGACAGCAAAGCTTCAAAACGTTTTAAGTTTTATGGAAAAAAATCAAGGGACCTCACAGAAAAAGAGGCTGTGGCTGGATGTATTTAATCAAACCTGATGATGCACGACCAATAGCCTTGAGGAGACCAAATATTCTGCAACAAAAGACTAAATAAAGGACCCGATGAAAGGACAAGTCTGACCCAAGTGAGTTTAAACTAAACCATTGTCACATGGCCGAGAGCTGAGACACTGTTCTGCAAACATTCTTCATTGAAAAATGGGATATAAACGAGCTCTCCACAACCAGAGCTGTGTTGCTCTTGTCTGTATTGCCTTTTGTCATCCATCAAAAGAAGCCATTTGAATTGTTCTGGGCAAAACCACTCCTGCTCTGGCTCTTCTCAAGGTTACAGTAACATTGAAGAACATGGTAAACTCACCACTCACTCACAATCTAACAGAAAACCAATTAGTCTCTGACTCTCAAAGACCAAGAGAAAACCTAAAACATTCAGAAAGACTGGATCACTGGGAAAAGTCAGGCTGAATACATCATATTTTGATACCAATCTTAAACTCCACTTAACTACACACACAGTTAATAATCAAAAATGTTAATATAAATACTCAATTTTCAGCACCTTAGCATGACTGAGACCTGAGAAACAAACATACTCAAACCTCACGCAACTGCTCTATCCTTGGCCTGACAGGAAAGTGTGCTTTTTTCCTGTTCGTCTGAAAGGCCCATCTGCAGTTTGTTATTAAGTCAAATCAGAGATGGCGATGTGGTCACATGACCAAGGGGCAGGGCTTTGGTGGTGGAGGACGAAGGCGGAGTGTCCTCCATCCCTCTCCGGGGTTTGGACATGAAAGCAAACCGCGGGCGGCTCACTTTGTTCAGAGGAAGAGTGATTCAGGCCTGCGGTGTTGGCAAGAGCTGCAGCTGCCGGGGAAGAAAATCACGGTCAGATCTGATGGTTCTGAACATGCCCTGCAAACATAGTCCAGGTTAGGTTTGGTTTGATACTGTAACACCGATGAGGAGCTGGTAGCTTCTAATTCAGTTCTCAGGTAATGGATGCTACAACACCTGATAGAGGAAAAATAGTGTTATTCCAGAGGAAGTTCCAAAGACAGCCAAATATAGTGTAAATACAAAAATTTTGTGAAGTTTTTGCAAAAAATGTTTTTGCTTTGTCATTATGGATTATTGTGTATAGATTGACAGCCAAAGGATACATGTAATCTGTTTTTTGATGAAGACTATAAGACAACAAAGTGTGCAAAAAGTGGGGTCTGAATACTTTCAAAAGCTACTGTATAGTAAAAGGGGCTGGGGGTATTCCCTCCAAAATAAATATATTCCTACAGATACTGCCAACATGCAAGTAAATGTGCCACATGCTATCATCATATGGTGTACAGGACAGAGTAGGTCATTCCCTGTCTTGTGTTAAAATAAATAATCAGGCATTGAGAACTGAACTAGCCTGTGTCAGACTGCAGTAGCAAAGTAGCTATTAAAAGGTGTTTTCACATTTGTGCTCATTATCAGGAGGTCTCGTGCCAGTTATGAGCAAAATCTAAGCCAGGAAAAGTAACATACAAGGAAAGTAACTTTGAACAGCACACCTGTGAACCATTTCATTTGGGAAAATGGTACCAGCCTCTTATGATCATCATAGCCGTTGAAAGTTGACTTGTGCTTCTGCACCGCTGAGCTTGTGCACCACTGAGTCTGATTGTGAGAATTCCCCATTTCAAGAAAATGTGACTCTTCACTGTTACTGTTACCCTTTACTCTATTTAACTTACTCTATTAAATCCTTACATCTTACAAAACCCACACGTTATATTAGAATATGCTGTCAAATCCCTTCCAAGTATTTTGTAAGATCATATAAAACACACTTTGTTTAAGAAATTCTCTTCATGGATTTATTCTTTTAAAGTTTGTTCTTCAGGGTGTAGAAATGAGTCCTTAAAACAATAAAAAACACAAGATGTGAAGTAAATGCAACATGCAACTCAGAATCTTATTCCAATACCAGTTTTGGGGATTACAGATTTGGGTGGAATTTGTTTAATTGGGTAAAATTATAACTGCCTATATCAGGAGATAAATTATCAACATATCACTATGTGATCTGAACCCCAAAAAATGGATGGTGTTCATAAACTAGAGGGCTTAAGGTTCCAAACATCAAAGAGTACCATATCCAGTAATGTTTTATTTTAGTTGCGGTTATCATTCAATTGCTGTTACATTCATTGTCGGTATCCTTCCATATTTTTATGATTAGAAACTGCAGTGTTCATTTGTGAAGAATTCTTCCATGAAAACAGAATTCTTCCCTGATTAAGCTTCATATTTTTGTGTTTCAGAGACTTATCAATATATGATGTTATGTGACTAATAGCTTTATTTTTGAAAGGAAAGAAAATAGGTCATTTATTTTTTCCTGGTATGCCTCAGTCAAAGTAACTGTGAAAGTCAGTCAAGGTACTCAAAGTACACAATGTATCATATTCTGACCATTTGAAAGTAATATTCTTCAATCTGAAACACTTGACCCAGTAATGCTAATATAGTTTCAGTCTGAATTTGATTAATAGAGCATTCATTATAGCATGTTCAAATTATTTAACCTAAGGCTTTCTTATAAGATAATTCTGTGAATTATCTGCTTTTTCAGGGCACACATTTGAACAGCTGAAGAAAGAAAGGACAGGACTCAGGACAACAATGTTCCAAAACAAAGAGGAATGGGGGACAGGACAGTAATCAGATCATATTTTGTCAGATCTCTATACCCTTTCTATCTACATTGTAGATGTAAAACCAACATTCTCAGTCTTTGTACAAACCAAGCAACATTAGTATGAGCAATGGCAAATTTGATCATTTGTCACTAAAATAGCATGCCTAGTCTATCGGCCTGAAATACATAGCTCATTCTCATCTTTAACATCTTTCAGTGTGCTGTTTGTTTTGAGACAATTTGTTTCAAATTCAGTCATTGAATTGTGAACATAAACAAAAACCACAAATGTAATACTGTCAACTGTTACTTACACATGTAATCCTATTTGTGACTGTGTCCATATTGATTTTGCCAAAGGTTTAAAGTCTTCTTAATAGATTGGGCAACAATGTGTTATCTAGAGACATCCATACAAACAAGTGAAAAATGAACACATTTTTAGTTACAGCAACAGACTACAGCCTCCTCATACCTGTGTTTTGTGTATCTACAGTACATAGTCAAAATGTAAACATACAGTTAACAAAGAAGTTGAAAATATGAACCATACTTTTAAACTGAAAGGACATTTCATAATATGTACCAGAACATACGTGTTGCTGAGAGGAGAATGACAGAGTGCTGTGGAAACTGACCATCAATTCAGAGCCCCACTTCCTTTAGGCAGCTGCTAAGGACTCGGTCATGTGACAAAGTAGCCTGTGATAGGCCAGCAAAAAGGAAGAGCCGCACTGAAAGAGAGTTCACCATTGTCTGCTGAGGCTGTTCTGTTTTCACCCTGCAGAATGGAAGAAGGGCTGTATGGCATACATGTTTTTGGGACTATGGAAGCAGCTACATGGAAAACTAGAATCAGAATCTAACAGCTATACTCTCCAGCCATATGTCATAGATTTGACAGTATGTAAGGGTGACAGAAGAGGGCAGATCCAACGCACAGCTGGTTAGCACGGCTAACAAACTGATAAATCACACTGACAGCTGAACATACACAGCTGCTGCATATGTAAGGCAGCCAAAGCACATGCACTACAGAGGACCCCTCTTATATCTATTCAAACTTTGCAATCTTTATAACCCAAGGGTTCAGAGTGAGGGCACTGTGTTGCTCTATAATGATGAACTTCGTGACAGTACCGTACCTAACCATGACTCTCAAGGAGAACACTTCTCTATTTCCCTCTGTGAGTAAAAAGGAGCTCATTTTGCACTGACAGTTGGCAGCCAGGCTTAAAGGGTCACATGCTTTAATTGATGATTGCTGTCATTTTCCTCTCCATGGAACAATGTCACATGATAGGATCCCTCAGAAACGCACACTCCAGCTCTCCTCTTCAAATCTCCACATGCATTATAATCTTCCATATTCACTCAGCTTCAAAGCATTTTGTGCAGCTTTTGCACTATGGCTACAGAAAGCACTCTTGATAATAAGTTATTTTTGTGTCTGTTTAACGCAAGCATAGAAGACAATTTTGAGAGCAAATTTCTCGCACTGCAATCAAAAGTAAAGTTCGTCTTATAGATGACACCTCTCAGTGAAGTCCAAAATCCTGTCCAAACACATTTATTTGAGTAAAATGACACAGAAGTGAAAGGTGCAGAGGTACTTTGATATTTCAGGTCACTCGTAATTAAAACCGGATCGCCCGCTTCATTAAACAGCAAATCCATGTTCTGTGATGGAAACAAGCAACAGCTTTGAAGCTTTGGAAACAAAGGCGGTTGTCTGCTTCAAAAAGCACAACTGCAGATTCGGTGACCTTTTGGCGCTGCACCTTCTGTCGGGATGAATTGAGACTAAGTGCTTCACATGCCTGGCAGACTGCTGGATAATCAAGGCCTGGAAAAACCACACAGAGGGGATCCGCCAAGCTGGCTGTCCGTCTCAAACTGGGGGTGCTTCCAAAGACTCAGTGGGGAATGGAAGCCTTTTCTCTCTCTCCTGCTCCAACTCTTTCCCCCAAAAAAAAATTTCCATCAGCAGGACCATGTTACAGAAGAGATAGTGGTATCAGCGACAGCTGGGACTTGTGACTCCTACATAGCAACGGGACAAGTCACAGTCCCTCTCTGTCCCCCACTGGAATACCTGTCCAGTTATATATGACAACAGCAACGTTATCTGCTTTGTAACAGAAGGACTGCCTTTACAAGTACCATATTCTTTAAGAATCACTGGCCCTGTGCAAGAAATCAAAAGGAATTGAAAGAAACAATAGCTTTGTTTTGAGGCATTTGCATCTCAATATAGGTCACTATAGACGAATCCGGAAGTAGACAAGTTGCCATTACTGCGGTGGCATCTCCCTACAATACGCGTGTGTGTGAATGCAAGCTACAATTTTCTAATTTTTTATCTTTTACTTTCAACTTTTGACAACGATTTCAAGGAAATCGGGAAGAACCTGTGCTGTTCTGAGCTGCCTACAACTTTGCCATCCTTCCTCTGCAGAGTTAATTCAGTATTATGATAGTTGTTAATGGACTGTGAGTATTGGAGAGGTCTTTTTAGAATGATGTGTTCATCATCTGGTAGAGTGTGCAATGTTTGGCCAACCCATCCGGAGCTCAGGTAATTTTGACCTTCTGTGAGTGATCTGTAGTTAGCATTTTGTTTCACATCACATGCCAGACGTTTAATGAAATAATCTTGAATACCTATAAAAAAACCATAAATTTGTATTTTTTTTTTGTACTAATATAACTGGTCTGTAGTAGTTAAATGCAACTTGTGAATGATTATGCTCGCTAGCTAGTACAGTGACGTTAGTACAGTAGCCTATATTACACTTGAAATGTGGCGGATGGTCAAGTGGTCCGTTTCTTCTCTATTTCGTAACTGATGTCTAACTAATATGTAAAATTTGAATAACGTTAAGATCGCCATCCATATAAGGTACCTTCGTCAGTAACTGGGGGCCACTGCCTAACGTCGTCAATCCAATCAGCCATGTTGCTGTCAGTGTCAGCCGCTGTCAGCAGGCGGCAGCAGACAGACTTGCCACCGCAGTAATGGCGGCGCTGCAAGATGGCGGCCCCCACAAATCGGTCGCCGGATATATAACAGCTGGCACAGTATACAGTAGTTCTGGCACTCACAGTGTTTAAATAAATGTAACTCCAGGAAACGCAACAGCTGTGTGATTTATACTGTTAAATATTTCTCTTGTGGTTATCACCATGTAAGTGTTTGGATGTAAGAATTATTTTAAACGGAGGCTTAACTGCAGTGGTGCCTCAACAAGGTGTGTGGTCTTCTTGTGTGTATGTGAGTGAGTGTGTGTGTGTGTGTGTGTGTGTGTGTGTGTGTGTGTGTGTGTGTGTGTGTGGGGGGTGCATAATCCACTCAGCCAGGATGCCACAGATATGTGCTTCATTGAGCACAGAATGCAGTTGGTCCTTGAACCTGCCCACCCCTTTGTTGGGTACACAGCAAGAGGCGAGGACCTCTGTGCAGTTTCGGACTTGGTGCCTCAGACCCCCGGTGAAAGAGAGGCGGTCCCCTCCAATCAATAGTAAGAGGATTTGGGGGCCAACACACTGAGCGCTGTGCCCCATGGAGCTGCTCCAGTGTAACTCCCAGCTGGAGTCTGAAGTCACAAGTTCCATTCCTGGATACGCCTGCTTACTGGGATCAGCAAGTAGTCTTCAGCTTTCCCTTGGTCCTGTCATTTTCTACTCACAAGTCTTCAAGCTTGGCTGTTAGTTACAAATATTCTGTTCTGTAAAACACAGTACAGTCAATGAAGTATGTGTTCCTATATTGCAGATATATGTGGATATTTAGAAAAATTCCATTATTCCTTTTCTGAAGTTGTAATGCACAAAGCACTATTTAACAAAACAGGGCACAAACAAAAATAAGTGTTGTGCCTACAGCTTTCAAATAGTTATCTAGGCGGCTGAATTTTTGTTAAATTTACCAGTCCATTACATGTGTTCCTACACTCCTTTGCAGATATGTGTACATGTATATGTACCTCAGCATATGTTTCTCAACCATTATTTTTTATGTATTCACAGGTAGACTATGATTACTAGCCAGCTAGGTGGAAATGAAAATCTTTGACAGAGAGCCAAACATTTGTATCTTTGTAGCAACCTACAGCATGTATGCATATTGGCATAAAGCAATGTTGTTTGACATGTATGCAGCCAATCACAAGAGGTAGGTGTGGCCTATCAGTTGCACTTATGTAAATGTAACTTACATGAAATGAAATCAAGGAAAAGAGCAAGAAAACTTTCATAAAATATCTTAATCTGTCAAATATCTAAATATTGGGCATTATTACAGCACTTTAAAAACAGAGTTTGTAGGGGACTTTTGAAGTCTGGTGTTTTAAAGGAGAGAGTTAATAGGGACACAGAGGGAATAGGAAGGATAAATGTCCTAAAATGGACACTGTACCTTAGAGCTTACAGTATCACTGAAATGGGAAACACATGAATCGCAAAAGAGCAGATTTCATATTCATAAACACAGGAGTGCAATAAAAATGTCAATGGTAGAAGCTGAAACTCAGATGTTTTTATGAGTGAAACAGCACATAAATGTTTTTATGTTTATGTCTGAGTTGTCCGGTTGCTATGAAATATCGCTTCATCCTTCGTTTGCGCATGTGTCTGTATCTCCTTCTGTTGGACTGAGACTCTGCCCAAGCATAAATGTGCAAGTATAAATTTATTCTTTGCTTTTAATTTATAACCCAAGTATAACCCAAGCACACCTGGGATCAGCCTTGTGCATTTTACCAGCAAGAACTGATATAGCAGTGTCTTTCAACTGGGGGCACTGATCCTGCCTTTGTTCATGCTGGTGCTTTGGAGAAAGCACAACATTGTAGGAGTCCGGGATACTAACCTAAAGATTAATCCACATTTTTGCCGACTCCTCAGTTGTGATACAAATACACTCAACAGCTTGAATGAAAAGTTGGTATTTGTACTGTGTTAAGTAAAACATGGCCTTCAAGTGAACAATGGAAAAAGTGTTCACATTGAATGCTGCGCTGAAAATACTATACAGGTGCCAGTGACATCCCAAGGCATATCTATGAGAAGGTGGATCATTTGCTCTAGAAGGCTTATAGTACAGTGATGTCAGCTAAGGGACAGGCCGCAGAGTAACACTAGGCCTTATACACACTCAGTGAGCTGTTGAAAAGCCTGTCCTCAGCCCTGTGGATCCAAGCAGTTGTTTCCTATCCAGAGCGCTTACCTCACTTCATTAATCAGACCAGCGAAGCCACCCGGAGCCGAACCCTGGCTTCTCCCTTGGCCTCAGTGTAAACACGACGGCCGGGGAGACCGAGACCGGGGCGCCCGGCTTTGCACTGCAGATTTAGGAAGCCGCAGAGGGTGATGTCATCGTGACCTCAGCTAAACGCCCGGGCGATGGATGCACTGATTAATGAGATTAATGCACTGGCAGAGGCGCTGGGCTTATAAAACTTTATTCAAACAGGCAAACAGAGTGTTCCGTGATTAATGGCAGACACAGGCTGCACGATGATCAGACCCAATGTTACTATTACTGCACAAACTGATATTGTTATTCCTTTTTTGGTACAGGGACAAAAAGAAAAATCACTTTGTACCTGAGCATTATCAATGAACACATCCGTCATCATAACATATTGTGTGGTGTGTCTTAACAAGACCTGTGTTGAGCTTTGAAACCTCTTAAAAATATGCTTATTTTACCACAAGTGTAAAACATCTGACTGCCTTTTGGACTTGCGCTGTGTTGCCATTGCTGTACATATGCCAAGTTTTATGTTTGTTGATAAATGTCTGTCATTTATCAACAGACACTGGCATCCACGTTCCTTGCATCTGCTACCAGGCCTGAATGTGTTGCGTGTGTGTTTGCAGCAATTTAACTCTACCTGACAACAAAGGCACAAAACAGTGGTAGACAAATAAAAAGGCTAGATCATTCTAGATCATTCTGAATAGCAGGGACAGTAGCCTTGCGTGACAGTAGGTGCAGTGGCATAGACACAATTGAGTATAATGGAATGGATCTTTTTTTCTTCTCTTGTGGTGGAAGGCATGCGCGAGATGTTGCTTTTAATCAGTTGGCTTTTCTTCATTGTGGTTTTAGGCCATGAGGCTCTGATAATCACATTGGGATTCTTCTATGCAGCATGTTGTTCTCACTCACACCTGGATTAGTGGCATTGATAATTACCCAGCAGCACAGTGGGCGTAACCCTCCGCCTCCTAATGATGACCTCATAATTATCACTTCAGATGAATTGCATTGAATGTTTTGTTTGTCTAAGATAATGGTGGACATTCACGTTTAATAACTCTGACTGGCTAACAACTACGTGTCAATCACTTGACTGCTACTTGTTGATTGTGTTAGAGCTAGACTATCTTAAAAACTGCCAATTTAACTTGTCATTACAGTAACACTATGACAATATCAATCAAATTAATTGAATGTTATCCTGAATAATTTGAAAAATATAAAATGGTTGCATCAAAAGATATATTTTGCTCTGTGTCTTGTTGAAGAAATGTGAGAAAAGATGCTTTTTGTTTTATATTTTGCTCATTGTGGTCATAGTTTGTAAATTCACCTTATAAAATAAAATTAAAATTTCAAGTGAAGAGAATAAACTTGCATCTCTGTTGCAATATTTATCAAAAATATTACTCATTTATTCATTGTAAGTATATATTAATATATTTTTCAGAATGTATCTGTGAAATATTAGGGCACAGTTTGAAATGTCTCGCGGTCATGTGTTGGGTATTTTTTGTCAAACACAGGCGATGATGAGTCAGACCCAGCTGCACAATCTCCTGGCTGTTAGAGTGAGGTCATTTCATGATAGATAGAGTAGGGAATGTTTTATATACAGTAGGTTCCTTTTGACACACAGTGATCTCACACTTGAGTAAACAGCCAATCACAGTATTTACAGGAAACAAAATGGTGGTTTGCTTTGCAGTACCTCATCATCATGGCCACTTAAGACATTCAAAAGAAATGTTTCATTTAAAACTGAAAAAATGATTGTTTTGTTTTGACTTTGACATTTGTGGGTGTATGCAATTAAACTTTTTATCCTTCCTAACTACAAAACCCCTATTATTTTTTCAGTACACAAGAAGATAAAAGATTAAAATGTTTATATCTGTTACACTTTTATGACATACAAAGGCTACTGGGAGAATAAATTCTAGTGGGAAACAGGTAGGTGAGAGGTGTTTTCGTCAGAAGTTTAATTTGTTAAATCCTGGCCTCTGTGTAGCTTTCATTTTGTTTACAGTGCAGTCTGCCAAGAATGTACTGATTGTTTTTTGTTATTGTCCATAAAAATGAAAGACAGCAAACTCCACAAATTCAAGGTAACACTGAGTTCTTCACATGGCAGCTGCAGGCACTTTTAATAATAGTAATAAAGTGAAACACAGAAACAGTGATTTGGTATTAAACACTGGCTGTTAAATATGGCACATACATAACATTGTCTATATATTTCTTGCATGCCACAGGACAAATCTCCTCTTTAGGACTCAATAAGGAGTTTTGAGTGATGAAAAAAAAGTCTTGACTAGGCGGGAGACAATCCAATCTGGCGATCTGGGCGGCCTGCTCAAATGGCGGAGATCTAAAGGAGATGGACGACTTACGGCCACTTATGTGCAGCAACGTGTGCTGCCTGGATAGGGAAGTTTGCGCTTTGATAAAATCCAGTCTCAGATGAAGAGCAGGCTGGAGATAAAACAGGACCTGAGGCATTCTTGAGGACGCACTTTTGGTAACTGTATCCAGACTGTATCAATAAGCGCATACCTTTGAACAGGGAGGGCTCGACCTTGGCAGCTGTCCCACGGCCCCCCCAGATGCCTCACAGCACAGAAAGGGGGCACCAGGCAGACAGCTCAATGCTGGGAAGAAGATATGCGTCTATCCTTGTCTGGTTTCATTATACCTACACAAGTCCAGGGCGTGCATTCCCCAGAATTAGGCCACACTGCTTGTCCTTACAAGGTTCACATGGCACTAGCTGGGAGCTTAGCGCCACTGGTTGTTAGCCTGGCCTGGCCCACTAAGGTGCGCATAGTGTGCATAGCTCTCTGCCCATAGTGCCACAGGGCACCAAACTCATATATCGTTCCTCAGACCGGGTCTGCTTCCTGCCCTGCAGGGCCCAGTGGTTACCCTTCTTCATATTTCTCTCACATATTCCATTAGGCGAGAAAACACCGGATCTGATTGGCTCATAAGACCTTAACACAAAGTAAGGGACACATTCATTCTAACATTTTGTCCTTTGAGTAATGAATTTAGGCATGGATGACATTCTCATAAGCATACTGGTCATTGAAATTCATGAGAAAGATTGTGTGAGAATTGAAGAAATGGAATGTTTAAATACATGTTCAATTCTTGCACAGGGCACTGCTGTTGCCACCTTGAGCAGATACATAACTTGAATTTCTTCAATAGACATCCAGCTGTATGAAAAATATCTTTAAATATCCTTGATTTGAAGAATATGTAAAATGTGAGCTATGCTATCTTGGATAAGGGTGTTTACTCATTTTCATTTTTCATTTTTAATTGTAATAATAAAGTGTCTTCTCTGTGTTATGGCATCTCATGGTCATTTGACAAGAATATGTAAGCATATAAATGTAATCTTAACTTCTTGCAGTCCTTGTTATTTCTGTCCCTGTAGGAGACTTCATTTGAGATGAAAAATGAGACATGCATTCTGTCCTGAGTCTGTTTCTCACACACACAAACAAACCCCCTGGACTGCCATCCACCAGGTCAGACTTAGCTGTCATGCTGGGCTCCTGCTTCCCACTCACAGCACAAAAGGCAAAAATCTGGACTTCATTTGGCCACTTTTAACTGCCCACCTCACTGTTCCATACAATACTGCAGCACATCTGTGAAAGATATTAGGGAAATGGCGGTGGGAGGCAAGCCCGGGGAATTGAGACAGAAACATATGTGAAGGCTGCCTCAGACATACTGACAGATGCTTCTCTGCCCGTCCAGTGTGGAAAATACCAGCCAATCACAGAGCAAGACCAAACCTACTGGCCAATCAAAGAGCAGGGAGTTGGAGAAGAATGGTTACAAGGAGGCACAGAAGGAGTGTGACTCCAAGTAGTGGATGTGGTAGAAGTAACACACTGGAAGGTGCTTTTACCTGCTCTGCAATTCATTTCTCTTTTTTCCCTCAACATCATCTCTTGTTTGTGCTGGCATTTTTAAATGTCAACAACTCAAAAATCCTCGTATATCAACTTACTGTAGCGATATGAATGTATACTGAGCACCAAAAGAAACTTCACACTACTTATACATGTATGTTTTTTTTGAAAGGTGTTACATAGTAATGTTTGAGATTGATGAAATGATTTTGCCATAGATTTGATCATTCATAACTAAACATGTGTGACTGTTGCATAAACTCTACTAGACCTCACTAAAGAGAGAGGTGACTGGACACAAGTGCTTAAACCTGTTTAATATGGAGCCTTGTGAAAATCAAGAACGAATAACACAGAAAAGAACAAATATGCTCAATTTTCACCATTCATGACTGATGCAGTGACACTGGGAGTGTGAAAGTGTGCATGTGCAAGACGGTGCATGATGATGTCTGATATTTGGGGAGGTAGCGTAAGCTGTGATCTATAATTTACTAACAGTGACAGTACACTGACACAATCCAGCCTCCAACGTATGGATGGTACAGATCTGTACTATCCAAAATCCTTATACTTTCTTTTCTACAATCCTCATGCATGAATGGAGTGTACTTTTTATGTTCAGAATGTGTTACCAGGTTACTGATCTGTACATAATGCAAACAAAAAAAACTCATTTTAATTGACTTGTTTCTGTGGTCATTCTCCTGGCATAGTATTAGGTCCTAAAATGACTTTGCTTGTCAAAAATAAACTTCAGAAAAGTTTTTTTTTTACCCTAAAAGTAAAATAATACCAAACACATACCAAAAATACCACATACCAACACATGGACTCAGTGTTCTGGAATGACCTCATTAATAGGATTATATCAGAGCAACAGCTCTTATTGTCTTATTCCTGAGTAATCAGAAATGGCAATGAAAATATATTTCTTTCATTCCAGGAGCAAAATGATTTGGAATGTATGACGGAAAATGGTGCAAAACTAACACTTGCTCACATCCCAGGAGAAGTGTTTTTTTCTTACTAAAATAACACACACGTTTATTCATGGGCTTTTTGGGAAGGAACAGGAATCTTTGCATAGGAACTTTGCCCTTGGCTGTCCACTCTTGTTCTTCTCCTCACCCCTCTCTTGTGCTTTGTCTGTCTGTCTGTCTGTCTCTCTCTCTTTCTCTCTCTCTCTCTCTCTTTCTCTCTCTCCTGTTCTCATTGATCCTCTTGCTGTGGTGCTTATTAAAAGACACCTGCTGGTTCTGGTGGCAAATACGCTTTCTTGGAAGGGGCTTGAATGGGGAGGGGCCCTTTGTTCTTTTTATGGCTGTGTTGTTCCTGGACGTTAATTGCATTGATCAGAGTGGATGGCAGGGCGACTGGCCCAGCTGAGGTTCAGTAGACAAAAAATGCCAAACAGCAGTGCCTGAGTCGGCTTAGTTCTACTGCGAGGTTACGAGGGGGGCTGTTTCCCAATGCAGCGGTGATGTTATGAGATTTCCGTCTCTTGAGTTGATCGTGATGGATGTTTTTACAGCTCACTTTGTGCGTGGTAACCTCTCTCAGGCCCACCGAGCCACATGCCATAAACTGACCTCCCATCCTCTGCACAAACTCAGTCAGAATCAGGATACCACAGTGCACAGCAAAATATATAATTCATGTAAAGGACCTTCATATATCTGTTTTGCTCATGAATGAGTGGCAATCTACATTTGAATATCATACAGCTTTCCACTAAAATATTCTCCAGAATTGGATGTTTTTAATGGTTATGTGGAAAACTGAATTGTGGAGCTGTTGGAGGTCACCTGTAGCTTGTTGCATATTGTTGCCTGTTTTTGTTACTGCTTTAACCTGCTGTAGATCTTTTGTGTTATTACTCCCCAAGTCTCAGGTAGCTGGGCAAACGTGCAAAAGAGGCTGTATTTGCTAAAGCCGATTTTGATAAAACTGTGTATCGCCATTGTTAACACTTCCCAGGTCAACAACTTCATTTTAATGTTAGATGTTTGCACATTCAAAGATAAACACAGAGCCCTAAATGCACATATTAGAATGATATGTGTAAAGTTTTGAAAGGTGGACTTTGAATTGGATGTGTTGTGAACTATTAGTACATGGTCCATGGAAGAATGAGACAGAGAAACAGAATTATGATGAAGTCTGAATGATGGAAGGCGCACAAAAATCGCAATTTTAATTGCAGACATTATATGAGTCAAGGAAGTTGTGTTGGAGAAAAAACTGTTCTCTAAGCTGTTCAAGAACCAGACACATTATATGCAATATGCTCTTTCTTCATCAAAACATCATTTTCTTCCTTTCTGAAAACTAATCAACTATCATGATGCAGCGACCTCTTCTGGACATTGTTAGTATTGTCACTTTCAAACATTAACAATGGAACAGCCAAGCATTAAGACGGCTGAGCTAGTCTTGTCTAAGCTTCATGACAGAACACCAGATTTTCTTTTGGAGGTGTAATTAAGGACACCTACTGTAAATTAAAAAAAAAAAAAAACATAAAATATGTGCTAAAAATGTAAACGTAATTACCTAGATCTACACTAAACTATTGCACTTACCAGTATTTCACTTCCAAATCTGTTGTCTTCTAATTAGTGCTTTCATAATTTTTGTTTTTGGAAATTAATTCTATATGACACAGTTTTCCGTAGGTTAAATATAAGGTGAGATTGCTGGACCTGGTATAAAATACTCAAATCCTGAAGGCCAGCAATGGCATTTACAGCTGATTTACTGTCTGATGCTGAGAATTGGCTCCGTCTCTGGAAAGCATCACTGGGAGCCCATGAATATCACTGACAGCAATACAAATGATGCTGTGAACGCTCCAGATCTCCAAAACACAGTCGACCTCACGAGAAAATGAAACTACACCTTTCTTTGTTGTGGTATTGGAAGATACCCTGAAATAAATCTGGTGAAGAGCTTTATGCTGAGTGAGTTGGGAATTTTCCCTATTACAGTTCAAGTGAGCAGCATACACCAAAGGTCTGAGTGAATGTATCTCTCAGAGGCCTCTGACATTCTGAGATGCAGTATGGAAGCCCATCGTCTCTGAGCACAAAATACAGTGAGGAGAGTAAATGCATCGTAAATAAGTGAAATATCCTGCCCAGAAAGGTGCTGGCCACTACATTACAATACAGTGGCTAAAAAGCCAATAATACAATATTATTGCTGAATGACTGAAAAATATGGGTCCTGCAAAAACTACTGCACCGAAGTTTTGCTGTGTTGAAAATATGTAGCAATGCAGATACTAAAGATAAAGTCAAATTTGAACAGTAGTTAGGGAACTGGTGCTATATACTACAGCTGTGAGTTTCAGTCCTGTAGGAGGCACTGATGGTTGTTCCCTTAAGAACAACTTTCACATTGTACATATCCACTGAAGAAGTGGATATGTACAATGTGAGTTGTGTGGTGTAGAGGTCAGAATTTGGTGGTGGACTATAGTCTCTGTGTATTTGTTCAATTTCTCCTTTTACCTGCTGAAAATCTACAGTTCATGTTATGGTTGAACAAGTGGTTTGTTTATGAAAACCTTGCCACTGGTATGATGTAAATGATTGTGCTGGCACTGTTTGTTTGATGAGATGGACCAGACTGCGTTTCAGGCAGTCAGCACCGATCGATCTAATGAGTCTTTTTCCTGCTGAAAGCAACTAAAACACGTGAAAACTGGACTCTCCCAGCAGTGTGAATGCAGGGAAGGACCCTCCACTTACTTCCAGGAAGCTTCATGGGTGAGCTGCCCTGGCCAACAGTGGTGGCTAAAAGCGTCATTTTCCAGCTCATATGCACTGCTCCAGGTACACAGAGGACACTTAGCTCAGTGTCTGCTGATGTGGTTCTGGTCCCAGTCCATTTGGCTCAGATGTAGCCTGTCAGACCTTGGAATGAATGACCGCTGATATAATTCCCCCCCTCTGTGGCTGACATCGCAATAGGACTACACCCATGTGGCCTTTCCAAGTGTCTGCAGTATGGAAAGAGTATTGAATGCATATGTTACTGAGAGCGTCACCTCTTTGTTGCAACTGTGCCCTGCAATAAAGGAAAATAAGGCTGTTTGTTAGCATCACAGCATCACAAACTGACAGCACAGAATAGGAAGATGTTTAGAAAAACAGTTTCATTCTGTCTTTCTTTGTCCAATGGAAATAACATTGATGACAGCTACACACATTAGTAATGAAGTCGCACCAAAGGAGAATAAGAGAAGTACAAAACTTTGAGGGCTACTGCGAGTTCAAATGCAATGAAAAACATCAGCTTGTAATTCTGCTTACAATCAAACGACTCCATCTGCATAATCAACACCGTGAAAATGGATGAAATTGCCCTCTGCAATGACAAAAAATGAATCTATTTGCTGGCACCACTCTCTCACAAGCTGAGGGCACAGAACAGGAATCTGAATCAATTTCTTTCTGCATTTCCTCAACAGATGGAATGACCATTGATAACAGCTACCTATATCCATGTTTCCTGCATGGACCATCTGGTGGTGAAAAAGAATCTGCCATTCTAAAAAAAAACACACTGAATCAAAGGACAAAATTTGGAATGGTCTAAGTCAGCTTCCATTGTATTGCAGATGTTTTTGCTATACTGAAACACACCCAAAGGTCATCTCTCCATATTGAAATACACCCTCCCACCCCAACATCTGTTCATACTGAAATACACCCCCAGCACATGTGCCATCACCTCATTCCTCAGTATTGAAATGCACCCCCACCAAGCCTCTCAGTACTGAGATACTCCTCCACTGTTTTCACCATACTGAAATATTTCTTCATTGCATCTGTCCGTATTGAAATATACCCTCCGTTTTTCACCATGCTGAAATACTCCCCCACTGCTTTCTCCATTCTGAAATATGCCTCCATTGCATCTGTCCATATTGAAATATACCTCTTCCTCATCTCTCCATACTGACATACACCCCCTCATCTTTACAGCTTATGGGAAACATTTCAAAAGTATAGACTTCAAATGTTGGTGTTGATCCATGCAGCACTTATTCAAGTATTCACAATTTGACCCTCTGTTATTTACCTGCTTAGCAAACATACAAACATATCAATTTTTAATTTATCAGTCCACAACCGCTGGGTAGATAAGCACATGATCATCATGCTGCACAAAACACATACACAGAAAGGTATGAGCAGTACCACCATTTAACCACCAGGAGTTGCCCAAGATCAGGTAGATCCTGAATGGTGAGCAGAATTTCTATTACATTACATCATTTAGCAGAAGCTCTTATGCTCTTAGAATCAATGTTCACCCACCCAGGAGAACCACCAACAAAGACATGGGGAATGAGAAATGCACCAGAAAGGGTAAGAGAAGCAGGAGAGAGGTGGCTTAGCTGAAGGGGTCATGTTTATGTTGTCCTTCTCTTCTGAACCTGTCCAGGGCAGGAAATGTGAGGGAAGTTCACCACTCGTGATCAACGGTGGGGATGCTCGTTTGAAAACCAAAGCTGTAGACTCCTCAACTTCATATCAATCTGAAATGAAGGTAGCAGGCTTCACTGTGCCAATTGTGGAAAAACAACTTGTAACTTTCAACAGCAAAGGACTAGGATTGTGTAATTTATCATAATACAAAATGCGTTGTTATTTTAAGGTTCTAAAGTGGATGTTTACTATGTGTCCTGATGGTTGCAGCTACCTGACTGTTAATTTTTAGGTCACAAATTAGTACATAGTAACTCATGTCTAAAGTCACATTTTACTAAATTATTAAACTAAAAAAACTAAACTATTAAACTAAAAAAATATGTTAACTTTTCCCTTTTCCTTGCTCATGAACTTCATGATGATAATAGGTCAGTTACCACCCCCCTCTTCATCTCTAATTTGAACTCTTGCTCTGTAGTCTAAAAGCTATCTGTGCACTAAAACTGGCGCTGACCATCAGTGAGAAACAGGAAAACAAAGCGATTGGGACAGGAAATAAAATGCCTTAGGGAAACAGGCACATTCACGAATGTGGCACATCTGAAATCATGTGTCAGATTTATGAACAAATGAGACGGGGGCCAGTGAACTCAGTGCACTCAGCGTGATCCGTGACCTTCCCTGAACCTGACTCTCCCATACCATGAAGCCATTACTCATTCTGAGTTCATACACACATCTCCAGAGTTCACACAAAATGACAAACGACACAAAAAATAATCACATCTTTCCGTGAACAGCATGAACATATCACATCTGGTCAAAAAAAAAAATCCAAATATGTGTTCATGCTGTATTTTATGCATTCGTGTAAATTCCTGTCAACGGGGGGCTCAGGCAGGGACTCAGGCGCAGACAGCGGAGAATGGCAAACGATGGTTTATTGCCAAAAAGGGAAATCCAGAATACAGAGTCGAAAAACGGGCGAAGTCAAAAACCAGGAAGACACGGCAGAGGTACAAAGACAAAATCCAAAAAGCGAGGTCGAGAAAAACAGGCAAGATCAGAAACCAGGTAGACACGGCAGAGGTACAAAGACAAAATCCAAAAAGCGAGGTCGAGAAAAACAGGCAAGATAAACACGGGTAGGCAGAATACGAACAAGACTAGATAAGCGCTGGTTGCGAAACAGAAAACTGAGACGAACTGGCAAAGGGCTAAGAAACAGACAGGTATATAAAGGGAACAAGCTAACGAGAAAACGAGACACAGGTGAACAAGCGGGCAGGTGAAGCAGATAAGCAATCGGGCAGGGAAACAAGGGGCGGGGCAGGCAAGGGAGAGAAATGAACACAAAAGCACATGGCAGAAAAAAAAACAAGCGGCTACGTAGCTGCAGCACTGACAATTCCATCCCAGTTTGAGTTACATTGTTGTAATCTCACTAATACGCTATGACGTATATATTTGGATACATTAAAAAGTCAAATCCCCCCTCCCCCCACATTGTCCAACTCACACAGTCAGTCAATTGTTGTGCCAAAAATATTGTGTTTAAATCAAGCTCTTCTCGGTGAATTAATCACAAGCAAACACGGAGAGGGTTAAAAGGGGGAAAGTGGGGGGTAAAATCAGTCTTCATCTTAAATTGCTGTCACGAATATTTTTTTGCTTCCATATCAATAGCTTTTATTGTTGTCGGCTTTACTCAAAGTTTTAGACCCCGAGCCCTGTGGCCATGTGTGCTCGTATTCCTCAGGACTTACCCAGCTTTGTGGTTTTCACAGTGTATTTGCTCAAGTATCCTTGTGGCTTACTGGAAGACAAACATTACCATGAGCGGAGCGCACGCTCCCCAAGGATTTGTGTGAACAACTGCTTGGTGTAATCCGATGGCCTACAGTCATGCACAAATGAAAACACTGGAAGCTACTAATGGCGTGATGGTATCCTATTTGCAAATTCTCAAACGTAATGTGATCATTTGATTGACAGGCATCAGAAGCACAGGGATGTGTATTGAAAGCAAAGAGTAGAAACACGCATGTTATGAAATTGTGGATACCGGGGACCCTTCAGTCAGTGCTCTAAACTCAGAGACACAGTGTGTGTGTGTGTGTGTGTGTGTGAGTGTTTGTGCACGCGTGTGTGTGCATTTGGGTTCCGCTCCTCTGACGTTGATGAAAACATTTTCTGACCCACGTTTTGAGAGGGTCAGTGAGTTGCACCTCATCTGCTGTGAGGTGCTGAGGTGGTGACCCAGAGCATGTTGTGACCCTCTGCAAACTTGCATGTGTGTAAAGTTAATAATATATAAAAATATATAACATTATCTGGGTATGTTTCCACAAAAATAAGGTCCATGGCATACAGTACAAAATACATGCCCTCTTCAGTATGAAAAGTGATCTACTTCATTCAAAGAATCCCAGGAAAGAACATTTCAACACAAGTTAAATAATAAGCCAGTAGTAAATACTGAACCAAACAGACAAGCGGTTCTCTGAGGATACTGATGATGTGTGGTTGCATTACTGGTCTGAGAAACTTTCTGTTTTCCTAGGATCACATCATAAAGTTAAAATGTAAAGGGAACATAGGCAAAATCAGAAAGCAGGAGTGAGTTTAAAATGTTTTAAGATTACTGTAATCACTGTGAGCTTCAGTACTCATCTTACAGTGACCAAAATGGTTTAGGTGATGTTTACAAGCAGCAGGCAAGTCATTTTGTGAATTTATCAGTGGCAAGCCTGTATTGACAGTTAGAATGACCAACTGCGTGGATCTAAATCACAATCCACACGCATTTTGAACATTATCATTCCATCAGTTTAAAAAAAAAACAAACAACAAAACCTCATTATCCTCATAACTGCAAGCTCCATGGCCAGACAGTAAATATTTTCATTATGAGAGAGAACACAGAGAGTACATTGCGCTCAGCAGATTGCAGGTGTTTGCCTTTCGACACAAGCTATGTCTTGCTGCAGCTACTGAGATGTATGTCATTTGGTACAGCTATTGACCAAATGCATTTCAGTCAGGTTCAGGAGCTCTGCTTCTCTGCACTGGATTTATTACATCCTCATGTTTTATATAGTTATGTGGCAGGTATACAATCAACCATGAGGTGAAATAACTATGTTAAGCTACTTTTGCTCATGGATATTGACAAGGTGCCTCAGCTTATCCTAGGAAACTATCACAGGATCACAAGATGTCACAAGCATATTCTCAGCTTCAATTTGACTGAAGTTGAGTGAAGGCCATCAGCAGATTTTATGGTTCATAACAGCTATTATGACACACATAGGAAGAAATAATAAGTTTCACCATCACAGATGAAAGAGACACCATTAGCCAAAAGGAAGTCCAACTGCTTACCTCACTGTTATGTTCTTAAAATGTATATATAGTTCAGTATAGTTTCAATAGAAATATGACTGAGCTCTTTGTAAAAACTTCCCATTTTGTGTTTTGCACTTGGAAACTTCAGCAGATCTTACTATTTCTTTTCTTTCCCTATATATCAGGACCAATGATTTGGGACCAAGACAAACTCCTCTCAGGACACTGTGTAGAAGTGTTCCTCTGGTCATCTTCAGGCTCTGACCTCTGGTAACCTCTGAGGCAACAGCTGCAGGTTGTCGCTCATCTACAACCAACCTAGGCCATGAAGGGCCTAGGAGGAAACGCTCCTGGGTCCTGGAACTGTGAAAGCAACTCCATATCGTTTTACTCTGATGGGCTATTTATGCAGGCAGAAGGGGTATTTCAGTTGTGAGTCCTCACTGGTCCTCACCAGTTTTCCTTGCTTGCATACAAATTAGGCATCTAACTACTATTAATGTATGGCCTCATGCAACTCCTTATGGCTGCTTTGTTTCTATTGTAGAGGGAAAACAAGAACTTAGACAGGGATATATTTCCACAGGTTTCCTAAAAACTATATTAAAATACTCCTTTGATTTAAAAGATTCAAAGATATGCAAAATAAGCTAGTTCCACTACATGCAGTGGATAAATTCCAGAGGATGACCCAGACCAAGCTGACTTGACATCCAAAACCAGGGTTAAGGTGAAATTCAACCCCAGCTCGCAGGCACGTGCTGATCTGGCTACAGTCTGATCTTGAGGTGAGACGTGTAACAGCCCAAAAATCAGGTCAGCAGAACTCAAGGGTCATTCAAGTCTTCAGCTGAGCCGTTTCTTGCTCAGACGTTGCAGCGGAGAATCTGCGGCATGCAGGAAGGCAGGCGACATTTGGCTGAAACCTATTTCACGACATGCTGAGACTGGCCGACTCCAGGATCTAGGTCAGAAGTGAACTGCAGTAGTAATGGGTGAAGCCAGTCCAAGTAACGATTTGGCTCGAACACCGCAGAAGCCAAGGCACCCTCAGGCGACGCTATGGGTGATCAATCTTGTCTGCTCCCATAGTTAGGCAATGGAAACTGTGATGGAAGCTGCAAGGTCCAATGCAAACATTTCATATTCATGTGGTCTGAGATTTATATTTCATTATGCATTACGCACACATCCCATCATCTGAGGGGAAATCTGTTGAGCTACATAAATCTGCTGAAGACGTTTGGCTCTATAAAACTAACTAACTAATGATACTAAAGTGAGTAGAGCTCTCGCCTCCCAAGGTCTCTTTGGGAAGATGTTTACATGTAATTAATTAACACTTTAAAATGATGCACTGTCCAACTAGGAACTCTGTCCAGTACAAATGTCCTGCCTTTTCAATCACTATGACTGATCATGTTTTGACTGACTCGCTTTAACTCATTGTGTTCACGATGCTATTTCACATTGTACACTGACATTTGATGCCCCAATAATAAATTATTAAATTCATAAATAAATTACGGAAAATATTGGGGGAAATGGACTACTGCCAGAACAGGCTGGTTTTCTGACCTTTACCTCTGCTGACAAACACCAAGGGAAATCTATTGAAAATTTACCTGCAAAATCCTCCCTTAACTGGTATGGCCCAGAATATACTGTGACTGCCAAGCAGCTGGGACTGTTCAAGGCCTATGCTGTTTGCTTGTGGTCAAAGGTCCCGCCTGCTGCTGTATTTTCAGTGCAGAGTAGAAGAGGGAGGCAGAAGGCTTTGGCATGTGGTGCGTTCTGACTACTAAAGGAATGACTGTTAAGGCTCTTAAATCCCTAATATACAGATAAACTGTTTTTATCCCAGTCACACATTTGGTCAACTGACAGAAGACTCAGGGAATTCGTATAAGAGGCCATGGAGACAGAGTATGAGTTCACAGGAAATCATGCAGACCAAACGAGTCACAAAATTGTTAAGAAGTATGACTTTTATGGGATAATGAAAGAACTAAACTAACTACTAAACTTTCAGACCTGATGTGTGACTCAAGTTGGAGGTCTGCTGGTTTTTCTGACAGGGAACATGCAACACAGTCAAAGTTCTAGAATCCCAAATAAGACATTCAATGAATGGACAAAAGGGAAAAAATCAGTCATATCTGGTTTCAGACCTCATGTCTTTAAGTTTCCAACAGTTGCCACCTACAAAATTCTGCAAACAACCACCCAGGTCCAGGACATTTGAAAACAAACACACAATCCATTGATTAACATGTCGCTGTGAAGTTGTGCATACCAAAAATACGCATTCAAGAGACTCACCATCCCTAACATTTCTATTTGGAACTACGGTCCAGAGAGGAGAGATGATGAAATCTACAAAATGCTTAGTACAGTTTAAAGTATACAAATATTTATTGTAAAATATATTTTTCCTAATAACTTACAATCATTTCCTACAACCTAGCCTAAATAACATCCACCTATGCTGTAACTAATATGAAAGCAAGCAGTTGCATGAACCCTCCCACAATTGCTGGAATTGAGATGAGGGCAGCTGAATCACTGCCAAATGATTTCAGATCAACTGCTGAAATTCTAGGACAGTATTACAATTAGGGAAAACTAGTGGTAATTTAAATTTGTGTTTCAGGCACACAGTGTCACATAGGACACATAAATGTAGTGCATTCCCAATTCTAACAGAGACAAATATCCATAGAGCCATCTCTAAATCTATTTTTTCCCCATTTTCAGTTAACACATTGGCATTAGAAAATATATTGGTAGGATATAATTATGTAATTACACAAAATCTTTGAATCAGTAGCTACCAGAAGTATGCCTTGTAACACAAAACATTTTTGCTGCTTTTCAGTGACAAGTATGAATTTTTTTTGTTGTTCTTCACAAGTGCTTCACAATTCCATCTCAACCAACCCAAACTGGTTGTACATTTTGGGAATGCTGAGTGGGAAATGGGCGTTTAAAGGTGTTACACCAAAAGCTGAATGGTTTTCATGTCAGCTTCAGCAAAGCATTTTGCTCAGACATGCAAGAGGAACAATACAGATTTTAACTACAGGATAATGGTGATGAGTTCAGAGGAGTGGGGCGGGGTTTGCTGAGGTTACCAACATAACACAATATAGATGAGAATCTGCCAGGTGCTGCTCTAATGAGAATGCACTGATTTTGAAGGAATTTATGTTGAGCAGGAATCCATACATTTATGAAACAGTGCTTTGAACATGGTCCTGTTACGTTGGCCCACGCATAGAGGGGGCTAAGGTTGGCTGCAATGTTTGAGAGGGAACAACCACACAGACATTGCATAACACACCAGCCCAAATGACCAGGTACCAATAAGAAGCACTTTCAGGGAAAACATCAGCCCCACCCATCAGTTTGATGAATATATACCCATGGTGGCCGTTCTGCCCCAAAGGGGTTTGCTGTTGCCAAGTGCTTAGTGCTTCTTCTCAGACTGGGTGGAATGGCACCAATCAAAAAGGTACTTGATTTATTCTGTTTCTTATGGGACTTGGAGTTGTACATTTCTGCATTTCTGTTACACTTCATTTAAAGTTTCACATTCATGGATGATGCATTGCTGATTTTTTTCCGGGAAGTAGAAAAAGAAATGTTATGTGGTGTTATATAGAAGTACATCTCCACTGTAGGAGATACAAGAGGTAGTATCATGAGACACTGAGACACTGATGAACATGTGGTAAAATGACTGGACCAGGAATTATGGAGTAATTCAAAAGGCATGATCAAGTCTTCAGCAAAAAGTTCTATTGTAAGAGAGAGAACCATCTATAGAGGGAAAAACACACAGCCAGTTTGGAGCAGCTGAAGAGGCACACAGATTATGAATAAACACATTGTCTTACCACACTGTCAAAGCATACATCTGACCCGTAGCTGTTCAAACACATCACCTCTACAAATATTCTGTCTGTCACCAAACTGCAGTAATATTCCAAATTAATTTTGAATGTCACTGATAAACAACTGATTTAGTATTCTGATTGCTGTCTGAAGACCATGAATAATTCAAATGCATGCATGAAGCCGTGTGAAAAACAAGTGTTGTTGGCATGTTGGATCCTTTCCTACAGGGCATTCTTGAGCGTCTGAATGCGGACGAGGTTGTCATTGGAGACGGGGGCTTTGTGTTCGCCCTGGAGAAGAGGGGGTACGTGAAGGCAGGACCGTGGACCCCGGAGGCCAACGTAACGCACGCTGAGGCTGGTGGGATGGCTTTCACAACAACAACAACAACAAGCTGTTTGCACTTCCAAAGTTCCCAGGCAGCTCAGTGTGGTGAACAGTGCACTGAAGGTCAATGTGTGATGTAGTGCTTTCATTTGCATGTTTTTTCCTGTCCCATTTTCAGTTCGCCAGCTCCACAGAGAATTCCTCCGGGCAGGGTCCAATGTCATGCAAACCTTTACCTTCTACGCCAGCGATGATAAACTGGAGAACAGAGGCAACGACCTGCACCTTACTGTATGTGCTTCAGTTTCTGTTATAAAAGCGCAAAGTAATACATACAATGCAAAAAAGTTATTTTACTTTTTCAGAGGCACAATCTATGCATGCAAATGCTGAACAAACCTTTTATGCTAAAGGTACAGATACAATGAGGGCATTTGGGGTGAAAAAAAGGGAATTTTAAAGAACATTTTTGAAATTTTTGTGTTGATTATACCATTTTGTACTTGATTATGATTAGTTACTTGAATGTAATTACTCAGCTTATAGTTTTCATACATCCCAGGGACAGCAAATCAACGAGGCCGCTTGTGACCTCGCCAGAGAAGTGGCCAATGAGGGAGATGCTTTGGTGGCAGGCGGAGTCTCGCAGACACCCTCCTACCTGAGCTGCAAGAGTGAGAGTGAAGTGAAGGCCATCTTCAAGAAACAATTAGATGTTTTTGTTAAGAAGGATGTGGACTTTCTTATTGCTGAGGTACTGTATCCATTTTACGAAGTTTACGAAGAAAATATGTAAAAAAAGTAATACTACTGTAAACAGCATTATCTTAGAGGAGAAATGCTAAACTACAGCACAGAAGCCCTGTGAGAGCAAATCATTCATGTATGCAATGTGACATCCAATTCTGGCTCCAAACCAATTACATCAATCAGGAGTGTGTACTGCTAAGAAAGCTAAGATGAAAATAAAATCCTAAAAATAAAAAGATAAAAAATCCTTAAAAAGATAAAAATCTTAAAGATAGTTCATACGCCATACTTAATAAATAATGTTCATTTACAGATATTAGTAATTTATTGCAGGAGTTTAATTCCTAATAAAGGCCTTATTTTTATACATAAAAATGCTAGGTGCTTGTTTTCGCTGTTCTGAACTGACCTGAGGCTTTATTTGCTAAATCTGTTATAATCCTTCAGATTGCTGGACAATGATTCAATTATTCCAGATGACTGCAACTGCATTATTTTTACGCCATTGCACACTGCTATCCTTAAGTAATTTCCTGTTCTGACTGGTTTACTACATTTGCTACATCTCACCGTTAGCATGGACAAATGTGTCTGGACCTCATTATCACCCTCACACTTCCAACGAAACCCACAAGTAAACAAGTAATGGATACATGCAACTTTAAAACAACGTTAACCTCTGACCACTCCTGCATGGTTTGCTTAGGGCTGTAGAGAACCTCCTACTCCACAGGGCATTATGTCTGACTGCTGTTTATAAATGATGCTGTCATGGAAGCGATCCAGTCAGCTGACTCAGCAGCTAGTTCCCACTTCCTCTTTCTTGTGAAAATCACAGTTGCTATGGTATGTGTGCCCTGCAGTACTTTGAGCATGTGGAGGAGGCAGAGTGGGCCGTCCAGGTTCTGCAGACTACAGGGAAGCCAGTAGCGGCCTGTCTGTGCATTGGACCTGAGGGAGACCTGAACGGAGTCAGTCCTGGAGACTGTGCGGTCAGACTGGTCAAGGCAGGTATGTTCCACCAGAATACTGTGTGAAAGATGTACTGAATAATGATTAAAATACCCTGCGAGTATAAACACACCAACATTTGTTCTGCGTGTCTTTCCAATGTGCTAAGGTAACAAGGGAAAAATCAGAGGCCTTATCTTAAATTCCTCCTCCTCTTCCATGACTACTTATCCTATGTAATGTACACAATGTCATAAAGAAAAAAATAATGAAAATTTTCTACCCTTTCCTGATGTCTGTGTATGGTTCATTGTCCTAGGTGCCAAGATCGTAGGAGTCAACTGCCACTTTGACCCCATGACCTGCGTGAAGACGGTGAAGCTCATGAAGGAGGGTGTGGAGCGTGCAGGACTAACGGCCCACTACATGGTCCAGCCCTTAGCTTACCACACCCCAGACTGCAACTGCCAGGGCTTCATCGACCTGCCAGAGTTCCCCTTCGGTAATAAAAGCCAAACATAATCTTTAAGACTGTAAAGTAATTGCAGTCCACCATTATAACCTTAACGATCTTTTACCCTACCCTGAGTGTATTGATTTTGGCTAACTTTGTCAGTCGGCCTGCCTATGCCAAAGAGGGGCAGTAATAAGTTTACAACTAAACCTTTGCATCAAAGGGACAAGGGTCTGAAATCTACTTGCGCTTGTCTGTGTTTTATAGCTTTGGAGCCTAGAATTCTGACCAGATGGGACATGCATAAATACGCCAGGGAGGCGTACAATGCTGGCATTCGATACATTGGTGGCTGCTGTGGTTTTGAGGCCTACCACATCCGTGCTTTGGCAGAGGAGCTGGCACCAGAGAGAGGTTTCCTGCCTGCTGCTTCTGAAAAGCATGGACTGTGGGGAAGCGGCCTGGAGATGCACACCAAGCCATGGGTCAGAGCGAGGTGAGATCCCAGAATCCTCTGCAAGTATCTGCACATTGTTCACAAAATCTCTTTCTAATGATTAAAAGTGGACTGCTGAAGAGTAGTTTTGTCAGTTCGTGGCCAGCTGTGCTGTCTCAGACACTTCCTTGTGCATTCAAGATTATATTTGAAACATATGTGGTGAAATATACAAGTATGTATTTTGGATTTTGATGGAAATTTTAAACAGAAAAACACTGCACTTGATAATGAGTCTCAGGTGCAATGACCATGGGAACAAAGTCTAAACAGAAAACAAGGCCTAAGTCAAGCACAAGGAAAGCATAACTTAAGTAAATATTAAAAAGGTAATATTAAAGGTTTTCATGTTGTTTGTGCAGCTCTTGTTTTTGCCTGTCTTCTTTCTGGATGCAATATTTACAAAAGACAGAGGGCCCCTCTTCCTAACCAAGATCACTGTGCCAATCTGCTGTCATTTACAACACTGGACATTATCTTTGGGGACCGTGAGAAGTGGCTCCCAGCATTTCATTTAAAAGCACAATAACTTACTGCACATGATATGTGTGTGTGTGTACTGATTGCCACCACAATCCCACCCGTTTTTTGAAGGTCCCGCCGTGAATATTGGGAGAGGATCCAGCCAGCTTCTGGACGTCCCACCTGCCCCTCCATGTCCACACCTGAGGGCTGGGGAGTGACCAAAGGTCACGCAGACCTCGTTCAGCAAAAAGAGGCCACCAGCGAGCAGGAGATCCAGCACCTGCTGGAGGTGCAGAGGAAGGTTAAGGCCAGTGCCTGAAACAAAGGTCAAGACAAGCTCCTGGGATGAGATCAACAGGCAAATATTTTTGCGCAGATGATGGGAAATGAAGTCCCCAAGTTAGGGATTGCTCAGTCCTGTAGCTATGAAGTATCACAGAGCTTTTCACCCTATTGAACTCAACACTGATTATTTGTCCTTGGCTCTAAACTGTTGAAGAGACAATTCCACAGCTTCCTCCCATCTCAGCTTAAAGGTATTAAGCACTTGCAATAGCTTGTTTGACTCCAAGTCATTGGATCATCACCGTGTAACCCCAATACAATAAACTGATTTTATTACAAAGGTTTGGTCGTGCAGGTCTTTTCACTAAATGACTAATGCCTTTATGCTTTGAATGTCAATTCATAAGGTATTGTATTACGGAGAGAGTGAATTTACAGACTACTGTTGGAGGAGACTTGAAATCGCAAAAGAATATTGCTATTGCACAGGCCTTTTCAAAGAAACAGATCCTTTGGAATTGAACATAATCATAAACTCTCATATGCTCTAGGTATCTGACAAGCTGGAAGTAATTTTCTTGTCTGAATGAACTCTCCTTCTTTAAAAGAAGTAACCAGAAAACCCTACCTACTGCTAAAGGATTCACTATAAATCTCACAATAGTTTGGGTAGAGCATCTAACTAATCTAAATGTTTTGAAAAAAAATGGAAGAGGGAGTAAACATAATATATACAAACACATGACACAAAGAGATTCATTCATTTCACCAGATAACTTTTAAATTTAGATTGAGAAAGCAAAAATGTAAAAATTTTAAGCGGGAAAAGTAAACACATTAACAGCACCGTGTATTTCAGACCAATAAATTCTGTTTTAATCTCACGCTGCTATCGGATAAGTACTGTCACCTATGGCATAGGTGTCACCGATCGCACCTTTCACCTATTGAGTCGACTGAGGAAACCTTATCACTCCATTATTCAATTAATTTAACCTAACCTAATCTCTGTCATTAGCAGGTATCGCATCAACTACACATGCATAACAGCTTGCAAAAACGCCCTCAAACATGCGACAGTATTTACGAACAAAATATTTAATACGTGTGGAAAGTTTTATATTGTATAACACTGAGTTACCAATCAGAGGGACGCCGTAGACGACACACCCCCCCGTGAGTAAAATAAAAATTGAGGCTGACTACGCGTTCCAGATTCCACACAGATCTCGTTTCAGAAGACGCCGCAAAGGTCTGTAGAAGTTGCAGAGGAAAATGGCATCAGCAGGACACAAGAGAGTAAGTGTATAATTTGTGCAAAATGCAGAAACGTTGCGACAGATTATAGCTCCCTGTAAAGTAGCAAATCAGAGCACTCTGCAGGATCTTGTAAGCAATTCGAGATCACAGAGATGCTTCTTTACATAGAAAACATTCTCGTAAACAGTAGGCTACTCTGGCTATAACTGTAGTGGCTGCAACAAGTGTGTAACAGAGAAAATTGCTTAAAGGTACACTGGAGCTGCGGTCGCTCACCCTACCTGTAAACTGGGCGCGGTCAGTGGAATGAATTTGTTTATTTATAGATTAATATAGGTACACATTTGTCGCGGGAAAATGTTGTAGAGATTTGCACTTAAAGCATGTCACGCACTGGTGGGGGCATTGGTCCATAGGACGATTGTTTAATATCAGATGAATGATGTAGGGCATTTTGGAGCGCTTGGATGCCGGAGAGATTGTCATTGGAGATGGAGGATTTGTGTTTGCTCTGGAGAAGAGGGGTTATGTGAAAGCGGGACCTTGGACGCCGGAGGCAGCCGCAGAACACCCCGAAGCCGGTAAGATTTAGCGTGGCACCTCATTGTCAACCCCACCCATTTATCACAGGCGATATCATTCATCACAGCCTACAATTTAATCGAATTTAAGTTAGTACATGGGTGGTGAAACGTGATGTAACTGCTGGCACGTCGTTCTCTCTCGTTTCCCAGTTCGACAGCTGCATAGGGAGTTCCTTAGAGCAGGGTCAAATGTCATGCAGACCTTCACATTCTATGCCAGTGACGACAAACTGGAGAACCGAGGCAACACATTACGTTTCACTGTAAGTTTATATCTTCTGAAATGTACGAACAACATTGAGTTGCATGTGTTATATAAAACGTCTACAAACCATTTCTCACTCTGTGAACCTGTTTTGGAGTGTACTGCATATTAATGCTAAACCATAGGAGTTATCATTGCAACTGTTATTGTCACCTTTGATCGGGTCCTGAAGAAATTAATATACTGGCATATTCTGACTTTTCTCCAATGAAACATTTTATATGAATTTCTTCCAGATGTTATGCAAAAGAGATAATAGGAATGCAATGCCAGGGTGGATTTCATATAGGATCTGCCTAATTTGGGTGCAGGGAAATATGTTTTGTGCTCCATTTAGGTCTGTGAACAGTTTCAAGGTGATTCAGTATTTAAGTAATGAAAAATACAATGGAAAGATGAAATGAGAACCCTAATTTAAACTTGGATTTAATTGCATTGTTACAGAAACAATGACTTTCATTCACCAACTTATCAAAAACATTCTTTGGTGTTCCCTTCTGCCACATGGGGCCATACTGAAAATGACTGAATGCATAATATATTCCAGTGTTTCGCAATCCTACTCCTGGAGGCCCACTGTCCTGCACATTTTCCATCTTTCCCTGCTCTACCCACCTGACTGAACTCATCAGTGGCGCTTTTGATTAGCTGAGCACACCTGATTTAATCAAGAGCATGTTAATCACACTAATCAGGTGTGTTTGGAGCAAGGATAGATAGAAGATATGCAGGACAGTAGGCCTCCGGGAGTAGGATTGAGAAACACTCATATATTCAACCTTGAATATATTAAACTATTGAATGTAGAACTGTCATGTTTAATTCATCCCAGGGACAGCAAATCAACGAGGCCGCTTGTGACCTCGCCAGAGAAGTGGCCAATGAGGGAGATGCTTTGGTGGCAGGCGGAGTCTCGCAGACACCCTCCTACCTGAGCTGCAAGAGTGAGAGTGAAGTGAAGGCCATCTTCCAGACACAATTGGATGTTTTTATTAAGAAGGATGTGGACTTTCTGATTGCTGAGGTACAACCTGTTTAATATTCACTAATTGATATAGTATGTACAGGGTGCCAGCGGTGTAAGTTTTTTGCTTTGTGTGGATGCTGCAACCAGTGCTATTTTGTGTCTGCTTCCTGTCATACTTTTCCCTTGTGACCTCTGACCTCTGCAGTACTTTGAGCATGTCGAAGAGGCCGAATGGGCCGTTCAGGTTCTGCAGACTACAGGGAAACCAGTGGCGGCCACACTCTGCATTGGACCTGAGGGAGATCTGAATGGAGTCAGTGCTGGAGACTGTGCGGTCAGGCTGGTCAAGGCTGGTGCGATGCATTTGTTTCAGACCAACTTTTATTACTGAACACCACAGTAAAGGAAATAAGAGAAATATTTCATTGTTTCTCCCCTTACCTGATGTCTGTGTATGGTTTGTTCTCCTAGGTGCCAAGATCGTAGGAGTCAACTGCCACTTTGACCCCATGACCTGCGTGAAGACGGTGAAGCTCATGAAGGAGGGTGTGGAGCGTGCAGGACTAACGGCCCACTACATGGTCCAGCCCTTAGCTTACCACACCCCAGACTGCAACTGCCAGGGCTTCATCGACCTGCCAGAGTTCCCCTTCGGTAATAAAAGCCAAACATAATCTTTAAGACTGTAAAGTAATTGCAGTCCACCATTATAACCTTAACGATCTTTTACCCTACCCTGAGTGTATTGATTTTGGCTAACTTTGTCAGTCGGCCTGCCTATGCCAAAGAGGGGCAGTAATAAGTTTACAACTAAACCTTTGCATCAAAGGGACAAGGGTCTGAAATCTACTTGCGCTTGTCTGTGTTTTATAGCTTTGGAGCCTAGAATTCTGACCAGATGGGACATGCATAAATACGCCAGGGAGGCGTACAATGCTGGCATTCGATATATTGGCGGATGCTGTGGGTTTGAGCCCTACCACATACGTGCTGTGGCAGAAGAGCTCGCGCCTGAGCGGGGCTTTTTGCCTGCTGCTTCTGAGAAGCACGGCAACTGGGGCAGTGGCCTAGAGATGCACACCAAGCCTTGGGTCAGAGCGAGGTGAGATCCCAGAATCCTCTGGGGGTGTTCTTGGGCATTTAACATCTAAAGTAGTTAACTAGAGAGTAGGACAGGGTGTAGCTACAAGCTACCCTGCAATCTCAGTGATACAATAAATGTTTGGTCTGGTGTCTCTCAGTTGCTTGAGATGTAAATGAGCTTCCCCTGAAACTTGCATCTGACTTTATTCAGTTTGTCTGAGACTGGTGCATTTTGTACCAATTAAATATAATCACTGCCATTGTTCAGGGCTCGTCGTGACTACTGGGAGCAACTGAAGCCAGCGTCCGGTCGGCCCAAGTGTCCTTCCATGTCCAGTCCAGATGGATGGGGAGTGACCAAAGGCCATGCTGACCTGATGCAGCAGAAAGAAGCGACCACCGAAGACCAGCTCAAACAGCTTTTCGAGAAAGCCAAGGCCAGCTAAACCTGAGGGGATGGTTGTGGCGTTATCAATCACTCCTACCTTAATGTACATACTGTGCAAAAAAGCTTTGTTCAAACTTCAAGACCATTTTTATGTACATCCCATATAATAAATACTTTACAGCAACACTGAGTATGGCCTATCGCTTGTCTGTCAGCCATGTTTCTAGTAACTGCAAATCATTTTATACAGATGTGCTCCTGTTAAAGTCTGGGTCTTAACACTGACGTCTCCAAAATGTAAAATTTGCAGAAAGCTGATCTGGGTTTGGCAAGTCATCAAGATAACTCTTGGAGGGAGGAGGTGGCTGACTGTGCTAAGCCTTACATGTGTATGTTATCTGTTTCAGCCTGTATGCCTGTCACCTGAGGAAAGTATCAGATATTCTTTGAGAGAAAGATGTTAATCCCAACAGTGCTGAGACAGTGTTCCATGGAAACCTGCCTGCCTACAACCAAACCTACATTGTTTGGTATATAATATTACCCAATGAGTTTTCACCATACAAAAGGATTCTGGACAGTGGAGAGGAAAAGGCATACCTGACAAAATTATCATAAGCCTACACTTCATTCTGCAGTTGATGTATTAATTGCAGCTAATACTAACCTAGCAAAGTGCTGTTATGCAGATAGTGTAATTTGTATCATAAACCTCCGTTAATTGGTCAGTGTATCTGGAGATATCTTGAAAGGTAATAGTTGCATGTATAGATACTGGAACATCAGCAGGACATTGAGAATGATGCATTGTTTTGGGCACAAAGGGAATTCCGATAAAGCTGTCTTTGCACCCCATTTGGCACAGAATTTCGAACTGAGTACAATTCACAAGTCCATTTATAAAGAGTATTTTTGTTCAATATGGTCACTAAACTCGCAAATACTAGACCATTGGTTAAAGATCTTTAGTTCAAATTGTCATACTGTTAACACGTTCATGTAGACATAAGGTAGTTTTTACCGGTGTGAAGGTGCATAATTTAAGAAAATAAGTCAGTTATGATAGTTACATGCTTCTTTATTTAAAAATACTAAGACATAATTACATGTAATACAAAATCACAATAGGATAAAGTGCTCCTTCTGCTGGCTGAATTCTTCCAAGGTCACATATAAGCATTCAACATGCCACATGCTGGAAATATATCCAGTCCTTACATTGCCACCCCAAAATAACTGTACCACTTATGGACAGCTGATTATCATGACTAATGGGATTACATACTTCCCTTTTCTGTAAGCTGAACAGACGGCAACAAGCTGCGATAAGAGTATTAACTGAATTACAGACATAATGGCATTCAAATTGTAAGGTCACCATCTACATACAATTTTTTATAATTTGCATTCATTAATAATATTGTGTCATTTGACACACTATCATAACAGTAATGGCAAGTTACAACGCATGTGAAAGCGTCTCGTGTAACTTTTTTCTAAAGTGTGTGTATATGGTGACATCTAGTGGATATGTTTTGCATTCTCTTATTTAGCTCCCACTTGTGGTGAAATGAACTGCTGTCTGCCAAGGTCAGGACTGCACACGCTGCAGTCCTCCACTCTTTGATTGACTAATAACTAATGCATTGACGCAAGCGGAAGGGTTACATCCAGTATTTTATTGTCATAATAATAAACTTTAATTTGTTTTGCACATACTTGTTTTTACTTGTACATTGTACCGACAAAAGATGTCAGTTTTAAGCTGGAACCAGTATAAAGAGTATTTTTGCTCTCCATTGAGAGCATATGGTAGTCCTGTTTTAGCCAGTGAGCCAGCAAGGACTGTGTGTGTGTGTGTGCGTGTGCGTGTGCGTGTGCGTGTGTGTGTGTGTGTGTGTGCATGCACACTGATAAAAATGTGACACATTACAACAAATGTAAGAAATATGTTTTCATCAGAACATTAAAGCTTTTAAAAAAGAACAATTACCTTTACCTAATGACTTGTGAAAACAAATGTGACAGACAGAAGAGACATGGAAAATGGTCTGTGTCAATATGAAGTGTTGAATCTTTGTCAAACCAGGTCATGCACAAAGTTCTATTAAGTACATAGAAAGCAGATGATCATAGTGTCATGTTCAACATCAGTATTTCATTTTCCATAAATGACTTACATCAAGTTATGCCTTAAATCTGCAATTGCTGACATCATGCTGAGCCAGATCATGCTGTTATCTCAAAATGAGGAGATAAAGAGTCTTAAACTGAGAGTGGTCTCATGTGAGGTGTAGCCCTTGACAGTAAACATCAGGTCCTAGAATGAAGCAAATGATATAGCTCTGTGAGCTAGCTATGATTGTGAGCAAAATGGTCTGTGTCCCATGAAATCACAGAGGCAAACCATGAAAGTAAGCCAATGAGACACTTCCTCATGCATGCGGTACATCTGGAAAGCTTGCAGGTGTAAACATCGAATTGATATGTTATTCTCAAGCATAGTGAACCACACCAAACCATTTTGAACAAACCAAGTGTCAAAAGACCCTTAGCTGTTAGATATCACAGCTGTGGCCAAATTTCATTTCAAATCAGTCAATTCAGGGAATTTCTTCAAAATCACTTTTTGTTATCGTTTTCAATGAAGATTTTTCAGTTAATGGCTTGAATTTCAATTTATTTCTTAAATTGACTGAACTTAAATGGAATTGACCCCAACTCTGCCATTTAAAGGTAATTTTTCCTATACATGGTCTCATTCCCTGATGAGTGGCATGGCTGACACCAAAACGATGGTCTGAATCATGGCCATAAAGTATACCCCCGCAGCCCCTGCAAGGCAGGGGGACACAGTCCAAATGGGCCCCGCCCCTGCCTGTCAACAACTATTATTATAAGAATTTTTTAAAAAGTTATTTATTATTTTTTAAAAATTACAATTACATAGGATGCACATCATGATATTGTCTGTATTTTCAGAGCCAATATTTGGTGTAAAAATAAATATTTAAAAAAAAAAATCTTTGCTGGTCCATAGTTGTCTTTGTTATATACGTCAGAGCCTGGACAGCTCCCGCAATCACGGCCGTCACAGGATCAGCACCTTGACACCGGTTGTGACACTTTATAGTTTGTAATGTTAAAAAGCTCCAACAGTTTAAAATTTACTCAATACAATTAACTCCATAATGTGTCCAGCGTTATAAAGTGGTCTGTTAAATTTCGTTGTGCGTTTGAAATGATAAGTATCCTCACTATGAAAGATGTTAAAATTCACCTGCTCTGTGCTGCAGGAAAGGGGCCCACTCAGTGTTAGCTGCAGGGGGCCCTCACATGTTTCCTTTATGGTGCTGGTCTGAATACAAGGAAAATGGGAAAAGAGTGTGCAGCCTCATTTGCCTATGTTTAGATATGACTTTCTGAATATTTTGACTGTCTCCTGAACCTAAAATAGCAGGAAATCAGTCATACTGTAGTGTTGTAGATTCAAAATTGACCTTCATTCAACAATATCAAATTACAATAGAGTTGGACAAAAATTAACCAGAATTAAGTTGTGAATTATTGTCACCTGTATACATCTACCATCAACTCAAGGACACCCCATTACTGAAATAATTCAAATAAGTGAACAAGTTAAAGACCAGGTTTTTACAATAGTGTCTCATATGATTTTTGTCCTGTGATTATAGATCTTGGGTAAAATGACATAAGACCTCACCATCAATAGCATTTATGATGTTGATGGTAAAGGTGTCTCATGAATTAAATCACACTGGCATAATTAGATCAATGGGAGAGACAGGCAAATTGGGAACGTAACATCTGAGACCTGAAATAAAGCAAATACAAAAGTATCACTTTCTGGAGGCAATGAATGCATTCATGATAGTAATAATAGTGGCCACTAATCTGAGGTACAAAGAGCAGGTGGGTGAGAGATGGAATTGCAGGGTTGCGTAAGAGTAGGCTTTTACTGCATGCATGCATGCATGCATGCAAATGTTTAAACAGGCCGGTAAATTGGTACATATATCAGTCTCATATTGTTTGGCGGAGAGAAATACAGGTTAATGTTCAAAGTCAGGGAAAAAGGAGCATTTTCTTCTTTAATTTTTCTACATACTGTTGTAAACTAATCACTGTGCATATCAGTTATTTGAGGTTCATCTTTGGTATTGAGCTATAAATAGCTTAATCTTGCCACTTACACCTAAAAATAGAACTGAACAAATGCAGAAAGGAAATAAATAAGCATATAAACACGGGGTGATATGAGATAGAGTGCTTATTAGTACATATCCCAAAATATATTTAAGTATTCTGAATACAAGGCTACCTCCATGCTATTGTTTGTTCCAGATATCTGCACATTTGGCATGTGACAAAACGTCATCTTTGATAAATAAATAAACACAAAAAATTATTTCAAATCAAATCCAGATTTTGAGCCCTTCGTACTTTCCATACAATCTGCTCATCATCTCATTACAAAATAGGTTGGAAAAACACATCCCGTCCTAATTCATTCGACTTTTTCCTATGATAAGATGCAGGAAGTAGATGTTGCTGAACGGACGCAGGTCATTGGCTGAGTTCGGGTGCACACCCCCTTCTCTCGCCGAATCACTGCTTTAAAAATCAACATCTGACAAATCAGAGTTCCTGCTGGATTGTGTGGATAACGTTTCTCCCTCTCTCACACTGTGGATAATGGCGCAAATTGAGAAGAAAAAGGTGGGAGTCTTGTTTGTGTAAAAATGACATATGTAATGCATAAGTCTTCAGCAACAAATTTCCAAACCACTTTTTATGCACTGTGTAGATTTTGCAGGCCATCACAGAGAAGCCTGAAGTCGTGTTGTTTGCGTGAACGACGGCAACTTTGTTTATTACATTTTGCACTGGAAGTATTCCCAGAATTGCACTGTCGCCACATATGAATTTGATGTTTCTGCTATTTCAGATGCATATTTAAATATGCTGAAAAAACAGACACTAATCAACGGGTGACGAACAGGTGCTCTATAACTACGCACTTCATCGTTCTCGTGGAATGTTTGGCAACTGAGCGATGAAAGGACACGACAGACGTCGCCACAGAAGAGCTTTAGATTCAAATGATATTTCTGTATTTCTGAATGCATATAAGTATATTTCCTTAATGAATGTTAAAATCGCATGCAGAAATGTCATTTATATGAGTCTGAACTTAGCCATGCGATACTAGCGTGAAACCTGTGGCCCTGTCCTCAAATTAGGGAATATTGGATCGCTTGGATGCGGGCGAGGTTGTCATCGGAGACGGGGGCTATGTCATGGCTCTTGAGAGGAGAGGCTACGTAAAGGCTGGACACTGGACCACAGAAGCTGCAGTTGAACATCCAGAGGCAGGTGAGGTGGACTAAAGTGAAAGGAAAAAAATAAGGCGAAAAACCACTTTGCAGCACCACTTTTTAAGGATTTACTGTTTACATATTGTATAGTTAACCTCGTGGATTTGTTTTGATTAGAGCGTTTATAATTTGGTTAAATACCTCGCTGAAGGATATTGATGCAGTGTGCCAACCAGAATCTGCTCCTGCAACCTGCAGGTGAAGAATCAAGTGCGCATGTCACTACTCCACACCGAAGTACATACCATCGTAATGTGTAATATTCATTGAATATTTGCACTGTGCATACAGAGTACTCAATTTTAGTAAGCCCTGTGTAACTGCTCACTCTCACACAACTGTATAAAAGACTTTGGGGTTAGTCTAGTGAGATGAATTGATTGTCAGTGTGTACAGTGTGTATCAAAAATGCAAGATGATCATGAAGTTGCATTGAATTTACCTCGGCCTGTTACTTGCATAACATGAAGGTGGCCTTGATGTTCCTCTCATAGTTTGAAGTTTTGTAACAGCTCGGAGATGACAAGCTGAAGAAGCTGAGGAATTTGAGTTTTCTTGTTCTTTCTTGTCCAGTTCGACAGCTGCACCGAGAATTCCTGAGGGCAGGGGCCAACGTCATGGAGACCTTCACCTTCTACTCCAGCGATGAAAAACTGAACATCAGTGGCAACATTGCGAACGTCACTGTGAGTAGTCTAGGAAGGGGCTCGACATTCAAAACACTGACCCTGAAACGGGCCCACAGTTCCAGCTTTGGATTTTCACTGTTGATTAGGCACTTAGTATTATGCTGCCTGATGCCGGTGAGGTTCAGACCCAGTGTGTCGTAAGTGAACAGATGTGCCTGGACTGAGATCCGTGTCTCCCTCAAAAGGCAGTGCACAGAAGCTTCAATACAGTGCTAAAACTGGTATCATCTATTTTTTTTTCTATAAATATCAATACAAAACATAGATGAAAAATTTAATTAAGGGGTTGTCAGGTCTGTTTTCCCCTACAGTAGTGAGAGGCCACTCCACCAAAGAATTTCTGGCATTTAAAAGGTTTTTTTTGAACTTGCCCAACGGCAAAACTGCCCCAGTACAGTAGTACTTTCTGTTGGAGTCAAGTTACGCGTCAGTATGTGTCTGCAAACCATACCAAACTGCATGTAGAGAACACACTACCACTCTTTTGTATTAGTTGACATTTCACTGAGTGAGGCTGTAACATGTGACCTTTTGTCCTCTAGTCTGGGTGGTCAAGACCACAGACTACAAAATGTGAGCACTGCTTTTTCCTTTGTTTAAAAAGAATTTGGAATCCCCAATGCTTTTCCCCCATTTTTCTCCCCAAACTTGAATATATATTTTCATAGATGCCCCGCAGCTTCAACGCCCACCAGCAGTCCAGGAGGGTGAGACGAGTTTTCAACTACCACTTTCCTGATTGACCAGCAGGGGTCACTGTTAAGCTATTGAACAATTGCCAGGCTGTTGTACCCTTTCTTGTGTCCCTGGTAGAACAGAGCCAATTTTTGTCATGCTCCTATAGGCTCCCAGTCATTGTCAGCTGATGACACAGCTGGGATCACATTTTTGCACACTTGCAAACATCAAGTGCTTTTACTAGTTGAGCCACTTGGAAGCCCCAGTTTTCCTTTTTAACAGGATTCACAAAATAAGTGAAATTTTAAGTGTAATTTCAGTGGGTATGAGGGAAATCTGATGTGTCCTGATTTTATCCCCTTTCCTTTATAGGAACATCAACCTGTTGGTCAGCACAAGCTTGTTTTCTCTGTTCTAGGTATAATATTGTTCTTCCTCTGGTTATAAAGGATTACATGTCAATTAATTACCCTAGGGACAGCAAATCAATGAGGCTGCTTGTGACATCGCCAGAGAAGTGGCCAATGAGGGGGATGCCTTGGTGGCAGGCGCAGTCTCGCAGACTCCCTGCTATGTGAACAATAAGAATGAGAATGAAGTGAAGGCCATCGTCAAGAAGCAAATGGATGTTTTTGTCAAGAAGAATGTGGACTTCCTGATTGCTGAAGTATGTGCAATTAACTGAAAAGATTAACTATGATTCAGCAGCATTTTGAATTTCACAATCTATGTGTACTGTTGCCAGCTTAAATTGAATATTAATATGTGTGTAAACTCTCTTGCATTGTATTGCTAAAGGCTGTGCATGCAGTGAACAATTTGCTGGATCTCTGGCTTTCCAGTACAGTAAATTGTCAAGCTTGGCCATCATTGAAAACTAGTTGAGGCCTCTCTGGATGTGATATTTAACAGATTATTTGTTCCCTTGACAATGTCCTTTTTGACCTCTGACCTCTGCAGTTCTTTGAGCATGTGGAGGAGGCTGAGTGGGCTGTTCAGGTTTTGAAGACTTCTGGGAAGCCAGTGGCAGCCACGCTGTGCATAGCGCCACAGGGAGACAGGCATGGGGTCCCTCCTGGAGACTGTGCTGTCAGACTGGTCAAAGCTGGTATGTTGTACCGATTTGACAGCATTCAATGACTGGTGCTTTTTCAGAAAGAACGTCCGTGGCAACGGTATCATTAACTTTTCACATGAAAGGGAGATCAGCGTTTGTGAATGCAGTCTGTAAGTCAAGACAGAGGTCATTTATCTTGATCTCTGAATGAAGGGGAAAAAAAGACAAAACTGTGGAATTGTGGGAATATCTTGCTTCTGTTTGGGTCCCATTAGTGTGGTCTTCTTACACTCATGGCCAGAAAATACACAACATTAAGGCTTGGTAAAGGTGGAAAAATGGGAGCATAGCTTTGGATGACACTCCTCATCCTTATTAACATTTTTGTCATGTCTTGCAAAACATTTGAGTTCAGTGGTCAGTGAAATTAAAAATGTGTACAAAGATTTTAAAAAAATGTAATGCTTGTTTAAATTTGTAACTCTTAATACCGAATGACAAAGTGCATTGTAGTTAGATCTGTGCCTGAGATGGTGTGTGGTTCAGGTGCCCAGATCGTCGGGGTCAACTGCCATTTGGACCCCATGTGTGCTGTGAAGACCGTGAAGCTCATGAAGGAGGGCTTGGAGGCGGCCCATCTGAAAGCTCACCTGATGATCCAACCCCTTGGCTTCCATACCCCAGAATGTAATCACCGAGGGTACATTAGCCTCCCAGAATTCCCCTTTGGTAAGAAGGAAACCAGGGCTCATCAGTTTGAACTAAAGATCAATCTTGCCTCAATTCTGAATTAATTGTGGACCTATTGGCGTATATCTCTGAGTAACATAAAACTATAATTCCTTTGTAGCATTGGAAGCTAGAGCTATGAATAGATGGGACATGCAAAAATATGCCAGGGAGGCATACAATGCTGGAATTCGCTATATTGGTGGCTGCTGTGGGTTCGAGCCCTACCACATCCGTGCTCTGGCAGAGGAGCTGGCACCTGAGAGGGGCTTTTTGCCCCCTGCTTCAGAGAAGCACGGAATGTGGGGCAATGCCCTGGCAAATCACCATAAGCCCTGGATCAAAGAAAGGTGAGATCCCAGAATTCTTTGCACAGAGGGTTCCACACTGAAAATTCTGACCAAGGAGAGTTAACTCAGAGTAAACTACGGTAGAGGTTGGCAGGATTTCGAGCGAGAGTAATGCAGGCTTTGTGTTTTCATCCTTTCCATTTCTGTGTGAGGGGAATGTCAGTCACCTGTCAACCCAGATGTTTATCATCCACTAAAATATGTCACATCTACAAGTCTCCGCTCTTCACAGCTTACATTCACCATGCCCATTTGAGACTTAATTTTTATGTAGACCTGAAGCAGTGAATCTCAAAATTTTTAAACTTGGCAACCCAATAAAAGTTCCCTGCCTCAGAACCCATTACAGATGGCAAAACTAAATATATGGGATGTAAAGACACACATATTTTTTATCAGAATACCAAAAAAAGAAAAACATTTAAGCATTTTTTAAGATAACTTATAAACCATTTGGCTACTCTGGGATGTCTTAAATGAATGGTTACCTACTGATAAACTAAGCATAATGCTCGCAGACCTGCTTGCTTTTACAGTACACAAAAAGCTTAGACTATCAAAAATCATTTAGTACTTCTCAAGAAGCAAAAAATACATTTTGACTATCAATATGGTACAGGGAGGATAGTAGTATGTGCACTGTGATTGCAGCCTTCTGTGTTTCACCTCTTTATTATCTTTAACAAACCTGTGGCTCCTGACCCACAGTTTGGTCAAAAATCATCCTTGCAGAATGTGCTGGTGGCCTTTGCCATTTCTTTTAAATGCTCACAGTTTGCCTTGTCCAAAACATTTCATAAAGATCCAGGGCAGGGATCTACCACAGAAAAGTAGATTCACACAAGTAAGCAAGGGTCAGTTAGTTCCATCCCCCACTGCTATCTCACTGAGTGATCCAGACCACTTATAAACATTACAATACATTATTGGAATTTATCAGACACTCTTATCCAGAGCAATTCACATCAGTTACATTTTTTTTTTTTTTACAATGTTATCCATTTATACAGCTGGATATTTTACTGAGGCAGTCGTGGGTTAAATACCTTGCCCAAGGGTACAGCAGCAGCGTCTCAGTGGGGAATCAAACCAGCAACCTTGCAGTTACAAGTTCAGCTCCTTAACCTCTGTGCTACACTAAACCTCAGATCAACCCTGTGTAGGTCTGTGCTGCTCTTGACTTGAACTGAAACCCCCAGTGTCAGTCAGGAATTTACCACTCTGTTGTTGACTACTGTAACAGGTATGCATCTGAGCAAAAATCTACCCTTTCTTTTCACCAAGGGCTACCCGTGAGTACTGGGAGAACCTGCGACCTGCTTCAGGGCGGCCATTGTGTCCCTCCATGGCCATCCCTGCCGAGTGATGACTCGCTGTGAAGTTTCCATTGAATGTGTGAATATTTTAATCGCTTTATTTGTTTCCTAACATACACACTGCCGCCATTTAGGTTTGAAAAATGGTTTCTGTTTTTAATTAATTATGGAAATACTTTGTCTACTAATAAGCTAAGTGTGATGTAACATGCAAAAAAGGCATGTTCACATTGTTTTGGAAATTGACACTGTCTAATGCAATTAAGTCCTTCATTCTTGTGTATTTGTGAATTCTGTCTGCTTTACTCACTAGAGATTTGAAGTAGTCATGAGACTGTAGATATCACAAAAGTACAAAATTTTTCCCCAACACAGTAGCATGTGTTAACTAGATTTAATGGCATTTCTTATTTGAAGTTGTTTGTGCCTCACAAATGAAGTTAGCCAGATGTGTAAAAACTAAGATCATGAGTTGGTATTTTGGACAATCATGTTCTGGTATTGTTGTCTAAAGCTCGGGACTGTGTAAATATTGTTGATATCACTGACAACATGTGCCATCTTGTGGCCAAAATGACAACAATCCAAAAGAGCGTATTAAATTTACTGCTGATGCTAGTAAATGCTGAGAACTTTTTTTTCCAATTTTATTTATGCACTTTGGGGAATATTAATTGTAATTGAATTAGTGTTAACACGAACAGCCCTCAGTATGTTTAAAGGAGGTAAAATTCAATACAACTGTTAGCATTCACACCATCCCAGGGGCTGAACACACATCAAAGCAGTCAAACCCTGCATTGGGTCGTCAGTGAGTTACATTGTGTGAGCCGGTGAAGTACAGTGTTCCCGCTAAAGGCGGCATGCTTTTCACCTGCCCTCAGCAGCACTTTTAACCAAGTGTCCTATACCTTGACATGCCATAAATGAAGGATATAGCATGTATGTGACACTGATTTTAATGGATAAATAAATAGGGCTGATACAGTGAAAAGAAAGATAGATGCCTCTCACCCCCACCCCACTACATATACACACAGAATTATGGTCTTATGACAAACCTATTTTGCAGTTCGATTTGGTTGGTGAAATTCCATTCAAAATCAAATAAATCAAAGCGTAAAAGTGAGTGTGTCATAACACTGTAATTGTGTGCACATATGAGGAAGGATGGTGTTGTGGTGTTATGGCAGACCTGTTTTTGGAGTTTGATTTAAATGGAATTTTCCAGTATACAGGGCCAGGGGTGGGACATGGGCAGCTTATAGCCACAAAATACCCTCCATTGTCTGGGGGCGGCACATTTCCAGCTTTCAAATCTTTCACGTCATAACATTCAAATGATTCATTTCCCATAATATGATTTTTGAAATATTTTACTTCAATATAATAGTATTTTGAACAGTGAAGTCTGAAAGTACTGTTAGAGTAGCATGAATGACAGTCATTGTTGAAAATCTTTAATATATAATAACCGCATATGCAGTACAGTATTGGTCTGAAAACAATATAATGAAATCCGCAATGTCACAACATCAACACCCTACCATGTGGCCATACGTCTCATGGAATATCAATGATTAGAGATTATTTTTTACACTTTGTACACACAGTGTGCACCCACATAAGAGTAAGACAAGCTCACATTTTGTTTTCAACCTTTCTGTGGAAATTTGGCAACTGTACCCAACCATCCCAAGGCCCTTTCCCTTGGGCAAACTTCAACTTTTGTTGCAGTGCAAACTCCTCTCATTTTCAAAAACTTTTCTGCAGTAAGTATATTACACCAGTTCTGTCTTATGTGATCTTGTTTTATTATAAGATCTATTAAATGTTCCACTTTCCTGTATTTACCAACTTCTCCTACCACTACATGGTCCTGTTGCACCTTTCTCTAATGCAGGAAGATAAAGGGCAATTTTTTGATTTTTTTGAAGTGATGTTTCACAAGGGTGCTGAAGACAGATTATACTATTTAGCTAACCAAATGAAACACAATAGAAAAAATCTTTCAAATGTGAATGCTTTCTCTAAACAAGTAATGAGCCCTACAGAGGAGGAAACTTAACACTTTTTTCTCATTTCCATTGCTCCACGGTAATGCCACAAAATCACCGGTTTGTTATTGAACACAATCGCATTTTGGTCCTTGTACGTCATCGGGAAACGGGGAGAGTTTAAAGTTCTCGTCGCGTTTTTGGCATCGGATTGGCTCCCGTGAGCGCGGTCCTAGTGTGGTCCAACTGCGGTTACACCGCCAAAACAAGTCCCAGCATGCGCAACGTTCGCTACGTCACCACGTCGCGTTACCCCCACATGCAGATGCTTACTACGTCAGCAAAGCTCGTCAGATGAAAACATTGGTATGGAGAGATGTGGAGCGAAATAGATGACCGAGAAAAAGCAATTGTCCGATGAGATTGCGGGAAACAAAAACAAAACAGTTATGCGGCGACGTTCGCGTACGAATTAATCCAACTGAAATCGGATCTCCGGGCGGCTCGAAGGTCCAGTTATTTTAAGTTAGAAGGATTCGGGCGAGAGAGACGCTGCAGTTGCGAGGGATGAAGAAAAGACAAAACATTTGACAGCAGGGCTTTCTCAAGCTGCTCACTACGTGTCTTTGTAAACAGACCCTCACACGTGACGATCACCGTCCGCATTGTCTGAAGGGCTTTAATGAGAACACAAAAGGGGCTTCTGCAGTTAACGCTGTGTCAGGTAGCGACGCTCTTACGAGAAAGCAGGTGAAGAGATGGCAACTGCGGGACCAGTTAAAAAATATTTGTTTTGAGCAGCAAGAGAAAGGCAAAAATGGCTGTTTTGTGGATATATAATGATATCTCCTGGTTAATGCAGCTGGATAGCTGCCATTTCACTTAATCGGGCTCAAGTTTACCCTAGCAAAACTTAAAGCTGGCTAATGCTAGCTAGCTAGCTAGCTAAATCTACCGGGCAACGTCCAGATAGCCAGCTAATCTGTTTGTCTTCGACTTCGTTGTCGAAACGGCGAAATTATAGTTTGCTGCTCTAGCTGGCGAGCTTGCCAACTTGCTGATACATAACAAAGATGTCCTTCACAATGGAAGATAATTTGGAGTTGGGATGGGTAGCTGTTAGACCAAATGTTTTTGAGGAAAAAGAAAAGCACAAATTTGTTTTTATTGTGGCTTGGAATGAGGTGGAAGGGAAGTTTGCCATCACATGTCACAATAGAACCGTACAGAGAAGGAGCGTTGCCAGGGACCCAGGAGCAGAGGGGACGTTCGCTGCAGGGGCCGGAGCGACCGATGATAAACACAAAACTTTAAGAAGTCCAGTAAAAGAAAAAGATGAAGGTGGCAGTCGAGCCAGGGCTAAAGGAAGACCCAGCGGTACAAAAAGTCACATTCGAGAAAAAGCAGTGGGACCCTCGAGTCCCGTTAAAGGTGGCAGTAAGGCTGGATCGAGGGGGAGAAGCCCCACCGGGCTGATAGACATTGAGATCTTGGATCCCACAGTTATCAAAGGTGAGCCCCATAGCCTAGAACTTTGCGAAGTCGCGGATTCGGAAGACTTCGAAAACATCGCCAGGGAAGATTGTAGCTGGGCTGGACTTTTCTCCTTTCCAGGATCTGAGGGCTATTCACCTTCAGCTGTGCTCCGTCAATTCGGACCTGGAACCGTGCTTGCCCCCTTTCCCCGAGGAACCCTCGGGGATGTGGACGGTGTTGTTTGGACCTCCGGAGGTCAGTCAGGCGGAGATGGATACGCTTTGCTACCAGCTACAAGTCTACCTTGGCCACGCACTAGACACTTGTGGATGGAAGATCCTTTCTCAAGTGCTATTCACCGAGAGCGATGACCCCGAGGAGTACTACGAAAGTCTAAGCGAGTTACGGCAGAAGGGATACGAGGACGCGCTACAAAGAGCCAAGAAGCGCCTGCAGGAGGTGAGACAAAGCCAATGCAGCGCGCAGCGTTTTCAGCCTTACATTTACATCTACATTTATTCATTTGGCAGCCTTAATTTGCGACTCTCACATCACCTCACCTGATAAAGAATCTATTCTCTTCCATAGAAAAATAGCCCAACAATTCATGTTGTAAAGGGGTAAGGCTAAGTAACTAGATGACCGTTCTGAGTTTGAGGTGATGTAGTCTAATTAGCGATTCCACTTTACCAAGTCCATTTTTATGTAGCTGTCAATAAAGTATGTCGACGCATTAGTCCACCAGTAATGGAAAAACTGAATGCAGGGGAGTAACCCATTGTTCCATTATTCCCAGAATAAAAAAAAAAAAAGAATTTGTTCCGTAATTCCTATCACCTGTTCACAGGTGATTGGTTGTCTCACTCAAGCTGTAAAGGCAATCTGTTGCCAAGTCGCAGATAGTTCAAGTATACCAGGTATATCAATCAGTGCAAGTGTCATAGCGTCTGTTGTTTACTAGCTACGTTACTGTTCTTTTTGCATTTTAAAGAACTCATTTATGCAAATATTTACAGTTTCTACATGTCAGTGCTTTCACGCCATGATAATGTACTCTACATACAAACAAAGGGATAATTAATATGTAATATATGATTGGCATATTACACCATGTATAGCACAGTTACCACCATGAAGTATTTTCCATTTAAGAAGTTGGCTTATTCTAAACCCCTGTTTAAATGTCCTGTCGTACTGCGGGCTGACCTTATCTGACCCCAAAATATCAATCGGAGAAAAAAGTGTGCACTGTTGTCTTGTGGTTTGCGTTAAAATAAATATACTGACAGTAGCATAGGCATGTTGGATAAGAACATATAATCACGCTCCCATGTTTTAATATTTCTACATTAAAGCTGTAGCAGTGTAGTCAAGTTCAAATGTGTCGATTAAGACTGTCCTGCCCTGTCCTAATTTTCCTGTTGAATAGCTTGTTATTGGATTCAGTCAAATGCTGATGCAGTCAAACTACTAATTTTTTATTCAGGTTAAAATACCTTTGATTTTGCGCCCAGTGAGTTATTCCATCTTTTGGAGCATTAGGCCTGTATTTTAACATATATTAAGCTGGAGTGAGCTGAAACGTGTAAAAAATAATGAATAATTCTAATTTACCTACAATCAGACCTCTTTGTTCCACTACAGTATGGAAATGAGTCTGAAAGGTTGTAGTGATAGTTTTGCTGCCACAGAGTGTAGTACGGTTTTCTGCCCCCCACTGATTCTTGATCAGCTGTAGTTTCCACGTGATGTTTTGGGGGTGAGGATAGAAGGTGGGAAAACTGATCCAGGATTGGCTGTTGGGGCCAGAGCACCTCCCAAAAGGGTCAGGAGCTACTTCTTTTCCGTACCATGGTTCACAGCCAGGGGAGAGAGGGAGGGAGGGAGAGGGGGGGTTGGGGGAGTGAATGACGTAGCTCACCACACTCTCAAGCACGTGGGCCTTTACGTTCTCTTTGTTTCGAAAAGCCCCTGAGCTGCCATCTGTTGCTTTACATTGTGAGAAACACGATCCGGAGTGCAAAGGCCACTTCCTGAAACGTGTACACTGAGCTTCAGCCAAGGGAATGGGAGACAGAGGGGGGGGAAGGAGCTGGCCGTTTCGGGGAGTTTAGAACCATCACTCCCGTGGTACCACCTGAAAGCAAACAAGGCTCAATTCATTAGATGCAGTGCAGTGTTCCAGAGTCAGGGCTGGAGAATTTTGCTCCATAGCCACGCTGCCTTTGGGAGCCAGTTCGTGCACTTCGTACTTGCATGACTTTTGTCTCATTAGGATTAAGCTCTGTGGGTGTTTTTCAGGTTTCAACTCTTTAACTAACTGTAGTAATGCTGGCATAGGTTGAGCACATGTTGTACATGAACTTGTAAACATTTTTGGAGCAAATTATTATGTTCTGAAATTTTTTATTACTTCTGTCGCAACCATAATTAAGCTCACTTACGGATAAGCGCAGTACATGTTTATTATTAGTCACACAGTTGCTTCATTCTACGAGTCAGATATAACCCAAATGCTGAATCTGTGCACATGTCTGCTCAGAGAAGAGGAGCAGTTGTAGCCCGTTCTAATCCATTTTAATAGAAGACACAAGTACCATCTGCCATAATTAGCATATTTGATATATCACCAGTATGAAAAGAATTCTTCTCTGAGTTTGACAGGGGGGTTGAGCAGGCCTTTTCTGCATTAGAAAGCACTGAGAGCTCCACAGATGGCTTTCGGAAACAACAGGGCAGGCCGTGGTTTAACGTAGTCTGGAGCGGAGGGGCTCTGTCCCCCGGACGAGCGGAGCGGAGTAGATCCCTTTGTGGCGGAGAGAACGTCGGGGAGGACTGCCGGGCCCACCAGATGTCCGACCAAACAGCCGCGCGGAACCCAATACCGCCGAGCCCGGACGGGAGCGAGAGCATCTGTCACTATCCTCCTCCCGCTAACGGGCGCCCTCCATTAACCGCAAGTCAAACAGGTGCCTCAGCACCGCGGCCTCAGTCACCCCCACTTTCCCCAGCAGCCCCCTCTCTGTAATGCCGTTTAACTGTAGTGGATAGGACGCAAGGGTTCCATCCCCATCTTTCAGGTGTAGGTGGTCCATCTGGAGGCTGCGTGCAGCGTGAAGGCATCTAGGGGCGCAGCGTGAGAAAACCCAGGGCAGGTGATTTGTGAGGGCGTAATGTAACATTTATGGCTGACGGGGCCATGTGCTGAGGGAGTGCTCGGTATGTTCAGCACTCTTCCTGAGGGGCATGTTCAGTTTGTTGCTTCTTTTTCCTGGAAGAAGCCAGAATTTATTTCAAGCTTCAGTTAAATGAAGCCAACATGAGGGTGATGGATGATGGAGCCAATGCTTTACTGAGATGTTTACAGTGTAGCAGACTCTTTGCAGTTTCAGACCTGAAATTATGACCTTCAAACATACTTCTGATTTTACTGATTGGTAGCCTAGTGTTTACTTGTTTTAGATAATATGATGGCAGAACATAACTTTTTTTTCAAAAACTTTGATCTGTGGCTCAACCAAAAATTACAATCCCTTATTCATGAGGGACTGTATACTTAATTTGCCGAGTGCTGGTTGGACAATAGGCCTGTCTAGAACTTAGGTTTGTGTTGTTTTTGTCCTTATTGATCTGTGGTTACAGGTCAAAGTTTTGATCCTTATTTCCTTATCAGCATCCACTGTGTTGCTAGGTGTTTGTGAAAGAACCCAGTTATTCAATTTCAGGACTTTCGGGTTTTGTCTTGTTTTGTTTTTATTAAAAGGTTAGCAATTAACCTTAAATTTGAGTCAAATACTTAGCTCAGCACGAAGTAATACAGGCCTCCAGAAAGTCGTAAAGCAGCAAAATCACAGTGCGGCTTTCTTAAACTCGGCAAGTTTCCAAAGTTCCGTTTTACCTCCCAAAAGCTGCTTATTAGCAAAAGCCATTAGCCATAGCTCCAGGCTCGCATCTCCCTGGAGAACTGTATTGATTAGCGTTGTTGTGGTCACTGATGACTTTTTGCCCGGGGTAACCTTGGAGCAGTTTCTGCAGTGCTGTTTGTTTTCTCGTCCAGGAAAGGGTGTACTTCCTCATCCCGATTTCTCCATTTATTCTGCCCAGACGGAGCTTCCTCTACTTCGGAAAGAATGCCCGCAGCGCCTCACGTACGTGTGAGAGTTTGCCCCCCTGAGCAAACACAGACTAACAGGGAAACAAAGGCCTCGGATTAAAGACCTTTAAACCACGATAAAAGAGACATCATGTGCCAGCCAATATAAAAAAAAGTCTCTGCTATAGCCTCAAGGGGTTTAACTGGTGGCTGGCTGTCGGGTTTGGTTTTGAAATTCCGGCCAAAGTGGCCTTTCTGTGAGGGAGCAGCAGTGGATTATGTTTCGTGTTACTGCCCGTACCGCCTCAACCAGGGGCCTGTGCCAAGTCCAGCGCAGGAGCTGACAGCAGGGAGAGTGGCCAGTTGTTTGGACTGGTGTGGGGGTTGCGCGATGCGGAAGAATTCCGCACAGGCGTGCTTAGGAATGCCAAATTTGTTCCACGTGTAACGGGGAGAATTCGCTCCCATTGTTGTGCTAATGCCTCAGTCCTGCAGAGGGATGTTAACCTTTGATGATTTTTGACTGGGGTTGATAAAATATCACAAGATGAAATTGTTAATTGAAAATAAAAAAGATGAGAGAAAAAAATGTTGTAGTAAGTTTGTATTTGCTGAGAACAAACAGCAGTGAAATGAAACAGGCATCAGAGGCAGTCTTGTATCACCACCTAGACAATCTCAGAAATGTCCAGACTAAAGTGTACTTGAGATGGACAAACACAGGTACATTTGAAACAACACAGAGTGGAACTCCCAAGCTATTTTCCATCTTCATGACACAGGCCTATACTGTGATGACAGTTTGTTAGTTTGTTCTATCACACATCACATATGGAGATAAGGCTTTAGAATGATCTCCGGCAGCTGGTGCAGGGTGTGTTGCCGGATGATGTGTGTGTGAAGGGGATATGGGGGCTCTTGTGGACCCTCCTCTCATCCCAGATGGGGTTAGGGCAGATTAGTTATTCCCAGCATTTCCAACAGCCTTCCTGTTTTCCCAGCTGATCCAGGCTGGAGGAACCTCAGCTGTCCCGGGGCACTGATTAGGATTCCCTTCCCGGGCTGGTCCGTACATGGCCCCCTCGCCCCCCTGGGACCCCCTGCTAAGGGTACAACCCATGCGTGAAATCTCTGGCAACCGCCTATGAGAACCCGCCTGCCCTGAAAAGGAGGGGACACTGGCACGCTCGTCCTGTACCCATTGACACTCCAGATTGTCCGCAGATCAAGACTGTTTTTGTTTCCTCATAGCCCTCCACTAATGTAGGCTACATTATTTAAAAACAGCTCTCCTTTTAAATACTGACAAAACATCCTTATCGGTACGTAGTAACATTTCAGGTATGTGTGAATTTTTTGTTTTGAAAAATGGAAAAACATCTTATATCCATTTTAAGGGACAAAAATTTATCATTGAGTTGTTAAGGTGAATAAAGGATAGCCTGTAGAGGGTTTGGGCTGATAGTTATTTCATCTCAGGTTAGGGGTCACTATTGATCCCATGGTTGGTAGAGCCATTGAGTCAGTCTATTGAATACAGGCCTACTCTAATAATCAAACATTGCAATCAATACCAGTTTTAGTAATGCTTTTTGTTTACTACCGTATTCATTAGTAATGACCCTACAGCAGAAACTTAACAGCTACAAATGCAAATAAGCACTGAAATATGCTGTGAACACAAAAGGCCATCTCCCTGCTGGGCAGAGCGAGGAACATTATCTGACGTAGCTGGAGGGGACGTGCCTATTGATTGTCCTGAGAATCTGAGGACCACACTGAAAGAGTTACTGGTTAATCAATTGTATGAGTCACACAGTGCCGTGACCATGGAGAGGAGGGATAGTGTGGTCGTCTCCTGTTTGGGGCGGTAACCAAATCCCTGTCACAGTATCTCCTGGCCGTCAGTGGACTCTGCAGTGCCATCTCCCGGGGGATCATTTCATTACATTACATTATTATTGGCATTTAGCAGATGCTCTTATCCAGAGTTTTATTTATTTTACAATTTTATCCATTTATACAGCTGGATATTTCACTGAGGCAATTGTGGGTTAAGTACCTTGCCCAAGGGTACAGCAGCAGCGCCCCAGCGGGGGACCTTTTGGTTATGAGTCCTGCTCCTGAACCACCGTGCTACATTACCACCCTGGGTCATGATCACTCGTGTGCTTAAAATTCGAACGGAGCAGCGGTTATTCTCATGTCTTAGAATCCTGCGGCGTATTTGAATGTCACATCCCGGTTCACTGTAACATGGGGACCACTGTGTTGCTCTTCTTTGCGCCTCTCCCCCCATAGCTCTGGAACTCAGACTCAAATGGCATCCAAGTCGAATAGAGCTTGTATTTGTACAAACAATATGAGGCAAAAATTCAATGAAGCAATACCGTGTGAACAGCCACGGTACATCATGAACATTGGCATAACTACGGGCGTTGTTTGGTATGATGGGAAGCTTTTGTAAAACAGGTTTACTTAGATGACATTTACTGTCTCTTAGAGATCTAATTTCAGGCAGCGAACACAGCTAAAATAGCTTTTTCTTCCCTTTGTGTGGTTCATGCTGCCAACAGCACAACTTTGTGAACTTTTCGGAACAGCTGACTCCACTTTAGTGAATGGTGCTCAAGGGAAAGGTGTCACCTTCAGGAAGTGTTGCTAAGGAAATGTACTGAGATGCTCTAAGAGGTTAATTATTCACAGTTTGCCAGCCTGTTTGATGACCTCTCATCACGTCCAAAGTACAGTTCTGCACCCAACCACGTACCTAATGAACCAAGTCATTCCATGTACTTTTTAAATGTAGGCAGTCTCATTTAGGGTGGCCTCCATTATATTATATACATGCTTGCATCCAGAGTGTGTAGATGTACACAAATATTTTTATGCAACCATTCTGTCTGCAGGTAGTCAGTTGCTCTGTAGAAGCATGGGCTGACCAGCTAATAATGGTATAAATGGCCTTTTTCTGTCCATTTTGCATTTTGCCAAATTCTGCAGCATGCATAAAGGAAATGTGGATAGTCACACAGTCTTCTTATTCCTATTCTTCCTCTGAAAAATTAGATTTTTACAAGAGAACATCATGTAACTTTACTGTTGCTACTGTAATGGATGGAGTCTACTCATGCTTTTTTGGTTTGTTTCAGTAAGAGCGGGATGGCTGAACTCAGTAGCACAATGGTCTGCAATTTAGCCAAACAGTGGACCATTAGCCGCACTTACTGCTCTCGCAGTATTGTAACATAACAAGAGGTGAGAGAAAACCCCACTGACCAAAAGTGGTCTTTTTAGCCTTGGATATAAATAACCTTCAGTCCAGATTCTCAGGAAGTCAGATGCATAATGCAGCGGGAATGCGCGAGCCGCGCTGTGAACAATTGGTGAGATTGTTGGCGGCAGGCTGCCATTTTTGTCCCACAACATCCATTTTACTGAAGCCCGGCCAGTAATCTTAAACAACGGGTTGCTGCAGACCGAGAACAAACATTCCCAGACCTCTGTGCGCGGAAGCCTTAAACGCAGTTCGGTCTGAACTGATAGCCACGCCGGCGTTGATAGCGTTAAAGTGCTTGCACAACGACGTGCTCATACCTCTCTCCTGTTCAGATAGAGTGAGTACAGCGGTGTATTTTTAAACGTGGTCTTGAAGCAAAGTTTTCTTTGTGAAATGTTCCACAGAGCAGTCACAGAAACGTCAAGGCTGCGCGGCGGTTTCGGTTTGGCCTCGGCCCGCACGGTCCATTAGCTGAGGTCTCCCTCTGCGCACTTTAAAGGGGAAAAAAGTGCTGTCATCTTGAATAAACTTCCTGTCGTTATGGAGCGGGGATGACCGCGCTGTGCGAGCGGGATTTTTCCATTTTCGCTGGGTGTGAGAAGGACATCCAGGATCTCCAGCCCTGTTTCCGCTGGCCCGAAGCACCAGAGGGCTTCCATCACCCCCCCTCCTCCCAGCCCAAAACAATGCGTTGCAGGTGTGCAAGACACATTGAAATAGTTTACGCGTAAGCTGGAAGCGCCCCATTTGTAAGCCGGCCAGGCGTTTGCAATTAAACCTGAATTTAGTGGTCTTTAGGCTTGGCTAACCACAAAAGTGTTTTTCTTCTCCATTCCCTACCTGCTTTCTCAGCTCTCAGGGAGTGAGAAAGCTGTAGTGGGGGGGGGTGTAGGTCCACGTAACAGTTTACCTCTGGCACTTTGTCAGTGCTAAATTCACAGTCTTTCTGTCCTCCTTCCACACAAATTTATGTTTGTTTTTTTTTATTTATACAGTCAAGTTGTAACAGGTAGAATTACCCATTTCTTCTAAATAGACATTTTGTAGTATATATTAAAATATCTAAATAGGCCTAATGCCTCAAAAGGCCGATATGTTGACCAGTAAGTTTTATCCGAGTGGTCTTTTTGTTGTGTGAGTTGTGGAAAGTACTGGCCCGGTTCCAGGAGGGAAGCTAAGAATGCCTTGGATTTAAGCCTGACCCAGGCTTGTGGCGTCCTCACTGACCACTGGAGTCCCTTTGGCCTAGATTCCCAATGAGATTTAATCCTGCCGGGCTCCCACTGGACCATTGATTACAGTACATTAGTTATGGTGTAAGTGAGTGGTTTACAGTCACTCTGCGGGTGCCTTCTGCTACCGCCCAGGATTATCAAATTAGCCGACAGACAGATTCGCTCCCACAGTCCAGCTAAGCAGCTTTTATTTTTGCACAACTCTGAAACATGCGCTTGATTTTCCATAGGCCTTTGATGCAGTCGGTTCTCGTGTTCTTTTCTTGTGTGGAGCTCTGATCCACAAACCCCTAGTAGCCCAGGGCCCCTCTCTCTCTCTCACCCACACACGCGCACACACACTCACACACACCAAAAAATAAGCATGTGGTAACGTTTAGAAGTGAACAAATTAGCAATGGGTGTGGTGTACCGTTAAGCTGAGTGTAATATAATTCATGGCCATATTGTGCTTGAGTTTGCTGCCTGTAGACACTGATCATGTTGTTTTGTAGTAGCTACTTTTATTATTCAAAAAAGCTGTTTAATTTTGTTATCATTCAGTTCAGTGGCGGCGGGTGAGCTGGAAACAGGGCAAGCCCGAACACTACCTTTAAATATATTCACAGAATAATCGACACCAATTGTGTAATTGTCCGAAATGTGTGTGCTATTGCGAAAGATACAGCATGAGATTGTTTAATTAACAAGGATGGCAATTTGAATAAGTGGCAAGTAATCCCAAAGCTTTCTCTTAAATGTTTCACATTATAGCTCTCTTGTGTTACAAAAATTCAAATTACAAAAAGGAGCTAAATTTAGTTCAATCGATTTAAATTACTGAGAATAAACTTTTAGGTTAGGTGGAGTGCAATGAACAATAAAGTTTAGAACACAGACCTCGTCTCACGTTGTAGCTTTTGCAAGCACACAAACTACAGACAATCTGCACTGTTTCGCGAGCATAATCATTTAGGCTATTCTAATTTCGCGATTGGTGTTGATTATTCTATGAATTATTTGTTTCATTGTAAATCAAGGAGGATAAAGGCGAACAGGTTGAAAGTGATGACAGATTTAAAGGTAGTGTTCAGGCTTCCCCTGTTTCCAGCTCTCCCGCTGCCACTGATTCAGTTAGAATTTAAAGAAAACTGACTTATAAATGTGCATTTTAGCTTGCATGGTGTAGTTTCTCTCAGGTGGCAATCACTCAACCCCATGTGGTACTTTTTCATTGTCTTTTAGTAATGAATGTGTACTTTTTGAGTCTTAGACAGTATTTTTCGCTTACTTCAGTAACCACATAATCTGTGATGTCATGTAACAATCTAACACACACAGCCTAATGCTAGCTCAAATTCGCTCTCAAAGTTAGGGACACAACACCACAGTGGCTCCATTGGAACAGCTTTGACATCAGAAACCAGGGCTATTATGAAACTGTGTTATTGTATCATGGAAGCTGTACCCAGCATGCCTATGGTGTGTGCCTGCAGCTCCAGATGTGGCAGATGACAGTCCGGGCAATGTACGTGGACCCGCGCAGGCTGAATCCAAATGAAAATGCACGCTTGTTAGCGCGCCACCGTAAAACCTCTCGCTCTAAGCTGACATGGAGAGCCTATTAGCGGTTGTCTTTTGTAAGAGGGCTTTTACAAAAGCCTTATCCTACATATTCTGGGATTTACAGTGCAGCATGTAGCACACAGCATGCGAACCTAATTGTGAAAGCAACCCTGTGGCCTGTATTAAGGGCCCCCACAGAACAGCTTCCCTTGACTCATCTCCCATTCTGCATTTATTAATTTTTATTCTCCTTACTGTAGGTAAATTGGTTGGAGGCAGGTCACTGCTAGGACATTTTCAGTCACTGTTGGGTATTTCATTCATAGTGTGACATTTCCTGCCAAGGCTGACATATCCTACTAAGTCTGAGAAAATGTCCCGCTAAAACGGAATATTTCTGTTTGTCTATTTTGACCAAACATCCTAAGCTGTGGATGTCCAAAAAATGTCTAAAAATTTACACTGTATCCAAGACAGGAGAGAAATAAAGAAATACTGGGAAAACATGGCAAATGAGACTCCGGCAGTGTGTCGTCTTGGTCGTTATAGGAGCTTTTAAACAGTATGGCACGGCACTCTGTCCCTGACAGAGAGTGCTGGGGAAAACACTTCACCCCTATAGACCGTTCAAAAGCTTTGACTCACGTGTCAAGCAGAATGCAATAGATACCTCCCTGAGCTCCCCCTGCTTACTGCAGGCCTGAAACAAAGCAGCCATAGTGGTGGCTGGAAAATTACCACCTCTCTTACCGTTGCCATTTATCCTGGAGATTGATTGTATTTTAGGCAATTTCTTCATTTTTTATAAGAAGCACAGTGAGCATTTCAATGTGCTGTGATTTTATTATTTTTTTTCTTGTGTGTGTTTGCGCGCGTGTGCGCATTTGTACCGACTTCATGAAAGAGCATTGTAACAACGACAGATGGGGAATTAGAACATTATCTAGCATGGTCTCTCTCTCTGTGGTAGGTCAATGCACGACAAGGTCCCAGTTCTTGTGTTCAGGTAATTTCACCTCTTGCACAGAGGCTTTGTGCGGGTCTGTTGCTAGGGGACGGTTACACAGGTGAGGGACCACGGCAGCATCTAACCCCACGGTTTAGATTTCACCGGGATTTCGTTCTGTTTGGCTTGCCCATTTGCAACACTGTCGGACAAAAGTTGTTCCAAGTTGTGAAAGGAGCAGTGTCTTTCCTCAGCTTTTGAAACTGCATAGATTTTCTTTGCTCAGATGTAGGCCACCTGTTACCTTACCTGAAACTAGGAGGAGGTTTAAGAAGGATCAGAAGCAGAGAACAATTAGAATGATCTCTATGGTGAACTCTTGTGTGGGCAGTTCATTTTCATGACACTACCAGTAGTTTGAGTCTAAACCGGTCAGTTATTTTCTTTTGAAGACTGATGTTTTGTGCAAGCCATAAAACTAAATTAAATAAATTAACAGATATCCACATATACTGGGAAACTGCTTTTGTTGATAATCCTGGAAAAATGCTGTCATCCTGGAAGGGCATACTAAGAACTGCCTACGTGCCCATATAGCAGTTTCATAAGCTGCTACCCAAGAGCCACATGTGCACATTTGTTCCTTGGCCAAGGATGCATACAAACAGGTGACAAACCTGTAAGCTCACATTGTAGTCATAGGTTTTTGGGCACAACGCAACTCTGCTCACCCTAATCAGCATCAGGTGTGCTGCCAAAAGTACGCAAACACTTGTTGTGATCAGAGCTCTAGGGCAAGACCAATCACTCCAAAATTATGACAGCCACCTCAGGCAACTGCAGGTAAACTTTGCCTCTCTTTACCTCTTCCCAGCAGCCACTTGGGTTCAGTGTTAACCTCTTAATGAGCACATGTGATTCATGCTGTGATTTTGCCACTCTTGTTGTTTCTGTGTAATGTTCCTCAGCTGCTCACAGCTGTCCTAGAATACAGTATTGTGTAGTGTTAGCATAAACTCTAATATAGTGCTGTATGATATAGCAGGCCATATAGTATAGAATGTAGTAGAGGCAGCAGTATGGTGTAGTAGTAGGGATAAGGGGTTATAACCCAAGGATTGCCACTTAAGTTCCCTGGTAGGTCTCTACTTTTGGACCCTTGGGGAAGGTTCTTAAACCAATTTGATCCAGAGAGTGTCCATCTATATAAATGATTAACATGTGAAGATTGTAGGCTATGTAGGTTGCTCTGGATGAGCTTCTGATAAGCAAATATATTGTAATGTAGTACCGTATTCTGGAATAGTGTATATTTTATATTTAGTATAGTATACAAGTAGGCCTATAACAGAATATGGTACAGGATAAATAGTTAATAAAAATAAACTGTATTTTAGCAGTATCCCATGTATCCAAACATGGTGGACGTCTGGACTCACCTCACCGTGTTCCTCTGTCCCGCAGCTGCTGGAGAAGCACAAGAGCATGGATAGCATGGTGGAGCTGCTGGAGATCTACCAGGAGGAGGATGATGCGTACGGGGTGCTGGTGGAGGCCACCACCCAGCTCTACCAGTACCTGCTGCAGCCCTTCAGAGACATGAGGGAGCTGGCCATGCTGCGGCGGCAGCAGATCAAGGTGAGAGCCGCGCGGAGGAGAACGCACGACCCGCTAACCTGAAGACTTGATGTAGAGGAAAACATAGGCTCTGCCCCAAGAACTGATCCAGGTTCAGCCGTTGTGCACACAGTGGTTAATGGGAGTGTTTTGGTTAGGTAGTTAAGCTGATCCTGGAACAGTGGTTGGGAGGCAGAACAATGCCCTGAGCCATAAAGGACAACCACAGGGAGTATAAAGGCTGTGAATGTCTTCCTTCTGTAGAGACTTCCATGATATACTATACAGTTTAAACAAATATGCATAGAAACCCCATAGAAAACCCCACTGCTGCACAGACACAGTTGAAGATAGTTGGATATGATGTTATTAGTCTTCATTTGACATAGAAACCATATGGATCATTCACAATGGTTTATGATTTTTGAAACAGCATGATGTAATGTGCTTTTGGATTTTAAACAAGGGAATATTAGCTGTTTGTCTATACAGTATGTCTGTTACTGTAACATTCCTTTTTAAGTTCAGGTTCTTGGTGGTTCTTCCAAATGCTTTTACTCAAGCCACATAATAGGCAGACACATCAGCTTGGCTCCGTAACCTGGTGCTGGCCTTTGTACAAAACCAGGGTTACAGGCCAGGGGCATGGCTCGCAAAACTGTTCTGTGATACGTTATCAGTCAGCTCAGCAAGTTTATTTAAATGTTCTGTGAAGTGGAACTATCAATTAACCTGTCCAACCACTGTACATCATCGTGTAACATGTTTTCATTTTCAATTGTTCATTCTTGTCCACTAGCTTATGTGCAATAGCTGTAGCTATCAATAGCTGAAATTAGCTTTACTTCTAATGAGGATTTGCACAAAATATAATGAACTTTAAATGCTTTTAGCTTTGGTTAGTGAATTTAAAGCAAGGGTACTCTGTAAACGTCCATTATTTTTCTTCTGCGTTCAATCCTATGATTGTATATTTCTTCAATTTTGTGTGACATATTATGGCCCAGGCCCTACAATGGAAACAATGGGAAAAAAATGAGCCAAGCCTTGTCAGGCCAGCCCAGCCCAGCCCAGCTTGGTTCCAGCATGGTTCTGTCTTGAACCATGTTCTGTCTTCTGTTCTGTCTCTCTGGGTATAAGCAAGACCCTGGACTAAGGCAGCAGGTATCAGGAAGCAGACTTGTTTTGATCTGGGAGAAAACTCTATGAAATCCAAGCTTACTTACAGTATGAAAGAGAGGATCAAGATATTAGAGAGGAATGGGAACCAACTGTATCTTTCCCTCGCAGACAGCCATACTCACAGAGTGCAGGATGGAACTGAAAACATCTCGTTTTCAACAGGTCTTCTCATGTTACTCTCCCAGCATCAAGCGGATTATCTCACCGACTCACTCCGCTCTCATTACAAGGGCACCAGAGTGACGTTTAATTGCGCAAAATGTCTGTGCTTTGTTGGCTGCTACTGTTTTAAGCAGCTAACAATCGCTAAACAAGTCTCACGAGGGGCTGATTCGAATCTAAGCGTTTAGAGTTTTAGCCACATGTTTTTAAACCTGATTGGGGCCTGCTAAACTGGGCTTTGTTTTCTGGTGGCACGATATTGACTTCAGGATTGTGAGCATTGCCAGTGTGGCTTTATCCAGTCTGTTCTCTGTGGCACGATCCAACTATGTATGTGAGAATGCCACTGTATATCCGTGGTGCTCAATCTTTTTACAAGGGTTTTAAAGATGCCTTTTAGCCATTAGCTTTGAAGGCACCCTTATCCACTGTGACTTTTAACTTTGCGCATACCTACTGCAATCTGTTTAAACAGCTCAGCTATGTTAAACAACCCCACAACTGTCAGGGTCTTCTCTATTGCATTTCCTTGTCACTATTATGTAATAGAAATACCAATCTTAATTAGATATTTTCCAGATAAAGGTAATTATTGTCAGCCAGATCAATCTTAAGCATGCTGCTGTGTCCTATAGCTAAGCATTCAGATAGAGAAGAGATTTAAATTTGATTGGTCCTGTTCATTTTGGCATTGTGCAAGCATGCGCCATAAGAAATTGCGAGCTCAGTTGGGCCGAATGGCCTGTTCTCGTCATAATATGTTCTTATGTTCTTAATATGTTCTTATGTTCATATTCCATGCTGAGATGAATGTTGAATCCTGTTTGCCCAAGTAGTTAGAAGCACATTATTACTGCACAAATACAGCTCTGACATTTTTGCATGTAGTTATCAGTGCTCTTTTGCATCTAGTTATCAGTATCAGTATAAAGCATAAAACAAAGTCCATCACTGACATCCATCAGAATTGTAATAAATCTCATTGTTATTTGGAGTCCAACAGTCAGAAGAGTAGGGTACGTTGCATTCCTGCACGCTCAGAGACCTAAAAGCAACATTTTCCCAGTCCCGCACTCTGTGGGTGTCGGCTCCCTTGGGTAGTTATTTTCGCAATCTCTTGGGTACGGCCGTCCAACACGGAGAGCAGAATTACAGAGTTCGCCTTGCTGAAGACCACATTCCCTCCCCTGCAGGCTTCTGTTTGCTCCTACCGTCTCCTACAAAACCAGCTGCGACACAAAGAACCTTGCCTCAGAGACTCCGAGCTCCGGGGGCAGCGGTAGGTTTGGCCAATGCGGGAGGGGGTGGGCCATGTAATAAGCGCTTCAATATACAAAAGAACTCCTGGAAGTATTATTACAGAGCTATTTTTTCTGCACAGCACATTGCTATTAATAGGAGCCAGAGGCTATAATTCGACCATCCTGCCACTTCCTTGCTAGTTCCTTTTTTCACCCATTTTTTCCTTAAAGCATGAGCTGTGATGTTTTCTTTAGATCAGGATAGTATTTTCAGTTTTACAAGCCCTGGGAATTTTGTCTGTCTGTCTCCTCTTAATAAATGACTCAACAGAAATGGGTTTCCACTTCAGAGATGCCTAAAATCGTGAGAGTTTACTCTCATCTGAAAGGAGAATTGATCAAATAAGGCAACTACTCACCATTGTGCATGTCAACAAACTCTGTTTTTGGTTTTTCTTAAAGTCACTTTAAAGAATGTGCTGTTTCATTCTTTTTGACATGTTCGACACCTTTTCAGGGAGAAATCCTTTAGATTATTCTCGGTAGCTGCTGTTGTATGTATGTATGTACAGCAGCCTGTTCTGAAGTCCGTCGATCAACTGTAAAAAGGTGCTTGGCACGAAACACAATGCAGAGGCAGAAATTAGGCTGAGGAATTCGAGAGAAACGCAAGGCATGTAGGCGTATGGACCAACTCTCTGTTTCCCAAACTGAAACACTCCTACCCCTAAGGGGTATGTGGAATGTCTCTGGACAACACTTTGGTAGTTAAAGATACATTTTTTAGATAATCCAGGGAGTAAGCTCAAAAAGCATTTAGCTAGGAATTGTTTGTGTAATGTGCCCTTCTGAAATGTTGAACTACTTGTCCTTGTACGTTTGTGACTTATGACCTATGCAATTGCAATTCAGTTTGGGGTAAAGCCTGCCATTTAATTAGGTGCTATTTAGTCTTTTATTATATTTAGTCATTTATTAGACCTTCCTTGTCGGAGTGACTTACAAAGTAGAAGTACAAAGTGAATCTGAATAAAGTTTCAGGTGCTGGCGTCATTACGGTACGTGGCGCTTATGACAGCGTGTGAGCAGGGGTACGCAGTGCGAGGGGAAGGCTGTGGAGGCCGGATCGGCCGATATCTGCGGCGGCCAATGCAGCTCTGTCCCTCGCCCGCCTCCGGAGCGCCTGCTGACAGGCCTGTGTGAGCAGGTGGGCAGAGCTATTTCCAGCACGCGCCGCGCACATCACTGCTGCTGCTGCTGCTGGGGGGAAGTTCTCACAGCCCTTAAAATAGGCCTCGCTGCCAGTCGTCGAGAGAGGGACAAGGCTGCGGCCTTTACGTCGGAGGAGGTCTTTTTCTGTCCCGTCGCTCCCAAGGGCTCTGACGAGACAATGCAGCTCGCAGCACTCGCTGAGTGACTGAGTGAGTGAGTGAAAGGCCCCCTGTGGCATGAACGAAAAAACAAAACATCAATCTTCTGGCCTTCTTTACCGGATGCATCAGACAGTGTAAACAGCCATCGGGGGTAAAGGAGACACAGAAGGTGTTTCTCAAGTCACAGTAAAGTGTAGAATCGGCGTTTGCTATATGCTGCGTACCTGATATAAACTATTTAGATGTGTATATGGAATTTACAACCACATTTAGATAACATAAAAGTTTTCTAAGGAAATTCATGTGAAGAAACAGGGTGGAAGCACAAAGGTCAAAACCCATATTACAACTCTCTTTAATCTCTTCACAAAACGCTGCCAGTGTTCCCTCTTCTCTCTGGCAGTGGGTCATGTTCAGTTAAAGCACCTCTCCCTTTACTACAGAAGGAAACAACATTCAAAACCTTATGCAAACACAAAGAGCAAACAGGATTTCTGACTTGAGTGGTTTATTCCACTTACTACGGCCGGGCTTTGTATGGGGCATCTGGACCCGACACAGTGAGAGGGAAGGCAGGATATTTGTATCTAATTTGCATGCTGTTTTTTTTTTTCGCCCCGCAGTGAAACTGAACATTCAGGTGCAAACGAGCAACTCTCTGGCATGTTAAAACTGAGCTCAAAGGTTCAGCTGGCTCCCGAGTGCCAGTGCCGTTAGTGGCACCTTGGTAATTTGGGCCTGGGTAATGCTCTGTCACCTAAAACAAAGCCACACCTTGATTACAGTCTGGTGTCATTTACGCAAGATTCCACTGTTCCTAATGAAGGAAGGTATCAAAGGGTCACACAAAGCAGCCAGACCTAGCTCTTTTGTGGAATTACTGAGTTTGATGGATACTGTCAATTTCAGACCAGGAGAGATTGAACTAAATGCAAATAAATGTTGAGAGACAGAGACAGAGTAATAATTGGAGATTATTATTCTTTTACAAGGAAACATGCCATTAGGGATCTCATCCAGATTGTCCCTCCCACTTTAAGTGAATCTTGGTGACTGTTTGGCCCTTAGTATCCTAATAATTTATGTTATTTTATAAAGAAAATTAGTGTTCTTTCCTCCTCATGGTAACTTATTCCTGATCTTGCTTTGTCTTAGTGTTTAGATAAAACATCAGTTTAGCCACATACATTTATGTCTCATTATTTGTTGCCAGTTGAATTATAGAAGAAATTTGTTGGAATACAGCCTTTACGTTTAGGACAACACAACTTCCAGTTACAGATGACTTGGTTTCTCATGTTTACCAGAAGAGCAGCTGTCTGTCTGAGGATCTAAATCTATCTTTTTCCTGCTTTTTCCCCCATGGGTAGTTTTTGTGTGAGCAACAGCTCCTGATAGAGTCTGTCTAGGTGTATATCCTGAAGAGGCTACCTCCGGTCTTTAGCGCTGTAACTGAAAACACATTCTCTGCCACACTCGGAGCAGGGGGGCACCTCTGGAATCAAGTAACTGAAAACAGACCAGCTTGGCCGCTGAATGCTAACATCATTCTCCAGACGTCCAGAGCTGTTATTTGGATGTCTTCCACCTTCAGAGCCAGTAAGGAAGCCTGCAGCCAGTCCATTTCCTTATTCCATCACAATTACCCTGTTTCAGTAGTAGATGCAGGACAGCTCCATCAGTGTGGATTTTATGAGCATCACCAGCATGAGCAATCATTTATGGAACTGTTGTTCAGTTGTTATCAGGAAAGCATTCACCAGAAACATCATTCACACACTGAATGTTATTACCGTGCTGTTTTATTTCTTTTATCCCCATTTGAAAGAAGATTAGGATTTTGAGCTTGTTTGCCAGGTAGGTGCATGTTATGGAACTTAAATTTATGGCGATCATATCTGCTTAAGGGCAGAGTCTCTAAAATTAAATTTTTATCAGGCTGACTGCTGTCCTGTTATAGGGTCTAGACTTGACAGTTTTGTGGTTACAGGCCTGTTTTTGAGGGTCAATCTCAGTAAGTCGTGCCTCCCAGCTGTTTGTTACCATATGGTTTACTGTACCAGGATGTGAAGCCCTAAACGTGCTAAAATTCTCAGCAGGTCCTCGGAGTTGAGAAACTACAGATCACCTCCAGGCAGGGCCAGGGTGTCACTGTCACAGCCTGTTGCATGCATATGCTTATGACACAAAGCATGTGTCTGTGATTCAGGATGTAACACTACCATTAGAAGGGGGTACTGATAACACACACAGCCTGTATTCCCGCTCATTTCCTGCTGTCATGAGGGTGGGGCATGATTCCCCCTCACCAATGCCCAGTCATAATAGGAGTGCTCCTCTGCCTCCTGTACTGAGGGCACGTGATGTCACAATGGGCAAAAAAATCTCGTCAGCAGTTTGTACTTTAATTATTGCTGCTTTTAATAAAGCCTCCATTTAAAATAAAATGTCAAACGTGACCGGTCCCTCGGCAGCTGTATGTTATTAAGGAGGAAATGGTAGAAGAGCGGCTCTCACGACATACGGCGCTGTAGCTCCCGGTGAATGAATGGGCAGTCTGTGAGGGATTATGGGATACGGTGGCTGAGGTGCCTGTGTGGGGGATGAATGAAACATTGTAGACTCGTCTATTGTGAGCTGGAGTGCTGCCATGTCAGAGCGAGTCTCCTGTTACAGGCAGTTTGAGAGAGCCATGAATAAGTCATGAAGCTTTTTCTGCTCATAAGTTTACACCTAACAAAGGAAGCTGTTCTCCACTGCTTCAGTGGTTAGCTTCTTGGTTTTGCAGGCCATTATGTCAGCGATGAGAGGGCAGAACAGAGTGGTAAAAGACAGATCTGGACTAGAGGCCAGAAGGGTTGTAGGTGACCTACCTACTGTTGATCATTGCCATTGAAGTGAATAAGTGTAGAATTCAAATGTCACCCTGAACATTTTGTGTCCATTTCAAGGGTCATTTGGAATGTTTAATCCTAGCTATTAAGACCGTGGAGAGGACATTTAAAGTTTCTTTTTATGTCAAAGATCATGTTTGCTCTTAAAACTGAGGTAAGTGTAGAACAATGAGTAGACAATGTACCTGAACTTTTGACCTTATTCCTCTATCTAGATAAGTAAACTGGTATGACAACTTCTTATCGGTTAAAATTTGTTTATAAAATGCAGAGTTACAGTTTTTTAAGAAGTGTCATGGAAAATTGCTGAACAGGCAACTTATGGTTGGTCATTTTGGAATCTGAGGCCCTTCTAAACCTAAATCTACTTAGATAGAATCTCATAGATTTAATAAGAGAGGATTTATCTCTAGAGAATGCCATCTCCATTCTACTCTTGCTTAAGTTGCAGGCAAACCAAACTGTTGAGGTGTACTGTGAGGTTTACCATACAAACACATAGCATTACTTTACACATCCATTAAAAGATAGTGGGTAGTGGACTATTATCAACAAAAACAGTCTGTAAGATCTGCCGGTGATAAAACACCTTAAGTTCAGTCAGTTTGATAAAGTGTAGAGGATACAGATGTAAAAGGTCAATTTGCGGATGTGGTTGGTTTGACTTGGCCTGATAACCTATCCTGTGGTATGTGCTGTGGTGTGTGGGAAAAGACCGATTTCAGGAGCTGCCAGTCAGTGTATCGGCAGTGCAGATTACTGCGTTGACTGGCTGAGTGCTCGTTTAAGACCAACGTTTTTGCTTAGCAAGCTCATCATTCCTGTTTTGTGAGATTTCCCCCAACTTTCTGTTTTTGGCCTGGACCTCTCTCACACCTCCCATTCAGCCAACAGCCTCAGGTCAGGGTCCACAGCTAACAAACTGCCATATTCAAATCAAGCTGAGATTCCTACTTGATTGTAGGACAACTGATTAATTGCCAAGACGCTCATCTTAAAAAGCTCTCTTCTACTGTTGTTGGAAACAACATAATAACAGGTAATGTTTTTGTATACTCAACTGAGACAAATGGTGGAGTAAGTGTCACAGTTACTTTTGCAGTTGTCAGTTGATTGTTTGTGTACAGATCAGTTAAAAAGTTAACCAACCAGTTTTATCCAGTCTGGAGTAGCTTTAAAACAATATGTTACCAACAACACTGCAGTGAGCTGGCTTGTGGAATAGTTTGTATGCTCATATGATGCTCAGGGTAAAAGAGGCCCATGATTTGTTGTAGTTCACATTCCTTAGCTTGTTGTAGAATACATCAGGAATGAAAAATGGTGTTTTCTGATTTGTGCGTATGGATCTTGACCAGACTGGAAAAAGTGCACGGCCATCAATTTCTTTATAATCTGGCATTAGTCATTCAAAATGCAGGCAGAGGACAGGATGGCAGCTGGGTAATTTAACAAGAGTAATAGCTGGTTAACCAGCCTTCAATCACACTTAGTAGGGGATGGCCTGTTAATGATGTCACCCCTTAAAATGCTTATTTCTCAGCTCCTTACAATGCTGAGAAACTCTCCAGAGCTCTATGCCAGTACCGGAGCTCTGAAACAGCTCTCTCCTATTAAAAAAGGCAAAGAAGTCCTTAAGGTGATCCCCCCCCCGGAGAGTATCTCTCAGAGAGGACGTTAAGTTTGATGCTCTGCTGTAAATATATGCCCGTGTATTAAGTGTGAATTATGAGCTTTCGGCGCCCCCTGCTGTAACTCTCCACCAAAGCTATGGAGTGTGACTGCTGACTTGTATAGGACCTCCCATCAAGTCTATATGGCAGGACCCACTGAGTATCTTTCATATTGGTTAGATTTGGAGCCAGATTGTGAGTCTACTTCAGGAACCCCTATTAGGCATGGTCTGAATTGATCTCTTCTGTTCTCCTCTTGCACTCAGCAGTAATTCAAAGCTGTTGTGCAGGCTCCCCATGGAGAGGACTCCATGGCAAGAACAGCCAGCTCTCAGACAGATTCCTGTGAATGTGGCATTTGTATTTTTTGGTGAAAGAAGACACAGCAAAAACAGTGTTTGAAAGACTCAGTATACCTTGTATTGGCTGACATACAAAAAGGAAGACGGCTCTTGACATTATCCACGTTGTTGACTTAGTATAGTAGTTTAATTACCCCTACACAAAAAACACGGGGGCAAACGGATCACTTCTGGTAAATACATGCCAGCTCTTTGACCCACAGTGTCGATTGTCTCAATGAGATGGTTAATGTCGACTGTAGATCTTTTTGAAACACCTAGTGTTGTACAATGTAATGCAAAAACATTACTTTAAATTGTACCAGAGATTCTTTTCATCCTTCACTGCTATTCAGAAATAAAAACAAGCAACCACAAGCCAAATCTAATAGGCATTGCTACTCCTCTGGCATGTTAATTTTCTTTCAAATTTGAAAAGTATAGTGAGTTTGACGGGATACAAAGTCATCGGTGACCAAAGAGATGGTCATACTGATGAGCAGGTGAAACACCAGCTCAGTGTGTGAGCCATGGAGCCGCTTAGTCACAGACAGTTTGGCCTCATCTCAGCCTGCAAGGATTCAACCAAGATCAGAAGGCAATTAAACCAAACCATGTGCTCTTAGTTAAAGGCTTTAACTCAGCTGTGGAGAAGTGGCGCAAAGTTCCGCTGAGAGGTTTGGCTAAATTCTATGTGGCCGACAATGAGTAGTTTCCCAGAAACACAGTAATGTCAGATACCGTGAAAAGCCTTTCAGCTCTGCATTTGACATTAATCAAATGAACCGGTTGTTGGATGTTGGTCTATCAGCAAGAGAAAAGAGAAATGAGCAGCCTGAGTCTATTAATTATTGGGTGTCTAGACCCAGTGAGGAAAACCATTCAAAACGCAACTGAGACGTTTTCCATGACATCCTCATTTCATTATAATTGTGTTTCCATTCAAGGAAACGTAAATCAGCGCAAAGCAGGCCCATGTAACGAGTTGAAGATTATTGGTTCTATTTATTTTAATTTTCCTTGCGTCTGGAATCAGGAACACGTGAGGCTGTCCTCCTGGTGGAAACGTTATACATGTCTGTTTCTTCGAGAGTGAAGCAAAGGTTCCAGCGTCCATGTTTGAGGCATATTTCTGCAGTGAGATCACGTCTGACAGACAGAGAGCTGGTGGTCCCTTTCCGTGAGAGGACAGCGACTCCCACGCAGGGTGTGGTGACAGTACAGTGACGGGACACATCTGCCCCATGGCAATGTCGACCCAGGCCTCCACCGGACCTCTGCAAACAAGAGGATGAAACAATTAAAAGAGGAATCCATCAGCTCATGCCTGCAGACCATGTGTGTGCAGTGCGCTTTCTTGTATGAAATTGCAGAGAAACATCTGCTTGCGATTTAGCGCAGATATTAGCATGTGAATGTGAGTTTATGGGCACGTGAGGCCACTAAAGGCCGTCATCAATTTATGTTCTGTTCCAGCTTCGAAGCTCATGCGAAGCTCGCTCTGTTTTCATTCATGTATTTATTAGCAGCTTTGTGTTTATGCAGGCTTGCTTTACAACTTTAACAGGGCTTTCATTCCCAACGGCTGATTTTTTTCACTACATAAAAAAGTCACGTTCCATTAGACTCAATGTACCATGTACTTGTGTTTTCTATACCTGCTGTGGTCAAGTGACTTTGTCCCTGCCATATGATCACCCAGCTGGGTTTCTTGTCAGGTTTGGTCATGTTTCTGTTGCATCTCTCTGATATCAGCCCTGACAGAGTAGAAATCCATTAACGCTCACAGACTAACCCATGCACCCACCCTAAAATCATTGCATTACAGTCCTGTCACAGGCTGTCATAAGTTGAGGCAGGTCAACTATTTGTCAACCTCTGTCTCTTACTTGGGTCATTCACCTGAATCACCTGGCCCAAAGACCTGGCTTGTGTTCAGAGCATGGGATTCACAGCGCTGCCCTCTCTCCCCCAGATCTCCTTAGAGAATGACTACCTGGGCCCCCGCAGGATGGAGGGTTTGAGGAAGGAGGATGCGGACTGGCAGAAGAAGGCCCACGAGGCCGTGCTCTCCATCCAGGACTTCACCGTCAAGTACTTCGAGATCACAGCGCGGGCGCAGAAAGGTAACCCAGAGGTCCACACTATATACGGCTTGACTGCAAGGGATCTGTGGCTTTGTGGGAGGTTAAGGCTTCATTCCAAACTTTTGGACAAGGTACCCATTGTCTATCTACCTTTCATTCAGTACAAGGTAACAGAGTATTAGGATAGTGGCTTTCCCACTGGCTCGGGTCCTTATTCTGTTTCACACCACAGAAAGCAAGATAATCTCCTGATTGGACAAGCATTCCACACCTGGTCCATTACACATTATGTCGCTTATTAGCAGATAGTTTTAGTCAGGGCAGCTTTCATTACTTACCGTGTGCTGGAGGAAGTGTAGTTAAGGTCTCTTCCCAGTCTAACCTCAACTAATTTTGTCTTTAACTCTGAGCAACAAATTTAAGCATCATCTTATTTCCTTTCTTACCATGCATTATTTATGGCAGTTGTTGCAGTTACTCAAATTATGACACATTTGTGTGACAAACAAAACACTTAAAGCTTGTTTTAATTTGTTAGGTTAGACACAACCCATGTTTAGAATTTAGATGAAGCTATGGTTGATTTTATTTCTCTTCAGTCAATTAGGGAATAAATAGTTCATTGTTCGATTCATGAAATGAAAATCAGGCAGCATTTTCTGTGGTGATTTTTCAGTTAATGAATTTAATTCCAGTGAATTTCTTGAATTGGCTGAATTGAAATTTAATGGACACCAACTCTGTTTAGACTGGATTTTTCCCTAGTGAGGCAAAGCAGTGCCATTGCCTCACCCACTCATAAGCTGGGTCACTGTTCATCGCTCTGACCATGAACTGAAACTTTGCTCCCTCTAGCACTCTGCTGTTGACCTCAGTGAGAGAGACTTTTTAGTGACATTTAGCTGACACTAGACAAAAAAGGGGAAAATCTTAAGGTCCATTAAGTGCATGCAGTAACCTTCCTTTCATGGTCTCTCATTCATTTACAGTCATTTGTAAAGAAAGTAGACTAAACAAACTATCTAATAAAAGGGAACTTGGAGTAGCTTATAAACAGTAAACATGTTTGCTCTTAATGGGAGCTGCATCAGACTGCAGCACTGCCTCAGTCGACATTTGTCAGCGCCCGACCGTCTCGGCCAAGCCCTGAATACGGCATGCAAGATTAAGAATTCATTTAGGGGGAACATCGATTCATGCTATCGATTTTCTCTGTCTGCTTGGTGTTTCCTTTTGTGTCGGTTCATTCATAAACCGAACAGGAGAGAATAATAATGATTTGACACCACAATGCAAGCACTGTTCATTGAGTCTGTGAACGAGTATGGGCGTTTATATTTAAACCATCTCGCTGGAAAGGAAAAGAATGATTTCTGAAGCACTTTACGCTAAAGGAAGACATTGCAGTGGTTTAATAAGACCAGCAGGTGTCTCTGTGTGTCAGTGTTGAATGAAGTTGTCTTGTGTAGGCTGCCATACTCATACAAACCCTTGTCTGTCAGAAGAAATACTAAAATAAAGTAATATTAGAATATTTATTATTAATGATCTGAGTTGCAGCTCTAAGCTTGGATATATTCATGCGCACTACTAGTCTTTGAGATTTGATTGTGTCTCATGCACTTGCACAGAGGACATATGTGTATGTGTCTGGTGTGCTTGTACAGGGTTCACCTGCGTGCGTGTGTGGGAGTGTGTGTCTAGTGTACTAGTACAGGGTTCAAGAGTACATGTATGTATGAGTGTGTGTTTGTGTGTGTGTGTGTGTGTGTGTGGTAGAAGAGCATGTGCGTCTATACACTAGAGCAGGGTAGAAGTGTGTGTGAAAAAACCAAGAGTGTGTGACTCTCCCCCAGTGCAGGGTATAGGTTGTGAGTGCATGGCTGTATGTTTTCAGGAGACGGAGCAAATGTGATCTGACTGTGTGTGTGTGTGACTCCCCTGTCCCCAGCGGTGTACGAGCGCATGCGCGTGGACCAGAAGAAGTTCGGCAAGGCAGCGTGGGCCGTGGCGGTGGAGCGCATGGAGAAGCTGCAGTACGCCGTGTCCAAGGAGACGCTGCAGCTGATGAGGGCCAAAGAGATCTGCCTGGAGCAGAGGAAGCACTCGCTGCGGGAGGAGGTACCCACAATGCACTGGGACACTCTTTCGTAAATAATCCAAAGATTCCACATATTTGCCACACCCAGCCACGATTCGTTCCCACTGTTTTCCATTTCTTTCAAAGCATTTCCAACCATGTCAAGTTGTAATCTGCAAAGTGTAGAAGACAACATTGTCTTTCTGTCCTCTCTGTGACAGTGTTAGGGGGAAAATACATTTTGAAATTGGTAATAGCAGAATGACTTTAGCAGAACAGAGTTAAATAGTTCTCACTACTCTTCTTCAGTCAGAGTGCCCTGATTTCCCTTGTTCACCCCAGAGGAGGCAGACATTTTAATAACCCTCAAAAGGAAACTGAAACTTTTTTGTGAGCAGCAGCATACACACATAGCATTATGCAAAGAGGCAAATTACACATGAACAGAAGCTATAGTTACAGTAATAAAGTGAAAGTGAGAGTGAGTGTGTCTGTGCTCCGTCTCACAGATGCAGAGCCTGCAGGGCGGCGAGGATGCCATGACACGGCTGGACCAGCTGGAGGCGCTGTACTACGAGCTGCAGCTGCAGCTGTACGAGATCCAGTTCGAGATCCTCAAGTACGAGGAGCTGCTGCTGACTGCGCAGCTGGAGAGCATCAGGAGACAGATGACAGGTGAGTGACAGAGGGCTCATTGGTCAGCTCGCCATCCAGTCAAGGTTGGCCCCAGCTTTGAATTTTGAATTGTTTAATTGAACATTTATTAACGTTCTTTTTATATCCCTTTACCTCTTTTACCTTTGTTATGAGGTAAAATCATATGTAAATGTTACACTAAATTAAAAATGCCTAAAATCAAATTAAGGTTGAAAAAGTCTGAAAGAAAATCCAGCTCAGCATCTTGGCATCCTAGCCCTAGCTGTAGCCCTAGCCCTCAAGGACCTTTCAGAGTTTAAAAAAAAATCTGTGGTGCAGCAATTAGGGAATTGTTCAAAGATTAGAAAGTACCCTTTCTTAGTAATGTTAAAGGTGGGCCTGATTCACACTGAGAATGCAGTGTGCTCGTGTGCACCAGATTAAAAAAAGTTAAATTCCCAAAATTGCTGACTCAAGATTTCTGTGGAAAATGCTGAAATTTTCCTGAAATTTTCCCACTCTTTGCAACCCTTTTCACACCTTAACTTTGAAATGGCGGGCAATCTGGAGAAACAGAAACTAACCTTTTAGAAAACTAATATTCAACTCTCTATAAATATATTGGTAGTGAAAATGGAATATGTCAATGTTAATATTTGTTATTAGTTATTTGCAAAATTATATAAATTACACAACGTTCTTGCAGGGCAGAATGTTCCAGATGTGCATTTCAAAGCAGAGACTCATTACGATGACTTCCAGGGTACCCTTAGTGATTTAAATCCCCTGATCTCAATGGCCTGCTCTTAAACTTTAAGCAGAACCAGTCTGGTGAAGGGAGGGCTGGTAGATGGACGTTTAATTACTGTGACGCGCACAGCTCTTTGGTCGCTAGTGGCCAGCTGCTGGTCACAGCATTGCCCGCCCAGCCTTTTATCGGAACGAGACGCCTACCGGTGAACAGACCCAACCATAAGTGCTTTAAACCCAGCTTGTGTTTCAGCTTCGGCTGAAACTCTAATTATACTTCCCAAATAAAGGAGGAGGGAAGAGTAAACAGGGCTTCTGAGCGCTGCACGGCGGTTTCGCCCGGGCCCAGAGTCGACCTCTAATTACTCATGGGGATGGATGTGGAGGAGATCTGCTGGGAAATACACCGTAAAACGCTTCCTGTTCCTTTCTCTGAATTCAGACTGGAGAGGGCTTCAATTTAGGCACCATAAACGCTCTCGTTTCCTCGCCAAGAAATCCTTCATTTCGCTCCGCTGGCGCTCCGCTAGTACAGTGTGGGCTGAATAGGAAATCTATTTTCATAGAGGAGTGTAGTTAGCGAGAGTGCATAGTAAAACGGTCAAACACGTCGTCCCGTGGCAGTCATCTTCCATTTCTGGTAGCAGAAACAATGGAGGTAACGTAACGCTTCCAGTACAGGAACGGCGAGGCACGACTCGATGAGGAAATGGGCCAGCGGTTTTATTGTGGGAGCCAGGGCCTCATCTCTGACTAACAGCTGTGTGATTACACTGCATTAGATCCCAGATGAAAGCGGGCCTCTGCCAACTTCCTCTCAGGGACTCTCGCAGTGGGCTGCGCTAAGCAGCTTAAATCTTTACAACTGATCTTCTGTCACTCACAAACAATATAACCATACAGAAATTTTAAGTGGCACGTAAGTGTCGTGGACCTGACATTGATCATGCCAGCATTGCGCTTTTTTACCCTGCTCCTGCTCTCACTGTCACTCACATTTAGGGGTGATGTTGATTTAGTGCTAGGTGCTAAGTGGCTGTCTTTATCCAAGTCACTCAAGTTAAATGCTCACCGAAGTGTATAACAGCAGTGCCCCAACCGGGTTTCAAACCTGCAGTGTGTTCCTTACAAGGGGTGGCAGTGTAGCATAGTGGTAAGAAGCAGGGCTTGTAACCAAAAGTATGCTGGTTTCATTCCCCACTGGGATACTACTGCTGTACCCTCGGGCAAGGTACTTAACCCAGAACAGCCTCAGGTGATATCCAGCTGTACAAATAGATAATGTGGAAATTTAATCTAAGTCACTCTGGATGAGAGCATCTGGTAAATGACAATATAATGAAATGTATTGTTCTTTTAATATTTTAACAGATGAGTGGGTGGATAGGGTTTACACAGTTAATACTCTTGAGGCTCAACTGGGATTTGAAAGCGCAACCCTCTGGTACCAGTACCCACACGAGAGTGGCTGACGAGGTTTGCGTCTCTGCGTGTGTGTGTTGTGCAGAGAGGCAGGACGAGGTGGTGTACTACGACACCTACGAGAGCACGGACGCCATGCGGGACACGGAGGACACGGCCCCGCAGAGGGAGGAGCTGGTCAGGCTGCAGCAGAGGACGCGGCAGCTGGAGGCCAGAAGGGGGCGCATCACCGCCAAGAAAGCCTACCTCAGAAACAAAAAGGTACGGTGACTCCCGCCAGCTTTCCACACGGAGGGACCATACTGTGTCCCAGCAGGGGTCTGACCTGGCAGTATTACCTCAGACTGGCGAGTCCCCATTCTCATTCTGCCACCTGATCCAGACATACCAATACATGGAGGCAAGCGTCATTCAAAGCACCGTGACAGGCAGTTAAAAGATAAAGGCTGCTCCAATCCTAGTCTATGGTATAAGCAAACACAAGCTGCGGAGTGTTTTCTGGATCCAGAGTGAAAACGGTCTCGGGTCATTAAGCTGAAAGGAGCAGCAGAAGCAAGCCGTTTTTTTTTACTCTCTTTGGCAATGTAAAATGTGTATAAATGGGCACGGTGATTTAGTGAAATAACACAAATGCCAGTGCATGCAGTCTTGGGAATCTCATACATTCTAATAGCAGCTTTTGCTCCATTAATACTCTTGTTGTGCTCTCCAAGTTGATAAATATGGACAGCTGGAAAATGTGAGTGTTTTCGATTAGCTAAATGACTAAATATAACTTCTGTATTTTAAGAATATAGTCAGTCTTTCAAACAGCTATCGTGTTGTTCCAAAAACTTTTTTTTTCACTGGTATTTTACAAGCAATGTATTTAACAGTGGTTTTACCAGCAAATTCCTGATGAACTTCAAAATAATGGAAAACGTTTTTTGTCTAATTTAGAACGTTTCCGAGAATGTCCAGTCCCTTTTAAGACTAATTTATAAAATGCACATGTTTCACTTTTTTAATTTTATGCAGTGTTTATTGGACCATTGCATAACACAATCTGTTGTTAAGAGAAATGCTATGACATTTATGCCTGTGTATTCAGTGTTTCCCTCTGACGAGGGCTCCTTTTGTGCTTCAGGAAATCTGTATCGCCAATCACAATGAGAAGATGCAGCACAGACAAGGTAGTCAGGGGGACCACACGACCCAGCATGCCTTGCAACAGGTACGTCACCATGTTGTCTGAGCGTGTTGTGTTGGGATTCAAATGACCTGTCAGGACACAGAACACACAGATCAGATGATCTGTCTGCTTCATACTACGTTTATTACCAGAGGAATGAATGCATGCACAGGGGAGAGTCAAATGGATGCAGTCTACATTAGCTACACAAAGCAGTTGGTAGAGAATGTGAGTTATAGCTTGGCTTCGTGTAACTGTGCTTAATGCAGCTCCCTGTACATTTCGTTTTGAATTATAAAAGTAAGTTGCCATTTAAAAAAGACTGCAACTAACATTGTGCCCATGTCAATTTAAGCACATCCGCAGCTTTGTTACAGTGAGAACAATTTTGAGAAACTACACAACAGCAATCTCCTACCCAGCTTTCCATCTGTCCTTTGGAATTGTTTGTGTCCCCTAGTAACACACCGTATAACTGCACTCCCTGCGGCAAAGCATTGAAAATATTCCTGACAAAATACTTAATGGTGTTTGCGGTTTTCCGCATAAAATCCCTCCAAAGAGAAGAAACAATTAGAGACCCCTTTACACTAAGGGTTTTAAGTGCCTGCGCTCTCTGATAAAGATGAGGTTGCAGCAGCCACGCTGGGAAAAGGCCCACAGGGACCTCAGAGTTTTCTAATAATTCAAAAAACCAAAAAATGAGATGCTGTGCTCGTTCTGGGTAAGAAGGCTTTGATGTTTTTTATATCAAGGATTTTGGTCAGTCCCCATTGTCAGCATCAAGTAATTAATTTCACTTGAAGGATTTGGATCTTGTTCCCCGTGGCCTCTGTTAGCCCTTGAAATAAAACAACTTTAGTGTTTTGTTTGGCGTTTTTTTTTTTTTTTTTTAGAGTCATGTCAAAGCTGAACTAGAGTGGGAGTGTGGGTACATTCACACAGTACTAGATTCTCAAATGTTGCTCATGGATTTGGTCATGCTGGCACATTGACAGTCTGTGAGTAATCAGAGAACTCTGTCTGAGGTGGCATCAGCCAACTGGGATTTTGAAATTAAACTCCAGTGGTACTTGCCTCTGATGATAGCTTCTGACAGCAGGGCGCTGGGGCCACTATGTTTTTTAGCGGGTGACGTTAGCAGTTTACGAGTCCACTTTTTCGTAATGTGATAGCGGAATCTCAGGGCTCTGTATCAGACTGTCTGAATGATGCACAGTCCATACAAAGGGCAAACATGTTGAGCTGGGTGCAAGGTCTTTGATCTAAAGGCCTCCTTGTGTTTTCTTTTTACCCCAGCAGAGAGAGCAGCAGCAGGAAGAGGAGGAAAAGAAGAGCAGCAGGGTGAGTGAGGAAAGACAGAAAACACTGGACAGACTACGCAGCTTCAAACAGGTGAGCCAAGAGGCCGAACCCAGAGCTCAATTTAACTGTGGTGCAGACTGCTACTGTTACAAAGTTCCTATCTAGTAGCCCCTTCCATGTACAGCTGTTGAAGTGTTCCACATGATGCTGTTGTCTGTGTCTAGAACACCATGACTAGACCACAGTGTCACCCCTGTATCACTGTTGCTCTGGTTTTCCACCTGCAGCGGTACCCAGGCCAAGTCATACTGAAGTCTACCAGGCTCCGGCTGGCGCACGCCCGAAGGAGAAACGGCAGCGCCTCCTCCCGGAGCCTGACCCAGGATCAGCCGCAGTCCCTGTCGGCCGGCGTGCAGACAGAGGAGAGCGGCTCTGCACTGACCCCAGGGCAGCCGGAATGGGCCGCCGCCTCCCACCTGCAGCCCACCGCTGCGATTCCTGCGTCCGGCCAACTCGAAAGCGCCTCGTTACCTCCAGGGGGCGCCGCTGCGCCAGAGCCCCTCGCAGCCGCCCCCGCCCCCCTCTCCCTACCTCCGGAGGGCGCTCTGTCGGTGCTGAGCTCACCGGCGTCCCCTCCGCCCCCCGCCCCGCCTCCTCCCCCTCCCCCCCCGCCCCCACCGCCCTCGGAGGAGTCCCTCAGCGAGGGCGAGGGCCAGCCCAGCAGCCCCGTCCGGCAGCCCAAGCCGAAGGGGAAGGAGGCCCCCGCGTCGCCCTCTGCCCCCCTCTCCGTCCGCTTCTTCGACAGCAACCAGCTGGTGACCGCCAGGAAGAAGCTGAGGAAGACCACCACCCTGGAGGCCTCCCAGAGGAGGAGAGGTGAGCCCTTTCTACATGGGACTTTGATTAGAGCCAGCTTGCCTGAACTGTATTGGAGTCTGAGTCCAAAAACACTCTGTCTGAATAGGGCCAATCTGACTAAATTGCACAGGAGTTTGCGTCCAAAACCTTCTGTTTGAATGGGGCTAATCGAACTGAATTAAATGGCAATCTAATGCCATCAGCTTCATTATCTGTACCTCATAGAAGGAGAAAAATGAGAAGCTTTTTATGTTTTTATTTTCCATTGAAAGCAGAGTGATTCTGAGTGATTGGTTTCGAGACGGTGTTGCCGGTGGTGCCTGTGTTAGTGTGTTATTAAGTTCTATCCTGCATTACGCTTTGTCCTCTTTTTGAATAATGAAATATGGGCAAGTGTTCTTTTTTTTTCGTCAGGCGATATGAGCTGTTGCCAGCTGAACAGAACAGTTTGTATAAAGGAAAATGGCTTACTTAAGTTGGGTAAAGGAAGAACAGGTGCATTATGGTCTGACAGCCTCGTCCGTCCTCCGTCCCGCAGTGAGCTCCCCGATGGACGAGGTGCTGGCCTCCCTGAAGCGCGGCAGCTTCCACCTGCGCAAGGTGGAGCAGCGGGTGCTGCGGCCCGACCCGGACGAGGACGACGACAACATCCTGGCGCAGATCCGGCGGGGCGTGAAGCTGAAGCGTGTGCAGCGGCGGGAGCTCCGCGGCTCCCTGAGCGAGCTGCGCGACGCCGCCGACCCGCTCACCCGCAGCATCCACGAGGCGCTGCGCCGCATCAAGGAGGCCTCGCCCGAGTCCGAGTCCGAGGACGAGGGCCTGCCCTGCGCCGACTGGGAGAGCTAGGCCCCGCCCCCGCCCCGCCCCACCCTCGCCCCGCCTCCCCCACCCGCCCCCCTCACATCCAACTCAGATCCAGCTCAGAATCTGCCCCCTTCAGCTTGATCCTTACCACCCACCTTCTCAGCAGGGGTTCATATCCCGCCCCCTGAGTTTGCTCCTTAAACCAGTCCAAACCCCCTCAGTAGGAGCTCAGATGCTGCCTCCTTCATCACGAGCTCATGTCCCGCCCCCTCACTCTGACACAGACTAGGCCACCACTTCAGAAACAGATCATTACTTCTTTTGGACTTTGAATCTGGTTTTCATTTTGCAACGTACAAGGGTACCCGTTCCAAAGTCCCAGCCACATGGGTCAGGACATGTGTGATTTGAGTTCCAGAGATTACATTGTGAATGCAACAGAGAATTAGGCTACTAGCGCATAACCATATGGCAACTCTGTTCTACTGTACTGCATCAGCAGGAGGCATATCTGGATGGAGAACTAGGCCGCACCTGTTTATGTCATGTGTAGGCCCAGTGTGTGGGGTCTCTTAGCAAGGACTGTATCACAAAGTTGTGCTGTATAATATAGCAAAAAGCATAAAGGGGCTGAGCAGAGGATTGGCCCACTGCACTGGCAAGGTGACACGACATGACACACATCAAAACTGAGCGATTTCCTCACTCTTCATTCCGTTCTCTTTCTCTGTGAAGGAGCTGTGATCATGTTGCCGAAGCTTTACAGTGCTACAACGGAAGCAACATCCAACACTATACAATCTAACATATTTTAATTTTTAACTTCAATCGGTTTTGTTGTCTTTGCTATCATCGGTTGTTGTCAGTGGGGTCCATGGTTAAAGGCCAAAGACCAAGAGACCTTAATAACAGTATACCTGATCTTAAGTGTAGGAGATTTCTATCACTGTATCTGGACCAGAGGCAAACTGCAGGAAGATAACACTATCATAGAGCTGGTGCAACACAAAACCACAATGTCAAGTCTTCAGTCTTCAGTACATTACTAATATATGAATTTTAGCCACATGAGGAAGTGCAAAGGGTATCAGTATCCATGTTAAGATACATGTTGTCGCAGAACACTACTGTTAAGGAGCTTAAATCTTATTTTAAAGCCAGTTTTTAAGGGAGATCTCAAAGTTTGCTTTTAGATTTCTTGCTGTTGTATGGAAACAATCAAAACCAAGTAGCCACGCAGCAGAGAAGCTTTAAATTTAAATTGGAAAGTATCACATCTCAAATCCTTTTCAATCAGTACACTGAAATAGCCCAGGCCTGTCTCAAATCAAGTGCTGTTTATTATTCCTCAGTCTGTAATTATTAGTACCTTTCCAATCAAGCTTTTATTTATACACTATATTTTTACCCTTCAATTACATGGTCAGTTACATGCAGGACTGTCTTTTTATGTATTGAGTATTTATTTACTTGTGGTTTTTGGCATCTTAAATGCTGATACACTAATCAAGACCATAGAGGTGACATCACACAAATGCTGTTCTAAGTATGTACTGTCAGTTATAGGTCGCATCATGAAATGTTATGCGGTCTTTGAAATACTATAAATGTGTAATCTTTTATGAGGAGGTTACCACTACATAATATAACAGTAACTAAAATGAAGTAACACAGGAAAGATGCATTGTTGTCTTTTCAGCTTATCTCTGTTGAATTCCCCTTTTGTATTCTGTTTTTTGTATATTTATCAAATCTACTGATAAATGACATGTTTTATTTCTTATTTTGATGAATGCAAAGCAGAACTGAGTACTGGAGCATGTTGATGGTCATTATGTGCACTTTTAAACTCCTCATAGTGGTGAATGGTGGGAGGGGCAGGAAAGTACTGTCGTCAGGCTTGTGTCCAGTCTTTCAGCTGGCTGAGGCTGGGGATGAAGCTGGGACCCCAACAGCTGGGGGTCTACATGATGGTGCTAGGGGTTATTTTCATCTGTCCTGGTGGGAAGGAGCTAGACTGCTTTCTGTACAGAATTAAGAAAAGCTCTTGAATAAGTTGATTTTTTTTTACATATACTTGGATAGGACATGTACCTGGATAGGAAATGCAAAGGGTTCTGGTCAGTGGAGTCTTTTGAATTGCTCTGACAAAAATCAGGCAGAGCTTGTAATTCCGTTACTGTTAGTATTACATTTTCACAAAGTGGTTGTGACAGTCGGTTGATCAATGTCACTCGCTTTTCAGTTTAGGTGCACATTCTGCTTGCCACGTTGGATCCCAGAGAAACTGATTCATGGATGAATCCTCTAATTTTGTACTACTTAAATGCACTGCTGCATCTAATGTTGCTGGAATTCACTGATCCAGCAACAAGTACACTGTAATCAAGGCACATCCAGCAGTTAATAATAGTGGAATCATTAGCTTATGCCTTGTAACTTCTGTAACATGCATTGACTGACCTGAGGGCTACAGAGTTCACTCAGGCCCTGTGGAAATGTTTTCTTAAATTCCACTTATAAAGACTTCAGAGTCTGGTCCGTGTTACAAGTGTCTGTATGACTTCACCCGTCTGAAGTAATGATTTATTTGCTTATTGGATAAATTATAGAGTAAAAATTAAGAGCTCGAGGGGAAAATGGACATTCCCATTGGACCAAATTTGAATGGCTCCAAATCTGAGCCAAAGTGCATTGTGGTTGTGCAAACCTGACTGGAAGGAGAAGAGCTCAGAGCAGGAGAGTGTGCCTCCATTTCACCTCCCCATTTTTCAGCTCTCAGCACTCTATGCGGTTTTACGCATTTGAGGCTTTTTTGGTGTGGAGTACTGAGAGTGGCACTCCAGTTCACAGTGCATCAAGTGTGCTACACATCCCCACATCAGAGTTTGCACAAACACAAGGAGCATTCAATTTTCCAACACTCCGTTCCCTAGCTATACTTTCCTAAACCATGGACTACTGTGTTATGTCCTCTGTGGGCTCTCTGGCAACAGCCATTCTAAACTTTTTATTACTATTTATGGAATATGACAGTGCAAAAAATTGGTTCAGAATCTCCATAGTAGGAAAACCTACCCTCTGGGCCTGAACAAATTACGATTTCTCCACAGCGGATGATCTGCAGCAAACTCAGATAGCACCTCAGCTGGTTCCATTGTAGTTTTTGTGGCTGCAATGCCATCTACTGACAAAACAAAAAGCAAGACTTTTTGCTCAGAAATGTTACCGTGTGGCTTTTTCATGAGCATTAAGTTTTGACTTACACAGACTTCGTTGGCCTCTGTTACAGAGAGAGGAGCTGCTGTATTCAGCTCTTGCAAACCAAAAGTGACAGACGCAGTGTCACAGCAGAGAAAGGCAGTGATTGCAGGCAGGGTTGCACTGGCACAAGGGCACGCCCAGCCCAAACCGGCAAAGGGGAATGTGAGACAGCTTTGCCTTGCTGACGAGTCCCAGACTTTGTATAGGCCCATCTCAGCCTGTCCCACTCACAAAAGAGCAACCCCTACTCTACCTACCTGTTGAGACTGTCAAAGCAGACCACATTCCCTCCCCAAGATTGCCTCCCCCAGCATTCACGCCTGTTTAAGGACGTCATGGATCTTCAGAGCTTGTAGTGCAAGCTTCACCTGTTTCTAGCAGCATAACTGCCTACACACCGCTGTCTTATCCTAAAGAGCAAAATGAATGGTGGAAATCCTGGACCTGGGTTCCCATTTTACACTGTCCGAGAGATTCGGGTGTGAAGGAGCAGAAGTCTCCCACTGGATTTAGTACTAACTGTTTTGGGGGAAATTGCCCCTCTGTTGAACCTTAGGGCAGATGGAAGCGCCCAATCAATTTCTACGGTACTGCATTTAGGAATCAGCTAATCCCTGCCAGAGAGAGCTTTTTGAAGCAGCTTCCGCATTTAAATCTCATGATGTAATCTCCTGGAGGACCCTCCGATTACAAGCTTTGAAATTTGACATGAAATGCAATTCTTTTTTTCGGAGATGCGATGTATACAGTCCGTTAAAGTTCAGTCCACAGCTCGTAAATAGAAGCTTCTTGGTTTTGGATTGTTAAAGCCTACATTTTTTTTTCCAGTTAAAACAGCATAGAATTTTTTTTTCTCCCCACTGTGTTATATGTGGTTTGGATTTTGTTATTCTGATATTCTGTATGATTCTTTTTTTAAAAGAGTCACTCAGTCAAAACATTCGTGGGATAAGTGTCATGCTTTAATTTGACCAGAAATCCGAGTCGGGCGAGTTTTGTTCTTGGCAGACACTCGTGGTTGATTTCAGTTAACCTGTTATTTTGCTGTGCTCTTTTAATCCCTTTGTGTTAATCGTACAAATCATGTGTGATGTTTAATCTTACGGATAGTATTTTTATATATATAATTTGAAGTGCTCTTTACACTTTTCCTTGACTATCTCTTCAGCGATGAGATGGGATCAGGCTTGACTGACCCCATCTGCGGGATTCTCAGTTCACCTTGGCTTTCATCTGTCTGGTCTTGTGCTGAAAGGTCGCACGCTTTCAGTCAGATAAATCCGGTGCGTTGGTCCGGTCTCATCTATTCAGTAACGTACTGTAAATCCAACCATCTGTCTCTGCTTGCAAGACTACATTTTAACATACGGCTCAGATGAGAGATTTGGAAACTTAGACTAAATTCTGTGTTGATCACCTTGAATTTCGCGATGGGCTGGAAGTCCTGTGTTTTGCTGCCTGTCCATTGTCTAGGCTGTGCTAGGAGTCCATTAATGGAAGAGGGTTTTCTGTGCGATGCCAAGTGATGCTGACAGGAATGACTTGAGCCTGTAATGGCTAGCAGCTAGCAGCTGGCTACCGCTGTCCTGGCGCAGGTTTCCATCTTACCTCAGCGTTGGGTCCAGCGGCGGCCGTCAGCAGCTCCTGACAGGCACAGTCTGACATGGCTTAAGATGGGGTACAGATGGGACGGAGCACAGTGCCGCTTTGGGACTCAAACGCGTTTGGACACACTCATTCGACTTTTTTAGCGGTGTTATTATTTTTGGCTGTATTGCAGTATTGTTTTGGGTGGGTACTGTGTTTGGGTGATAAGTAAAAGGGATCAAAACCAGTGTAGTTTTTTTTTTTTGCACTGCTCTTTTTAATGTATGTATTTAGTTTGGTTATCGGTTTGATTTTCACGTGCTCTGATTATATTAGCTGGTGGAATTTCACAAGCCCACATTTGTCCTCTCAGCACACTCACTGATTAGAGAACGAAGTAAGGAGACAGTGTGGTTGAATATGACAAATAATTGACTGTTGGTTGTGCAAAAGATCCTGTGTCCATCCTGTGTCCATTACATTAATCCAGGGTTTATCTAATGATGGACATATTGGCAAGACAAGCTACCCTGACAGTGTATTTACTTGCGCAAGAGGGACATGCCAATAACAACTGTAGAAGGAAAACCATTACACAACCAACCTGGAGGAACTGGGTGTAATATATATATGCTTTCACTAATATATGATGTCTCTGAGTGTGTTAACTCTTACTTTTAAAGATGTCCTTTGTTTTTTTTTTTTTTTTTCCTGAGTTTGGAGTGAGTGTTAGCTCTGTTGTTTGACTATGCAGGAGGCCTGTTGGCAGTTTGAACTGAATTGCGTGAATCATCAGACTAACGTGGGCAGACGGTGAGCCTTTATATCAAGCTACCTGCTGCTGCACCATATGGTTCCACGCACATCAGAGCATGCAATGCGATAAACCTGCGAGGCTAAAACTTACAAATGGAGTTTAACGATCAATTAGCCATCCCAAGATTCGCTCTCGTCCCATTGAGGAAACATCCACTCTCCCACCTCAGCGTCTTCTCTTTAGTTTCATACCAAAGCTGTATCAGAAGTAGTCTTTACACGTTTTTATATTTGGTTTTCGTTTCTTTATTAATAACTTGATATATATATACATAACCAGCTACTAATTATGAAGACTGTTGCACTGAATATAATGGCAAGTGTAATGAAGTGAATGTTGGTGAGGCAGAGGAAACGGTTACTGATGTTGGAGAACCGCTGAAAGCGTTGGAAAGCCCGTCGAAGAGGCCGGTCGCCTGCTGCCACTATTGTAACATTGTTCAGATGGTAAAGCATCAACGAGGGCACGTGTATGCGTATGCTGACAGTAAGCGTATGCATACGCATGAGCAGAAAGTAACAGCCTTCGCCACTTGCTCATCTGCAGCCTGTTGAAGTAACTCAGTGAACATGAACTGTGTAAGGAAACTGAATCATGCAGCTCAATGCACAACGCTCCTCCGTGGTACAGTGTAACACACGTTTTTGACCTCTCAAAAAGCCGGCGTACCTTCGATGCGCCGTGTCCTCTTAACCACGGGCCCACTACTAGTCGTTTGACGTTATAGACGTACTGTACTTCTGTTTTACATTAAGATTTCCCCTCATTACCGCCTGTTTGCAAACTCTTCTCTGCTAAACCTTTCTATTGCTTATTTCATCTGTGCTTTATATATTTCTCCCCCCAAAATCTTGTCTCTGTATTATTTCCAGACTACATTACGAAGTTTCACATCAACCATTGAATTTCATCATCTTAAATATCTGTGGCTGGCCTGGGATTCCTGTGATCCTGCTCATGGGTTTCAGATTAGCCAGTCACTAGATATGTGCAATATTGTATTAGAAATAGAGACAGAAAGAAAACATACATTTTAATATATATTGTATTGTAAAGGAGTAGCATTGAAATGTCACAATGCATTTTGTGTGCTTGCCTAAAATGACGAGATTATGTATTTATTGAAAATAAATAATTTCTAGGAAGGAGGCAAGCAATTCTATAGCAATACCATTGAAATGTAACATAACAGCTTTTAACTATTTTTTTTGCCTTTACTCTGCCTAACAAACTATTATATTCCTGATTACTGCTTTGTATCTCAAATCTGCTTCCCCCCTCCAAGGTGAATAAAACCTTGCATACCAAGTATGAAATTGACTCTTTTCGGTAATGTAGCATCATGTGCACCATTTTGGTTCTGACGTAAACAATTCATTGGTTTTATTCAATAAAGGATATTTATTTGATTTTGCTCCAGTGTATGTTGTTGTGTTTCTTTACTACTATCACCCTACATTTTTGGGAAAATAGTTGACATACAGTAAGGATTTTAGCACAGAGTGCAGAAAAGGGTATGAAGTAGCTGTCAGAAACAAGACCAAGGATTTTGAGAAAAATGGATATCAGAATCAGGTCAATTTTTGTCAAGGTTTGTGTTCAGAAAACAAACTCAAACGTCTGTAAATGAATTACAAAAACACCACACGTTTAGTTTTGGCTACCGTCAGTGTATTAAAAAAATAAAGCCTGCATTCTTCACAGTAATCCCTTGATTGAATTCTGTTGGATCACAACACCATGACCTTGTCTCAGTACATGGAATAGAAAAAAAAACAGAGCATAAAGCCAGTCCTTGCTGCAGGTAATGAACAACAGAAAATACCTGTGAACTAATGGGGACAAACTGAAGGAACTGAACCTTTTACATATACATGTATCTATATATATTCTTACTTTAATCTTCAAATTACAGTTGTGTTTTTAAGAATTTTTAATAAAAAGTTTCAATAATAATGCTAATATATCATCATTACCTTTTTAACTTGCAACCCCATACAATTTTTCAGAATACACCAGAACTGCCAGAAGCCCTTAAATTGTCATTTTCATCAATCTGTTGTCCTCTACATCATCACAGATATTTGGCAACAATGAAGCCCACAAATACTGATGGCGTAAACTACTTATGGTGTATTTTCACACCAAAGGCAGCTTCAGTATATTCACTGTATAGGAAACCGTATTTGGCAAATAATCTGTTCTCTTTTTGGAATCAATGATTGCATCACATCACCTCAGTCACTCTTTGCTCAGCTCAGGAGGCTGCTTTTATTTCAGTTTAATTGATCTGATTTTAAATAGATAAAAAATATTGCCATTTTCCACACCTATAAATACAATCATAATACCCAAGTATCATACGTTAGAAAAGAGGAAAAAAAAGGCAAAAATCATCTGAGGTCTAAGAACAAAACGGCGTTCATTTCAACAGTTCCGATGGTAATTGTGATTATTATATCAATATTCATTGTAATATCAGAAAATTTAGGGAGTCAAGTCTACCGTTGCGCCTCTTCCGGCCACAAACATGGGAAAACAATTTCCAGATTCAAGTGCTGTATAGTTCAATTTTCACAAGGAATATAAATTTGATTTATAGACATATAAAAAAGAAAGAAGTGTGTAGAAATTAAAGACTGCGCTGTGTTCACTGCAGACCGATCCCAGCGCTGCGCGAGGAACAGCCTCGCTGTGTTTCTGTGACATGGGAGTCTCGCCATCGTGACCAATCCGCACAGGAGATGAAGAGAATACCTGATTGGGAGATTGCAGTGGCTTCCGGACGCTCCCTCTCGTATTGCTCTTCGTGTTCGCGCCTTCGCTCAGTGCCCGTTCCGCACGCTCTTTCCCGGTGCCTGTCGCCGTCCCGTGAGAACCGCGACGCTCCGCTGACTTTGTGAGGGAGTTCCGTTTCGGAGCGAAAGAGGGCCTTTAAGGCTGGCTGTGACTGACTGGGCTCCTGTCGGCACTGTTTGAGTCACCCACCTGTCGCGTAAGTGGCCTGCTTCGCCGCCTGCTGGGGCGCTGGTGGCGCAGAATCCCCCGCGACCGATTAGAACGTCGGAGCGAGGATTCCAGGGATATCACTACACAGCCTTGGCTGTCCGAGTCCGCCACTTCATACTGGTTTGGTAACGTTTACTGCCATGTCCAAACAACAAGGTGAAAACGGAAACCAACTGAGAAGAGTACCGCATTAACAAACTTAAATAAAAAGTGCTCACTACCTGGGGTGAGGCACGATACACTGAATATACCACCCCTTTGAAAATGTAAGAAAAAAAAACATATTGAATAGTCTCCCACAAAGGAATATTACTAACACCGAAAAATAAAAACATCAGTAGAAGTTTGTTTGCCGTGTGTTCAGAATGAAATAATCGTGCTCCAGCTGGGTGGAGAAGAAAGAAAGGTAGGCGGGATTCCCCCAGACGGCCCCTCTGAGTTTCTCGTGTGTCACGGCGAGCATTTTTGTGCCGCGTGGGCGTTTTTTCTCTGAAGAAGAGGTGGTGGTGTGGGGGGGGGGGTGGGGAGGGGGTGCTTTAGCTGCCCTCGATGAGCTTGGCCAGGTTGTCCCGCAGCTCCGTCAGCTCGAAGATCTTCCCGTCCAGGATCTCCAGCAGGGTCTTGAGGTTCTTGCGGAAGGCCTCCTGCTCCAGCTGGCTTGTCTCCAGCCGCTGCTCCACCTCCGTTAGCTGCGCCTCCAGCTCTTTGTTCCTCGTCTCCGTCTCCTAGAGGGGAATGCAGAGAGGCAGTGGGCCTGCTGGAACACAGACTGACCTCACTGACAGGGGTCCTGAACTTCACTGATCCAGGATCACATCAAAACGGACCCTCACGCGCGAGCAAGACCAATCAATCATTCAAACGCTCCACCATGGGCGCAAGCCATCGATTTAGACGCAGGGCTCAAGCGCAGGCAAATGGCAACAAGCAACAGTGAACAAAAATGCAGAGTTTGCAGATGTCTGATCAATATCCACGTATGACAGCACAGGAACAGTATCTACAAATAAGTGAACTTCAGCTATTTTCTTGCCCAGTGTGAGTAAATGCAGATCTCTCTGCAGGGACTGTTTGTCTCTTCTCCCTAACGAGCTGTGGCATTCAGTTGCATAATAATTTGAATAGGCACATTTTTGCATTTAATGCTTTTAAAAATGCTTTCAATGTGCATCCACCTACTGACTAATAAATTTCATATATGCCTTAACAAGTGGTCCAGTAATGCTCCTTAGGGTTATAGTATTGTGGGTTAAATATACCACAGGAGAGATAACAAAGGGCTGGAAGGTCTCATTTACCAAAGAGCTGAACTGAAATATACTTTATGATAATTACAATATTCCTTGCCAGTCCATCTCAGCTGATGCAGGGTGACCATGCGGGTATGTAGTGGCTGCCGTACATCATCTATCATTCGTGTGACTGGTGATGGAGGCGATGGTCCCTTTCTCCATATAAATCGCTCTGATATGTTGACAAGGGGTCTGCAAACACAATCACCCTACCTGTAGTTTCTGAGCTAGAGAGTCTCTCTGGGCCTGAAGCTGGTTTGCATTGTCCACTTCTTCTTTCAACCTCTCCATTTCCTGTAATGATGCAATACAAAAGGTATGTGACACAACCTGCGCTCATATCCAACACATTTGAGTTACACATTTACAGCCAGAAACCTACAAAGAGAGTATGAGGGACAGTGTGGAGGTTAGCATGGATATATCAGAGTTGATCATAACTGTGTTTGGATAAAAGAACCTGTGTTAGGATTAAAAGTACTAAATAACCTCATTTGCATCCATGCACTTATCAAGTGTGGATAAATTACAAAGTCTCAAGTCCATGCAATTCAAGGTGGACCCAATGTGGCAAGACCCAAAAGTTTTGAGTGTTGGACAAGCAAATTCACAAAATCAACAGCAAGAAAAAGGTGACAAAAAAAATTCAACATGATCCTATTGCCAAACAAATATCCACATGAGCTCCTGCACTCTTTAGAGAAACAGCGAATAAGACATTGTGATATCCATTTCTCACTTTAAAAAAAGAAGCCACCAGGACATCAAAGTGTACCTCTTCCTTGGCCTTCAGAGTGGACTCCAGCTCCTCTATTGTCTGGTTGAGCTCCGTCTTGTGTGACTTGATGACGTTGGTTTGACCGCTCATGCACTCCAGCTCTGTCACCTGATGAGGGCACAGACACAGCAGGGACATGCTATGCACACACTTCAAAGAGCCGCGGCCACTCTTGGTTTCTCATGTTATGCTACAGTTTAATTCCCCTGCAGTCTTCACTGGTTTTAAATGGCACAAGGGGCTGCCCAATATATTGCATTCATGTCCATGAATCTGGCAGCTGTGGTTATCCAGGGCAACTTACAAAGTACAGTACTGCAGTCACCTAACAATATATAAGAAGGCCACATGAACAATGATACATGTAAAGAAATAAAGACCACATTTGATGACAAGTGTCACAATGCCTAGTGCCATACTGCATGTACAAATGGTATGACAATAATCAATACATTCCTGGTCTTGAGAATCCTAGTAAAGCAGCTATTTGAACAATCTCTGAGCACTGTCAAGTGAAGAATCAGTAGTATTACTATAATTATTGTTTTTACTGCAAAAACTCAATAGCCAATGAGGGAGGAATATATATCCACAGAATCCTAAAAAAGAGTTCAAACTGTAGTCCATTATTCCAAACACAACACATATGCTCAGAGTCTACTAATGAGAACTTGAACTAGAAGTAAAATGACAAAAGGGAAGATGTTCCACAAAGATAACATGGTAGTTCGTATTTAGGTTTTCCAGGATTCCAAAAATAGAGCAACCGTCAACCTTTAATGTTTTATTTTGAACTTGAGAAATCCCTGAACGAAATAATTCAACACAATCAGATCTTGTGTTCTGAGGCACTCCTTGGCTCCTCAGTCAGAGTCCCGGAGCACTCTGGGCCTAAATAATAAAACAAAGCTTTCATCTTCACTCGGCTGCGAGCATGCAGCGTGTCTGCACTTAGGCCGTTCCTTCCCCGCTGTGGAGGTGATACCGCATCAGCGGGGGTAGCCTCTTACTTCATCACGTTTGATCAGCATTACAGAAGCATCTAGAAAGTTCAATAATCATGTGTGCATAGAGGACGGGAAAGTTATGAGGTACGCAAAGACCGGTAGCTATGATTACTCAAGCCGCACAATCCTGTATGCCATGGGAGCACTTTGTCTGTTCTCTAACTCATTACTCTCCACTACTTCCTCCAGCTCCATAGCCTTTCTCCTCCAATCCTCTCACTCATTTGGAGCTTTTCTAGCCTTACATTTTTGTGCTGCTGTTCTCTTCCTTTTAATGGCCTCTTTCACCCACACATATTTGTATAGTCTTTAACCCCTCCCCCCCTTACACATTTCTGAAGCCTCCAACTCCTTCCCCTCACCAGTCTGTGAAACCTCGAACTCTTTCCCCCTTATCTATTTATACAGCCTGTAACTCCTCCCCCTCATCAGTTTCTGTGGCCCTTAACTCTTCCCTTTCACCAATATGGGCAGTATCTAACTCCTCCCCCTTCATCCATTTGCACCATGCCTAAGTCCTCCTGCGTCACCCACTTGTGCAGTGTCTAACTCCTCTTCCTTATTTGTTTGTGTGGCCTCTGACTCCTCCTCCTTGTTTGTGCAGTTTCTAACTCCTATGACCACATGACCTCTACTCTCTAGTGACCGCATGTGTGTATCCTCTCTCCCCACCCGTTTATGTAGCCTCTCGGCCTCCTCCTGATAGGCTGCCAGCTGTTGTTTCCACTGTTTGACGTTGGCTGTAGACTCCAGGAGCGCCGCGGTCAGCTTGGCGTTGTTGCTCTTCAGGGCCGCCAGCTCCGCCTCCCAGTGCTTGGTGATGTTGGCGCTGTAGACAAAACAGCAACAAAGACACCACCATTATATTATATGACATGGGTGTATTATATGACATGACATTCTGCTGAATAAATGCAGACAGATCACATTTAATTTCTTTTACGAGGTTGAATCACGAATTCATATGTCCAAACACTTTAGCTGAGTTTTATTTTCTGATAGTGTTACCCATGGTGCATGTTAAAGTTACCATATAAGAAGTTGCCAGTTCAATTGTTAACATATGCAAGCCCAAATGTACAGTAAACAAGGTTTTTAACAAAGAATTTAACATGACAACCATGTGATCCAAAAGCCCTGTCAGGGCAGGACCTGTAAGTGAGTCCGCAATCAAAATGCTAAAAGCTGAAAGATGATTAAATATTAATGTAGAAGTTAATGGGCTGTAGCATTTGTTAATGTCCAAGTGTTACGAACCTCTAAGGACGTCCCCATGTCTATACAAAACGATTTACATTCCTCACGCTAGACCAGAATTTGAAGGTCATGCAAAAAATAAATTCGCCGTACGCTCTCTGGGCATGTCAAAGCCATGAGAAATGGATTCCAGTCCTGGGCAGTGCTGACCGGACCATCCCTGACCTGTCTGGATCGACCGTGAGTCTAAATTAATGTGACCATATTGAGTTCTTTACAGCACTGACCTTCTCTCATACCTCAGACCTCCTCAAATTGTGAGCGACTTTTCCCAAGACCCTAATGCAGAAAAGGCTTTGTTCAGATGCACTAAATTCTGGTGACACTGTGAACCACTGTCTAACCTTCGATCTCCAGTCAGGGATTCTAAGAAATGTCTTTAGAGAAGAACGATTCAGAGCAAAAAAAAATGTTGTGACAGTACAGGTCAGCACTGAGGCGCAGAATATACTGCCGGTTAAATTCTGACCGTTAGTCTAAAATTAATGTAAATATAACTTTATATGTGGATATCTGTTTCTCCACAACAACCACAATAACAGTTTTCCACAACCTGTTCAATTCCCTCAGAGCCCTGAATAGTAATGAATTACATTTCTCATATGCACACTCTGACGTCACAAGCCAAAAACTCCGTTTTCCCTGTCTACACGTGAACACTGAAAACGGAGTTTGTGAAAATCTTCACCCTGGAAGGCGTTTTGCAAAAGATCCGTTTTCAGTGACCTAAAACGCCGTTTGCGTGTGGACGAAAGGCCAAAACGCATAGAAAAAGCTACGTTTTTAAAAATACCCGTGTACGTGTGGACAGGGCCTGAGATGGACAAAAAAAACCAAGCCGATGAGATACAGCAGCCATTGCATCAGTGCCAGCGCTGCAATTTGAGATTAGAGGGCGAGTCAAGGTTTGAACGTAATCCCATCGCTGCTTAACAAGGTCCATGGGGCCTGGTAATCAGCTCGGGTGGAGGAAAGAGGAGATGCCAGAGGCAAACGGCGTCCTAAAATCACCGTGACACCGGGGGTGACAACCTGCCACGTTCATCCTGTTTGCTAGAACAGCTTGGTAAATAACTGTCTCCAGACTCTGGGACCCTCAAGAGTTTTGTTGCAATGAAGAGGAGCCACAAGATGACGGACAGCAATATGAATGAATATAATCTGTGACAAAAATCAGGACTACTGTAATACAATGAAGCAGGACAGGGCAATACTACCTTCCCCACACTGAGTACCATCATTATACATATTACACATATTATATAAATTATTGGCTTAGCAGACACCACCAACCTGAAAATGATCACCCATTAGCAGCTGGGTATTTCACAAAACAACAGATACAGCAATGGTATGACAGTAGACCAATTCCCAAGCCACTGCTCCAAACTTCTAGCCTCCTTAGCAAAGTCCACTCATAAAAACACTTGAAGACAATGAAGCATACAAGTGTCCATATGCTGTATCTATGGATCTAAAGGCCCCTTCCCAGCATCAGTTTATCAGTTCAGACTTATCTGACTTTCTGCCATGCCAAAAACAGTATACTAATCACGAAAGTCTTTTCAGGTACAAATACGGGATTTTGGTAAAACTCCAAGCTTCCAACCCTGAATGGCACATGCTTACATCAGGCTGTAAGGCAGAGCAGCTATCAGGTTTACAGACTCTTTAAGATACAAAAACAGTTAAAAAAAGTGTGTCCCTGAAAAGCAGCTGCACAAGAAAAGAGGAGTAATATTTGATTTCTTGTGAAAGTTGAGCTTTTAAAAGACTGCTCGTCTTGTGCACATGAACTGAAATAAATTGAAAAATCACTGACATTTATGCTTAACAGATGGCTGGCTATGACTAGTACATCCCCACACGCTGAGGTACATATGAGTTGCTAATGTAAATGACATCATTGTACAGAAGCTTTCCAATATCCTTCATGATACAAAATGCTCTCAGATTCCACTTTGCTATGTGCACAAAAGAATGCTCTGTATCTTGAACATCTTTTCATAACACCGCTGCCACATCAATCTCCTACTGTAATATTCTCTCAATGTGTTCCTTCCCACTACTCCGGAGAGAGACAAAGCCCATTCAGAAATTATGATGGATACTGGAAAGAACAATCTGTAAGGGATCAAGTGAATTAATGGCAAGGAATTAATTTAATTGGCAATTACAAGTTCTATTACCACTGAATATTAACTGAAATGAGCTTCCAGTGTAAGGGATGGTAATTCTGATTTATACAAGGGTCATTCCATGAAACGTCTGTCAGTCTCGTAGTCTACCTCTGATTTTTCAAGAGAAAGTAATGCTTCCCTCAGTGTGTTTACAATATAATTAAAAGGATTGTTTCAATTTCAATGCAAAAAAACAAGTGACAAATGGAATAATAAATATATGTCATGTTTGCCGTGAGATAAGCGTCAGCTAACAGTGCCCATTCATCATTGCTAATGAAATTTCAAAGGTGAACATTGATGGTCTCAATGCCATTGTAATAAATTTCCTGTTCAGAGTAACTGGTACATATGGTTGCAGACTCAGTAGTGTGAACCTAAAATACCATTGTTTGATGGTTAAACCCCTTCAACCATATTGTAGCAGTTCATACAATCCTTGGCTGCAAAAACTATGCCATTTTAATTCAACAAATCCACCTATTGTTGTTTCAATAGAGCATAGTAGGAAAAACATAACAAGGACCTCCACTGAAACCATGTTGAGATATTGAACATTGGGCAAAGATAGAGCAAACAGATTAAGAGATCAAATGTTAAACATTTGAAATGCCAGAGATGGAATATTTTGGATTTATACCCCTTTGTTGCAAATATGAATGTGCTGCACTTCATCCTGTATGGCACAGGGCAGCAGTGATTCACACATGCACGAGACCCTTTCCTGTTCCTGCAATCAGACGGTTCTTCAAAGCTTACTACTGGCTCTGTCCAACCACGACTGCTCTGCGATTACAGGACCTAACACCAAAGGTGAAAGACTCCACGTTCAGATATATCCGGCATTCTGCTTGGCTGTGAATCTGTTAGCTGAGAGGGATCAGAAAAAAAAGAACATGCATCCTTTCCCTGTGTTAGTCTGCAGTGGCTCAGGCATGAAAGGCTTGAAGGATTTCTCCCCCACACTCTCGCGTCTCCCTGCCCCCAGACGCTGAAGGGAATAGCTTCTGAGCAATGCTCTCTGGAGACTCAGAACCCCCACATCCGGTCCCCAGGCGCCCGCGCCCTCGCGCCTTTCCCGCCCACTCTCCCGGGCTCCGTGAAGAGAGGCGCTAATTCACTCGGCTCGCCCCCCTGTCACCCGGAGAGCTTACACAACGCTGCCGCCCCCGCCCCATAGCCCCCATTCCGTGCCTCCGCCGTGTGACGCATGTGCCGAGTACGACACCTCTTCCCACGTCCCCTCTCCCACGGAGGAGCTGCCGTGATGCAACGGTGACAGCGAGCCACGCTGGTTTAAAAAGCCCAGCATGCTCGAGGGCCGGCAGAGGAGCTGTCGGGAACTCAGCCCGGTCCCTGCTTTCTCGGGCACGGCCATTTCAGACAGCTCCAAGCCGCTTTCGCACAGGGGTTAACAACCAATAAAGGGACACAGTGATTACTGAGGATGCTTGATGCTTTACTGTCTCCCCTGTTTTTCAGGACACAGGGCAAAACAGCAGCATCTCTCCGGGAACGCATCTACAGAGACAACCAGAGGGACTCATTTTGGTAAGTGAACTGTAATCACATTTGCAAACTTCTACTCTGCTATCTTGACCAATTCAATAACATCTGAGTGCTGTTTTTTTTCCGGGTTCTGATACACTTTGTGCTTTCCTGATAGAAACGTGGAAATGCTCCTAGCCAAAGGTGCATTGTAATAGACCTGCTAAATTATTGACCGTGTTTTGTTATTACTTGCAAAATTGAAATTCCATTCTGTGTGTTCTGTAGAAAATGTGATTATTTTACACAGCTTAGGTCTACAGACAGCTCCTTCCTGGCTTGAGGGAAATGTGGGATTGATTCATTAACATTTCTGCATGTGGTAATGACTTCTTGAAGCAAAGAAGGCATGTTGTTCCATCTACAATTAATGTACTATAAACTACTGAATATCAACAAAAGCATTTTAGTGATTAATTGTCCCAATGTTGTTAGTGTTATTGCTTACAGTAGACATATTAGCAGCAATAAGTATAATATGGTTAAAGTTCTGTATAACTGCTGAAACCCAGGAGCAGGTGGTCTACATGTACATGAAGTGGAATGTTCATTTTCAATATTTGTTCTTTGGATTTCAGCATAATAAAAATCCCAAATACCCAGTTTAGATACTACAGAATAGTCAAACTACACTATGCAATGCATGATTTCACATTGTTTTCCATGGGACTTAGAACTGATTGATTTTGAATGAATTTAATGTAAATAAACAGCACTTTACCGGCATGTTTCCATTTATTTGCTGTACTGCCAGTATTCCACAAGCTTTTTATCTGATCACCAGTGGTACAAGCAATCTGCATTTTACTGACATTAATGAAAGTATATTTCACATTATTGTTTTTTTTCCATTTTCCACATTTTACATTTCTCAATAAAGCTGCACTTTCACAAAAAAGTTTAATCATTTGCTCAGGTAAGTTCTCCCATAAAACATGCATATTTGAAGTGATTTGAATGGACCTGATTCAATAGAAGATAAACATACTTTCACATTGTACCTCAACACTGTAGGCTTCAAAGACACAACCAAAGACACAGGTGCTTAACATCACTGTTATTTCTCATGTTTTACCAAACAAGTACTCAACACCTCAGACAATAACACTCAAATTCAGTGTAATCATTAATGTAGTCACCCATGTTCTCAACATCAGTCATTATACTCGCATCAACATAAGATGCAGGTACCTAAGACTTTGCTTCTGTTTATTTGACAATCAACAGCAATTCTCCAATCAGATACTCAGGTACAGCACATCAGTCTTACTAACCAAATACTCAACAGCTCAACAATACCCATATCAATCTACCACTCAACACTAACTGTACAAATCAGATGCTGATGTACTCAAAGTCAGTGTTACCAATGAGATACACAGACACTCAGATCCTCAGCATAGCAGGTACTTGTAGCATCAATGATACTAATTGGACACTCATTATTAATTATCTTAATTACATATGAGGGCACTTAACCTGTATTCAAGCGGTAACATTTGCTCTTAAATTTGTTTAGAAACATTTATATTGCTGTGCATGTGTCTATGGAGCACCAAAAGCAAATCTGGCATGGTTTCTCAGGCAGGAGGTAAAGATCATGAATTACGTAACTTCAAAAAGAGACATATCAAAACATATCAGCACTACTGAACTGAATAAATCACAATATCCAGAAACCGAGCTGCTTGCAAGAAGAATGCATTTGTAGACACAGCTTGATATTCTCCACCAGCCTGCAGTCTGACACACGGTACAACGCTTACATAAATGCTTTTACATGTCAGTCACTAGGTCTGGATCAGACCGTAAGTGTGGAGCTCACTGACGCCCACTTAAAAATCAAAGGCAGGAGAATCATACAAGCCATATGAGGACAGGCTTTTATTCGACCGACATGGTGAAAAGGAAACGGTCCTGCCAGTTCATGAAAGATGAGCATGTCTCCTACTGCACAGGTTAATACAAGTGTCTGTGCTTGCATACAGGGGTAGGCGCAAGTGAATGCTAGTCATTACAGTTGACAATAGCATAATAATCTCTGTGTCCTTGTGAATGTATTCTGCCATAATCTAAAAGCTGAATGCTGACTTCTTTACTTGGAAGAAGAGGCCCTGCCCACAAAAGTGGCCACTTCCAGCAGCTGGAATGGCAGCTCTCCTTCACAATCACACAGACGCCTTAGAGGGTCCAACTGGTGGAAGACCAGGGAGCTCAGAGCTCATGGCTGAGTCCGCTCTACAGAAAAATCCCCATGGCCACTGACAAAGGGGATGGAGCAGTACAAAGTCAGTGGCAGGTTTTTAATTCAACTTCCCACAATTCCTCACTCTGCCTCTCTCATTGTTCTCTCTCCCAGCCGATACTCTGAAGCGCCACATGAGCAAAAGGGAGAGATGACTGATTAAGTCCCTCTGGTATTTATATTACACGGATCCCATCTGATGTGCAGAATCCCCAAGTGGATTCCCTGGCCAGACAAAGCAACCCCCCCGGTAGCTCCTGATGTACTGGGAGGATGATGAGGGAGAGAAGATCCCAGCCACCCACCCCCTTCCATCACCCACATATGATACAACCCAGGAGGCCTTAGTGATATTTTCACTGGAATTGGTTCTAGAATGTTCTATACCCTCACAAAAAATGTCATTGCTGTGATGTACTTGGCTTCTCTGGGATTACACAGCTGTCATAGTATACCAGTGGCCTATTGAACTATAGGAGGCCAACAGTTAAATCTGTCCATTGATCCTCTCAGAGGACAGAAATGCCTCAGTTATTTTAGCCCTGCTCACCAATTACACATTTATGCTTGTGTCCTAAAAAATCATTCGTGGCAATAAATTGAGCCGGGAAGATGTGTTGTTCTGACTCGCTGGTCTCAATATTGACTGCTACAGACAGTCTTAACCTAGACCTCAAACTAAGCACCTAAACTGAACAGCGGACGGAATCCTCAGCAGCTGTGGTTCGGTCGATCGGCTCGCTCAGCGTGAGCGGGGCGTGCCAGGCTGCTGTGGCGTTTTCACAGAGCGGGCGGGTGATTAAGCGGTTACACGGCTCTCAAAAGCCCCACTCTCCGTGGGAGAGCAGACACGAGGGGGTCGGCACCTTCGCCCACCAGCTGGACCAAAATAGGACGAATCTAACCGATGTGATGCAACGGCCACGTTTCGACACACCTGCCACACATTGGGCCAATCAGGAGTGCCTCTACACTGTCCAGCCAGACAGCTCTAACTGCAAAGCTTTCGAGCAGAGCAGAGTTCTTTGGTGAAGAACTTGCAGCTGTGCTGCATTTTACAGGCCGTACATACGTCTCCCAAATCAACTGGCTAAACACAGAAACAACTTATAACTTATATACTCATATTTTACTTCTTATGTTTATACTCTCTGTATTCTGTATAAGCTCCCAATAATAAAAAAAGTGGTAATAATATACATTGTTATTGTTGTTGTTTTTATTATTGTTATGATGATGAGGAGGATGACTCTTCTTATTATTATTATTTAGTTATTAGTCATGCAGAAGTCACTGCTGAGAAGAAGCACTGGCCATGTGCAGTGACTCATAGGACTCTACTCTCATGTACCTTCCACACTCTGCCTCCCACATACACAATTATGTAAGTCATTACATAAAATCAACAATCTCATGTCAAGGCAATAAGTGGACAATTGCAGCGGTTTTTTGTGAAATGTCCATGGCATATAACATTTAATAAACACGTAAAACCTGAAATATTCAACATGATCTCCTCAGACAGTCTTTAGTTTCATTTTCAGAATAACTGTTATGGTTTACTCCTGCACCAAATATTATAATACAATAAAGAAGGTAATACTACACAGGAAAAAATGACCATGATAGCAGTACTGCACCTCACACTTGACATCAAATGTACAACAGATACAACCAATACATTCAGAGTTTAGAAATAGAATATAATTGCTTTAAAAGATAAAGAGAGGAAAATGACATGAAAATAGTAAAAATAGCCTACATTTCTACTCCTGTATTGAAATCTAAAAGTGACTAATTGCAATAACAAAATATAAAATTAAGTTCAAACTAGTTCATTCTTGAAATAAGTAATTAATGGTCAATAACAAAAAATACTTAAAATACTTTAATGTGCATAATCTCTGACCTCCTGTAAATGTGAAATATTTATCATTTCCACATAATATTTCCTTTTACAACAAGACCAATACAGAAAACAACAGATAAAGTAAACAGGAATGTCTCCAAACTAGCCAAGGTGGCAGCTGATGACGTGATTCAGTTGTCTAATATCCTGAAACCTTGAACGATGGCACCTCTATTCTAGAGTTTGTCTAGAAGGAGCAGACCCGACATGTTTTTAACTCTTGTCTGTAACAAAAAAAGATACAAGATTGAATTTGAAAGTGAGAACTGGAAACAAAGTAAAAACGTAATAGCAAAGGACACAATTCTTGGTATTTTACAACCACAGACAGGACAGATAGAAAGCAGGTTATTGACATCAATGAATTTCCTGTCTCTTTTGATAGCTTACAAGGATGATCAAAAGCAAAGAGGAAATGGTTACTGGGGAAAGAGCAATGAAGCCATAAAGAGTAGACTAGAAAACAGAGAGTTTTCCACTCCTTTACAAAGTATGTTGTGTCCCCACAGAGGACCGTGTGATCGGCATACAAAAAGCATGCTGGCCAGTCCAGCAGTCTCTTACCATGACAGCTCCCTCAAGTTACATAGATCAGATGTTCTTATATGGGGTATCTGTTTCATATTCCATGTACACTTACTCGCATATACAACTACATATTTATGATTCAGGTGCAGTGATCTCGCTGATGGACACAAAAGTATAATAATTCCCACAGTCCTCCTGTGCCTCAACCATGACTCTGAACTGCTGCCCCATCAGAGGCAATCAGATTGATCACTCTAGATGTTCAGATACTAATGAAGATGGAGTTTGAGCTTTTGGTCAAAGAAAATCACTTTATGGCATATCTTTCACCCCACCATGACAGGCCGTGAGACTGGCACAGTATTTACTCTCTTTCAAAGAGCAGATGTCTCAGACTTTTAGCTTAGCACTCTGACACACCTTACATGTCTGGCTCACAGTTTTCTGCTTTGAAGACAAGAACAGCTTTTTTTCCTTTAGCTGTCCACATAAATAAGTAAATTCAAAATCTTGCTAACGAAAGTGATTTGTGCATGATTGGACTGGAAGTGCTTTTTAAATGTGGCAGTCAAGGCGAATATGAAAGATTTAGAGTGAAGCTATTTCCTCAGCGAAGCTCACAGGGGCAAAACGAAACTGGAAATTGAACCGAGCGAATTTTCCACTTATCTTAAAATTCATGTTTGATATAAGCCATGGAGTGTTTTAATTTAATGCTTTGGTGTTTCAAGGGGTTTTCAGACAGTTTGAAAACCTAATGAATGAAGTGTCAGACATTAATGGCATAGTGGTGTGACAATCTGACCGTCAACTCCTTGCAGCAGTTATATTACTCAAGTGAAAGTGATTTGTATTTTTCCAAACTACATTGACTGAATTTCCAGGTACAATTCAGCATATTATTGTGCTTCACTGAAGATTTTGCCTCTAGCCTTGAGCAGGGGTAGGGAACCCACGTCCCGACATGCTGGAGATGATTCTTAGTTTTGTTCCATTTGATTTAAGCAGTAACAGAGCTGGATCAACCATTACACTAGGTAAGACAACCGACCGACCAAACAGGCTGATACCCTTGGGTGACACAACATTTTAATATTTAGAAAGACCTTGCTTACTCCTGGAAAAGCTTGACGCCCGTAGAGTCCTAGCTGTCTCTGTAAACCCACAATGAAACAACCCACTGAGCTCAGTCGCTCCCCCACCACTGGAGCCCTCTAACTGGATTGCCTTCTAAATCTAGTACCTGGCTTCCCCTCATGCACCAGTTACCTGTGTGAGAAAGGCAGTGCGTTCTGCGTGGGCTCCATCCGGGGCTCAGAGTTCGGGGTGGCATCCGGAGTGACCCTCTCTTCGTCCGTGCCGTTGATGCTCTCTGGGGTAAGGGGCGACTGAATGTCCCCTGTGGCCGACTCCTTCATGTGGAGACAAACAAGGCGGGGTCAGAGTTAAAACATGGGCCAGGGATCCAAAACAAAGGATTAAAGATTTCTTTGACAGCTGAGATTTGGTCATTTTATAGCCACACAATTTCTTTGGTTTGTCCTCTTCAACAATTTCTTTGTATCTGGAGCTTTACATGCACGTGCAGTGCTTTGTTTCGGTAGTGAGAGGCGACGCTTCAAACGAAACGCCTTTGTTTTTTAGGACCATATTATTTCAACACGGTTGTTTAAAAACGGCAGATGCTGGGGGAATTATTGTTAACGGGAAGGAGCAACGGCAGAGTTCTCCAAAATGGGTTGGCTCATACTCCAAGACACTAACATTATTTGCAACTCTGACATTATTTGCCATTTTAATGAAATATTGCAGCATAAATCTTGCTGTCGCTTTTCTCTTGAGTTTGGTAAAGCTCAAGGGATATTTCTCTCGCCGGTCTTATCTCGGTGAGAGAAAAGCTGATGACTTTTAAACCCTGTGTATTTATTGTATTGCTGTGAAACACTGCGGACAGTATAGAAACTGTGGGCCCAGAAGGGGCTGCAGGCCGCGTATTCAAACACAGAGAGATTAGCAGACTTTCCTCCTTATCAATGGACATTTGATTAGCTCTACGAGAGACAAGTCATTTGTCAGAACTGAATAGTTTAAAAGATGCAATTAAATTAGTCATTTGGAAGTGGAAGATGCACATTGCAGACCTGGGACTCCTAAGCCCAGATCAGCCAGGGAGAAAGCCAAAAATAATAACACCCAAAATATGTCAGCTGTATCTAAGAGAGGAAAACTCTGGAGTTCCACACTTGCTTACTTTGTCAAAAAAAAAATGTTGCACTGCAATGTTGTTTCACTCAAGCTAGGCTTAGGGAACAATATCTGCAGTCCAATAAAGGCATCGATTTAGACTTAGGTACATCCTTATTTTTTCTCTCTTGCTGCAGTTGTCAGTTGTTTGTGGGCAATTACTTTGTCTACTGTGCCTGTTCTTAACTAATATCATAATACACTTTTATAGGGTATTTACAGATTTTTTAAAATTATTTTGCGAAGCTTTTCTTAACTTCTTGGTTGTTTCTTGAAAGTATTTCTTAATTACTTATTTAGATAATTTTATTGAACCAAAAACACAACCACTTTGAAAAGATAAGCTTTGTATTGTTGGGAGTCAATTCTAATTCTTAATAGGACATATCATGTATTTTGAAGGGGATACGTGAGCAACTAGACACTGGGCACCCCTGTGTCTGTGTATGTATGTACATTTGTGTGTTTGTGTGCATGTGTTGGGTATACCTGAGAGGGAGTGCTGGTCAGCTCCATCTTTTCCTGGGACTTCTCCTTGGCTAGCCGCGCAGCCTCCTTGAACTCTGCAAACTTCTCCGCAAACTGAAAACAGAACAATGGCGGTGATGCTCAAAGACGTCACCAGAATATTGGGACCAAGAATCCATTAAAACACCCAGCCATGTGCTCAGTGACATGGTGGTTTATATGGTTAAACTGCTTTGACTTCAAAGACATGGCATCAGCTAAGATCCAGAGGGAACAGGTGGCTGTTCCACAGGGTTGAGGGTTTTAGTCCCCTGGCTCTGGGACACCTCCTGCTCTGTAAATGTGCAACTGGTGGAAACACTTTCAATTGACTTGTCACAGGAATTGGACCAAACAGGCCGATAACCTCAGGGGCACACAACAAGAGAGCACTGATCAGTGAGGTTGCTGATTGCGGAGCTGAAGATGTCTCTAAATGGTGAAGGGCTATTTTGGTGCCGGGGTGCTGCTAGTTTGAGGGTTCCTTTGCCCTGGAAAGTGAGCTGAGTGGTCAGGCGGTTCCTGTCCCCCCCACACCCCCACCCCCAAGGGCATTTTTAGCTCCATGTGACACTGGTGCACAGCCGATCCTGATTTAAAGTCACACAGCTGTTTATATCGTTTAATCGCAAGCCCCGGAGCGTGGGAGGCGAACAGAGATTACACAGTGAGGACATGGCTGCCTGCTCGGCCTTTCACGTGTCATCACAGCAACGCGCGATTAGTCATTCCTGAGATGTGGAAGCTGAGGCAAGTTGCCATAGAAATAGCAGAAACTCCACAGAACCTTTTGGATTGCGATCCACCATGATATTTTGCTGGTTACTGGACACTTGCAGCAGAAACAGTTCCCCTACATGCATTGTGTTAGAGGAGCTTGTTGAATATTCATTTTCCTAATAGTAAAATTATTAACTTAATGACCGTGGCTGAAAGACCATTTAGATCAGAGGCACTTTTAATTTTCTAAAAACCGTCACAAGGGAGAGACTAGCAGTTATTAAAGCACTCAGCATAAAAATTAAGCCAATGAGACCATGCTGTCAGTAATATCACCTGTGTGTGTGCATTGGTGAATGTTCGCGTGTCTATGTGTGCATATGTGTGTGTGTGTGTGTGTGTGTGTGTGTGTGTGTGTGTGTGTGTGTGTGTGTGGGCACACGCGCATATGTATGTGCTCATATATGTGAATAAAGGTTAGCCAGAATACACGTGTGCATGTGTTTGTGCATGTATCGGAGTATGTTTGGGTGTGTGCGTACGACAAAGAAAATCAGTCTGTGTGTGTATATGTGTGAGTGTGTGAGAGAGACAAAAGAGAGAGAGGGCGAGAGAGTGAGATACAGAGATTAAATTGATCTGTGTGTATCTGCTTGCCCATGTGTGTATGTATGCACGCACATGTGCATGTGAGAGAGAAATATTGAGTATGTGGATGCTTGTACACATATTTGTTCATCTTATTTGACTGTGCATGTGCGTATGCGTGTATGTGTGTTTGCACCTGTATGTGTGTGTTCGTGTGTAAAAGGCAGATAAATAATGATCACCAGCATGCTCACATGCGTATTTGCGTGTCTATCTGTGAAAGCGCGCGTGCGCGTGTGCGTGCGTGCGCGCATGTGTGGAAGAGTGGCTGCAGCTCTCCACCCCTGTTCCCCACAGCGGTTAATCATCATGCAGAGGGCGAGAGTGCTGTGTCAACTCGTCCTCCCACAGGCTGACGAGCGCGGCCGCGCGGTGCCTCTCATCACGGCACAGCGTGTGGGAGCCCCCCCCAACCCCCACCCGACGCCACCGGAGAACGCCACCCACCTTCACCAAGTGATGCTCCGACGAGAAGCCCAGCCCGTACACCGTGTTGGCCCGGCTGTCCGCCCACTGCCCGAATTTCTGCGACGTCTTCGTGAACGTCATGTTGGGGGTGATGGTGCTATTTATTATTGCCTGCGGATTCAAACGGCGTCAGACGCGTTAGTTTGTATCCACGTAAAAAACACTTCGCATCAATATTTCACTTTACCTTCAGCAGAAAGGAGAGATTTATATTGCACTGCAAGTCCATTTTTAAACGTATTAGAGTCAGACGCACTTCAGAAGGGCACAGTGGGAAATGTGAACACTATTGTCCTTGATGGTGGGTTTTTTTATATTAATTCAATTCAATCCTACAGCATAGCAGTTTGTTCCCAGCTTAATGTAACACATGAACTGTAAGCTAGAAGCTTTTCTAGCTTGTAGCAAAACATTTTTATTGGTTTCAGCAAACAAATGTAAGGTTATGGGAAAAAAGGCTAAATCTGTGATTTGTTATTCATTCCTCAATGTGATTGGGTAAGAATACAGTCTTAGTTTTTGTAGCACTTCCCTCAGATCAAAAGATCTTCACTCATCACTTGACTGCATTATGTTTTCATTTTTTCTATGTCTATTAGGCTGGTAGAGCTGCAGTTATAAAAGCATTTTCCTGTCCTGGTAAAGCCGTTCATCACAATGCTTCTCTGCTCTGGTACTGCAGTTGGACTGATTTTTACACTTCTTCAAACTGAACACGCACACACACACTGTTTTGCCACTGGGCAACATTACCAGACTGCCAATAACGGCAGCAACATCAGCAAAGCACATTGAAAATGGCCCATTATGAAAATTTTGCATGCTAATGATGAGACAGGTTGACGGGAGGAATGGGTCTGCTCACTGGTGAGTGCCTTTAGGAGCGCGTGGATTTGTGACCGACACTGGGGGCATCTGGAGCAGGCTCTTTCAGAGGGTACACTGTGCGAGCAATCATGTGTTCAACTGATGGCTTCAGTGCACAGGACCTTCAGCAATGCAGTACAGGCAGTGCAGAGTAGAAGTGGAGGGACCGGGTTTGTGGAGGGACTGCGGGCTTGGACCACACGTATCAAGCAATATTGACCAAGGAACTTCTGGTGAATATCTATACATACTAAGTGAATAATATGTTTGAGGTACAACTGTTTACCGTGTGCGTGGGTGCACTGCAATGGTTTGGCATCCCATATAGGATCCAGGATGTGGTCCCGCCCCCTGTGCCCTGTAACCTATACCTGCTGGGTTCACTGCTGACTCACCACACCCCTCTTCAGGGTAAAGTGGTTATTGAATACGGATTGATGGAAGTAAGCTGGGTCAGTCCCTCTGGATAACCTCAGGAGAGTTTCCACCAGTTAAATAATTCAGCCCAAAGACACTGGCATTTATACGCAAAATAACTACACATATAATAACTAAGTGCCTCTGGATCATTAAACATAATCGAACATTTTTTGACATTTTCAGAAAGGTCCAATAGGGCATCACTATTTTCTACATCAAACAGTTGTCTGTCTAACTTTTCAGTGATATGTTAAAAGTTGGGACCATCTCCCACACATAATAACATTTAAAACATTTGGCACTTACAATTGGAATGATGGACACAGCTCTGATAAATGGCTCAGTCTGATAAAGGCTTATGCATTTTATTTTGTACGGAGCTCACAAACTGTGATGGACTAGTACCTTGTTCATCTCAATCAAACATATCCCAACTTAGTTTCTTAACCAATTAAACATATACACTGTGCAATGCAATATTTCAAGAAAAATACTACTGACTGAACATGTGGCAAAAATTGTGCCCAAAGAGCAATAGTCCATTGTTGATCTGCTGACTGAGATTCTTATGTGGTGAAAAGAAAACCAGAGGGTCTATCTGAAAGTGACAGAACTGGATACAGCAGTGGACCATAAACATATGTGGGGAGTCGATTCAGTATAGCATATACAATATAATAATATAAGTGCAATGTCTAGTTTAGTGAATGAGGGCTCTGTGTGGGCATTGCATAGCACAGGGGATGGGACAGGACCAAGTATGCAATGCAGCCGGTGGCAAAATGCTCATCCTGACCCAAAGGTTCAAGGTCCCTTCTCCGACCCTCTGGTCTTGTGAGCAGTGTCCTGGTTTCAATAATGCTGACGCACACAAGAACACATAAACACAGGACACTGTCTCACGCATCAACAGACAGGTACACTGTATACCAACCATAGCTACAATGACTTCTGTTCCAGAGGTAATTCCCAACATGAAGAGATGAGCAACACCAGCACCTACGTGAATTTCAGGCCGGGCTCAAAGCATTGCTAACCTCCTCTGCCATGTGGTAAAAGGGAGTGGGTGCCACATGCAGAGGATTCTGGGTAAAGGCAGCTGGCTTTGTCTCAAACATCACTGTGCCACAGTCAGAGTCTCTCCCACCCACCTCTGTTCTTTTAAGCTGCCTTCCCACAGTAACAAGGGGGAACCTCCACATTCAAATATGATCCTCTTCACAAAATGATACAACGTGAATCACGACACCACACCAGGCTGGATATATTCAGTATGAGGCAGCCCTTGGTGGGTGGGCAGACGGGTACCCATCTGTATGGACAGCACTGAATAGCAGCCACGACTCTGAGATTTAGAAGGAATTAGATAAATACTCACTGAATGCAGGGCAAAATTTAACTTGTAAGGAGAGTAACTATATTTTGCCAGCTGTTGTTTAAAAAATTGCATGAGTGGACCACAGACAGGTATGGTTATTAGCTCTAAGAGAATTAAGTGCACAAACAATAAGAAACTTATAACAGAATGTGTGACCATGACATTTTGACACCTCTGAGCCTGAGGATTGTGAGTTCTGGAGAAGGTGTGCAGAAAATCTATGAAGGATATCATAGAAATGCATTCATAATTAGCCGTGCTTGAGACAAAAAAAAACACTTTTCTGATGGAAAGACCATGCTGCTAAGCCACAGAAGGGCAATCCAAAAACACAATGCCATTGACAATTTCATCAGCAGGGCATATAATTAGACTGGGATTCAAACTGGAAATCTGGCTTGAACAGCTCCTCTGGCGAAAGAGAGAGACGCATGTACCAACTTGGTGGGAAATCCGAGCAGCTTGTGTCAGATGACATGCTGATGTCACATGGAATGCTGTGTACGGCGGACAGGAGTCAGTGGAGCACGGCATGTAGTGCTTCCCCTGTGATGCCCTGCGCACCTATTGATTTGTAAACAGGAAGCCGTGATGGACGGCAGGACCCCTGTGAGGCCGATTACATCACAGAGGTACTGATCAGGCAGGGAGACCAGCAGTGGGCTCTCATCCGCAGATTCTTTAACGTGTCCATGAACAGAAATGCAAAGAATAGGAAGTTGCTGGGTCAGAGCCACCACGAAAACACACAGGAAGCTGCCGAACAGCTGGGATATTTCTTGCTTTTAAAATCCATATGGACCAAAGTACCCGAGAGCTGAAGGACCCTTCCCTGGTGATTTGGCTTCCATGACAAAATTAAAAGTCAGCAACACAGGAGGTCTGGGAACTGCTGGAGAAAACTGCTGGAGAAAATGACCCCACTGAGTTCATTAAGGAAACTGTTAAGTGAACATAAAGCCAAAAAAGACACCCAAAAACCCTTTGCCGTTACTTCCAGAGAAACAGTGCCTCTAATGTTTGTAAGGATTCTGCCAACATTGTGACCTGCTGATACTTTATTGATCTGTATACAACCACTGCTGTCTGTGTGGATGCAGGCTACTGTGTGTGTGTGTGTGTGTGTGTGTGCAGGTGTGTGCATGTGTGAGTAAGTCCACATAGGCCTAAATGCTAATATTAGCATTTATAAACACACAGATCAATATATCCAATCTTGACCAGGTCGTCAGTAATCAAACAGAGAGCAAACTGATGAGATTGGGATCTCTGTCATAACCTGCATGCCTCTGGCAAGCTGGAAGCCCCCAGGGCCCCTCTGTATTGTCTCTTTGACCAGGGACATTTCTACCTTTCCTGCGCTGCCTTTGCCTACACTGCTCAGTCGTTAGGCAGAGGAGAGCCACACAATCCTTGCGATATTAATGATTTAAAAATCGCCCCCTGTTCCCGTTTCCCCTTCCCTGAGTATGTTGCGCAAATCTCATCAAAACCCCAGCGGGGATTCGCTCGCGCTCTCTAATATCTTCCCCCTCCGCCCTCTACGCCCGCACAGAAGAGAGCAATCGCTCTCATAAGAAGCCAGCTAATACAGACGCATCGTTTCGCGGGGCTGTTGTGCGTTTGTCATAACCACACAGGGGGGAGGCGATCTGCGGTCGTGGGCTCTGACGCATCACTAACCGTCTATTTATTCTATATTTCTCGTACAATGTGAGGGAACACGTTGCCTTGGCACAAACGGAAGAACACCAAATTTGGAAATAGTGCGTAGGGTAGATAAAACGCATTCCTGCACATAGCTGAGCCTCCAGGCTTTCTATTTCTCGTGTTCTTTTCTAAGATATATACTGCTGTGTATGTTCACATCTGTCCAACTGTAACCACAACAAATGTTCTGTTCACTATCGGTTACACCGACATCTGTAATCTGTAGCCATGACAGAATATTCGACGCAAGAATATTCAATTTAAGCTTGTGATGTGTGAAACTACAATGCTGCGTAAAAAGGGTATAGATTTACCCGTGTATTTCTGGCGTACCCGGGGGGCAAAAGCAGCTGGGAAGAACGTATGTGCTGTTGCTAATGCAGGCGAGCGAGCGAGTGAAGCGTAAACAGGCAGTTAAAGCTTGCTAACTCTTGCATATGTAACGCTCCTCTGTCAGAATGTGAAGCGCAGGCTCAGCCTGAGATTTGCAGAATGCGGCTGACGAGTTGCACTGCAGCAGTTGCCTGGTTCGAACCCGTGAAGGAGCCGTGTAATCACACACACGCCGGAATTGTAATCACATTAAAGAGTAAGCTCGCGACTCCCCGGAACGGAGTCTTGTGTGTCACAACGAAGAAGGTCACGCCACGCCGAGAGGTGAGGACGTCCAGTGTTTTGAGCACGGTAATGCCGGTTCAGTATTCTGTCATTGCATTTAGTGAGGCACAAAGCCGACGTGACATTTAACATAATGGTTCGCTGTGAGAGCAGCGCTGGCTGTTCAGAATAATCCTCCCATACTACAGTGCACACGCCTCAAGTACAATACCGGTACTGTCAGTGGAAAAAATTGGGGCTACTTTAAAGTATAAAAACAAGGCAATGTACTCACAGGCTAGGATGTAACTACACAATATAAATAGACCCATTTGCATCTGTCATAGCACACACCCAGTACTGCTAGATCCTCACAGGGGAAAGCCGGCAACCCTCTGCATAGCAAATAACATCCACTACCGACCCTTCAAAAATGTATTGAGATTAAATTGCTTTGAAGTTACATGTCTGGGATGACTGATTAGAGTGTACTCATCTGAGAATAGCAAACAGAGATTAAACTGATTTTAATTGGCTATCTCATCCTTGGTTGTCACGACTGCAGTTGTATGCCACAGGCCAATGGCTCCTAGACAAGGGCCAGGAAAAGGACAGCAGAGCCGCAGATCTTCCCATGACAGAAAGATGGATGGTGGAAACATGATAAAACAACAGGAGACAGTTAACAAGTGGGACAGGATTGGCCTAACCCCTTGCTTATGACAGTGAGCCCAGTGTGGTGGATTAAAGCCACTATCCTACCCATGGTACTGTCTTCCAGTTTACACCACAGGGCCAGGATTCCATATAGGGGAACCTACTATTCTCCATCAGTCAGACTTTGCCTGGTCTCTACTGTTGGAATACACAGCCCATACAGTTTTTTACAGTGTCATTTCACATGCAAGTCAGATAACCCAATTCCTTCTGAGCCATCATCCTATTGGAATTCCATCTTTTCTTTGAATTATCTGTATTTGGGTATGTTGGTCACAGGGCTATTCAAACACACAGAACCTTAAAAAGAAACCTAACTGAATGGTGTCTACTGAAGGGTTGTTCTATGACAAAAATAACACCCGAGAAGTGTTGAGTTAGACACACCAAGTCTTTGTGAATTAGCCTTACCAGAGTCAAGGATTTCATGCTCAACACATACAACAAAAGAGTTTCCCAGTTGTGCATTTTAAGATACCTACTGCCTTTTTTCAAGAAACATTCTATTCAATTTCTGATTACCTGTTCATGTCTAACAAAAACTGTCAGGTAAACCTATTATCAGTTTTCAGAGAGCAGTCCTTTTGTCAAGTTCTATGACAAAATATCCTCTCAAAACCAACCAGGACGAATTCAAATTGGACTGGGTCATTCAATGACCACAATTAAAAAGCATGAAGTAGTGGTCACATAACTGGATTTGTCACCTTGAGGCTGCAGGTTTGAATACTTAATGATACACTGCAGTGGCACCTTTACTGTATTGGGATGGATAATGTAAAAATATATGTTATATACTGTACCTCACCCTGCATCTGTTACACTGATATAGTAATAGAGTAATGTACGGTATATACAGTAAAATAAGCAATATATTGAAGGTTAGGTAGGCCATTGTTATGAGTGAGGAGCACTGTGTAGAGTAATAAAATTTTATTGAGGCTCTGGAGGCTACTGTGGCATGTTATTTATGTCTCTGAAAGCCAGGGTTGGGTAATGTGGGATCTTTTTACAGCAGGGCAGAGCATAGGTGCTATTTTAACTGCTCTCCCTTCTCTGGAGAGGAAAGAGCAGAAGCCAATAGGTTCCAGAGGCTTGTAGCATCTCTCCGGCACACAGAAAATATCCCCCTTTTCCTCCACAGCCTCAGCTGTGAGCTCGGTAGGTGCTGAGGACACCGTGTTTCATGCCATCCCAAATAATGGAAATCACTGTCACACGGTGACTGTTCGCAGAGTTACTGGTTTAATGCACCGAGAGAAGCACTCCACACTTCTTCCGAAGACATTTGGCGTCTTCTGTCAGCCCAAAAAGATCATCTCGCTGGACATGCGTAGCAACCTAGGGATAATCCATGGAATGAGTTTGTGGCATGTGCAAAATGTCAGGATGGCATGAGAGCAATAGTTGTATAATTTTCTGGTATTTAAAATGCCAGGGTAGCATGAAATGCAATAAGGAGTGCAGGAGAGACTCGAAATCGAAACAAGCAGAGGATGCCAGCACAGCTGCTGCAGCCCTACACACCAAACTGTGACTCAACCCGCTGGGCAGTCAGGAAATGGCAATGAGGCCAGAAACATTAATCTCCTTAATATCAGTGAACCATGTCCGCTGACAGAAAACACTTGCAAAAATGAAAAACCATTAAAAAAGAGAAAGTAAGTACAATGAATATCATATGCATCTGTAATGTAAAACCATAAATAAATAAACCATAAACCATAAATTCATAAAATAAAAAAAAAAAATCTAGATTTGTAATCAGTAACTATTTTTAAAATCTTGTAGATCTACTTTAAGATTTGCACTTACAAATCAAACAAATTGTTGCCCCGGATCACCAGATCACAGTGGCTTTGTGAGCAGGTTGTCAGGCTACACACTAGCAGCTTGCCACCGACAGAGATGAGTAACCGGCTTTGTAAGGCTCCCTTATTTCAGCCTCGGGCGCATGCTTAATCTCAATCACTGTCTCCTGTCACTGCCACCGTCTCCTGCTGTCCTCGTCCTCTCACTGGCTGCTCTGACGTGTTGCGGGCACTCAGGTAGGCAGTCTCACCCGTATCGACAGCAACGGGGACATGTACCGAAGACCGAAGTGACGTTTCAAGGATCAGCAAAAAAAAATGACATATCAAATCACATCAGATGTGAAACATGACCGGGATGAGAGTCACTTCATGTTAAGACGTAGCACAGCGATTTTAATAGGGACTTGGCCAGCTCACAGCATCAGACTTTTTGCATGTCCCAGATTTGTCTGCACCGAATACTCCTGAAATTCATGACATAAATTAGCTGCAGTGTTTCATATGAAAAATACATTCTTTAGATATTCACACGTCTGTTTGCTGTCTGTCGTACATATTGGAATGGAGCAGATGCATTTGGGCAAGACTTCAGAGAAATATGAGGGTCTTCAGCCCCCAGACAAAGACAGGAGACGTTATGCTGGAGAGTTCACAACATTATCAACAAAATCAGACAGGTTGATGAATTTTCTCATGAAGTGGTCATGGCTGGTAAGTATTAAGCACTGTATGGAGGTAGACACTACAGGAAGTGTGAGAGCTGAGGTTCCAGGCTTACCTTGGAGCCGTCCAGGCTGATGATCCTGTAGACGTTCCTCGTGCTGTCGTAGAAGTAGGAGACGGTGACGGCGTGCTTGCTGGTGGGGACCCAGTTCTTCTTGGTGTTGGGGTCGATCTGGAAGACGTGGGCGCGGGTGCTGTAGATCGGCTGTTCCCTGAAGGGGACGAAGAAGAAGTGGTGAACCTCTTTGTGCCGCAGGATCGTGGTCCCCCCGATGGCCTCCGGCGACCGCGACCGGCCCGGCAACCGGATCACCAGCTCCCCGCCCTGCATCGTGGCTGAACCCGACTGGGGCTCCCGGGACTCGGATCCTATGTGCCACCAGACAGGAACCCGCCCGCTTCCAGAAATCTGTGCAGCACCTTGCAGAGCCCTGAACAACGGTGCCGGACCTTCCCAGCCTTGACGGGAATGCCAGCTGTTTGGTCTGAGAAAGGGGCCGCCGGCTAAATTTAGAGCCCCGGCCACACTAATCTGTCAGAGCCCCACCCCTTTGGCGGATCACCCTGGAGTCATGCTGCCCCTCTGCTTGCAGCAGAGGGAGAGGACCCAGAGCACATCACACAGCTCCAAGCCTCCGACATAGAGCCGCCCTGGTCAGATAAGTGCCCCTTCCACAGAAAGGACGAGAACTTACAGTTCAGTTGAGGTACAATTACCACTTACTTCCTTAACAGATGCTCAAGGGGAACTGCCTTCCTTGATATTGTCATGATTTGTAAAGGGCTGGGTTTTCTGGAGCAATTTGGGCAGCTATTGTGTCTTTCTCAAAGGTAGAGGAGTAGAGTCCTGACTGGGTCACTCAATCAAGGGTCCCCAGGTCAGAAGATCAGTAGACTAAACAGTACAAAACACTGCTGGATCCTGTATCTGCCCAGTGGGAGAGTAAGCCCACCAGTTACCATCATGTGACTTGTGATGCTCAAGCTTCAATCTTCTGTCTGAGTCCTGGGGGGCCTGATAGCCACACACACACACACACACACACACTTAGTGACCCCAGAGAGATCAGTGGACATAACACTAGATAGCAGCTGCTCTATAGCCAATATCTCTGATATGCTCCCAACATCAATAGTCCCAGCGGTGCACAGTTACACTAAATCTGTCAGCCTCCGATCCCCACTTTGTCACCACTGGAGACCTCTGCTCTCTATCTACTGGACCCCTGTAGATAAACACCACATCCACTACCTGACAGGCACAGTGGAGCCACTGCCTGGTAGCTCACACTATTCTAAGACGCGTCAACAGTCACGCAAAAAGACACTGACAGCTCCATTCTTTCTGAACACCAACTCCATCGGCTTATGTTTATGGTACCCTAAAACTGAGAGGAACAGCAGAGTGGCTTCATGGTTAAAAAAGAGGGCTTGTAATTCAAAAGTTGCATGTGTAATATCAAGGTTGCTCACTGCATTTGTGAACAAGGTTCTTCACCTGAACTAGTTTCAGTAAATGTGAAAAAAGGAAAGATGAATACAACTCCCAGGATCAGGCGTCTGTTAAGCAAATAAATAATAATTATTTGATTTGCTTGAAGAGATGTGTTTGCAACGGTTTTGTTTTTTGTTACACACCCAGAAGTCTCATCTACTCTACAGTTATTTGGTGTCATCTTTCTGTCCACAGTTTCTCACTATTACAAGCTAGTGGCACTGACACCTTTGTGATCATTCCTTTACGCCATCTCTCCTTTACGTAACAGGTCTGTGTACAAATCCTGAGCCAAAAGTCTTCATTGCAGTGGGCTTCTTTAATTACCCCCATGGGTACAACAGCCTCTTATTGCTTTATGCTGAACATGAGGTTCATTCATACCGATATTAAAAAGGTAAAGACACGTTCACTTCCCCAAAATCCCAGCGGGAGCACAGTGTGTGACCAACCAGCAACCACTGAACTACACTATGACGCATTTCAGGCGCAAGCTCACGGGGCCTCTAGGATTTAATAAGTGGAGTGGATGTGCGTAGCCCAGCTTCCAGCACAATTAGAGACACGGGCCTGTTTCCGCAGGGACTCGGAAAAGACGAGAGTGGGAGGATTTGTGAGTTCAGGGTCTCCGCTATTCTGCTGAGAGAGGGATAGCTGTGCACTGCTCTGTGCTGCAGAAGCCCTCATAGCGTCTGATCTAAGCGATGCTCAGACCCCCAAAATCCCCCTTTTACATCCAGAGTGTACAGATAAGTATATCAAAGTACTTTACATTGTGTGTGCCAGGATGCATTTGCTTAAGGGAAAGATTCAGGACGATTTTCAAAGCTTATTTTACACACTGCCCTTTCATTTACATTAAAACAATTGAGATTAAGCATCTCAGAATAGAAAAGCCCTTCACTTTTACAATACGAATGCCCCTCAAGCCATAACTGTTTTAATTCCCTGCTCAGCAGATGCTAAAGTCCTGATTTTTTGCGCATGTGTAAACCTTTCATGTGGGGGATATTTACTGGAGCGATTGTGGACCTTGCTCAAGGGCACAACAGCAGTGCCATCGGCGCTCCAATCGCACACCACATGCTGCCCTGGCATTGTTTCCCAGGCCAAGCAAGACACAGCTAAGAATGTCAGGATTAGGTCCACGCGAGACGCGGCCTCAGTGAGCGAGCGAACGCCAGCCGCTCTGCTGCGGCTCTGACCGGGGGCCGCGGGGGCCTCTCCGGCAGCCGGCACCGAATCCAATTCTGTCTCGTTACTCCCAGGACCCGGCTAATAACCATATTCAATTCCATTACCAGGGGTTCTAATCAGCTGCCATCGCCCCTGATATATGCACGGGGAGAGGGGAGCAGGGAATTGTGGGTGGGTGTGGGGGTTGCTCTCAGAGCACGGCATGCCAGATAGGGAAGTGCTTACACAGCACTAGAGGCTGAGGATCTCTGAACAACATCAAAGGTGCCCTGCATAATTGCAATTAGAATTCAGCAGCGATCACCGCACTTGAAAAAGAATCAAATAAATAAATAAATAAATCACCTCGCATAAAAATAAGACTGCACTGAACCCAAAATGAAGTTTTTTTTTCTTGTGTAAAAATTGAATGTAAAATTAGCATGGTCCACTGTCTGCAAATGAGAATGCTTTCAGGAGAGTTTAGGATTCATCAAAACCAAATGGAATTCATATTTTCTTATACTGACCTTTAATGTCTTGGGATACGTAAGTACCAAAAAAATTCAAGATGGATGTAGCTAATACCTTTAGCCAGGACAACTTTGCTTTATCTAAGACGCCGCAGCTTGTATTTTACATATATAAACCATTTATATGGGTGTATATTTACTGAAGCAACAGCTTCCTTGCTCATAGGTATAACAGAGGCCAGGAATCAGACCTATGATCTGTTAAACCCAGCACTGCCACTGATCATTTATGTCACATGTCACCCCCAATAAGGCTAAGTTGGCAATGTCACATATTCTTGTAGTTCATGTACATTGTCACCCTTAACTGAGTTTATTTCACTGCTACGTGTAAAAAATATTTCTCAAATGAACACTCTGAAGTTACAACTATCTGTTCTTTGTCCTGAATGTCACACACTTGCAGGATTCACCCTCATGTGATAAGGTAACAAACAAGCTCTGCTTAAATTACAGAGTACATGCTCAGGCCACACTATATAGCCGTGGCATATCATTAAAACACGAAAAATACCTGGCTTGATGATGCTATGTGCTTTGGTGGAATGTGATTTTGGGATCACGGCTGCTGCTGTTTTCATAACTGTTTTCTGTCAGTCTTCAACACAGTCATGGAAGCAGGGAAGCAACTACACACAGGTGATACAAACAGGGTTAATTTTTTCGTTAAGTTTCTTTTTCCAGGATTTTTGCAAACATCCAATAAATAATAAATGGGAATTGTGGGGGGGAGGGGGCTGAGCAGTGCAACCTGATACATTTCGAGACAGCGAAAAACAGCCAGAAAAAAATATTCAGTGTTTTCACATGATTTTCACTTTTGAAAAGAAGGAATAAATTTTAAGATATCTAAGTAGGGAAAAGGGTAAAAGCTGTGATGTTCTCACACCTTATGTGCTAATGACTTTTCGACTATCATCGAGACTTCCTGAAACTGGCAAAGTGGTGGACTTAACTGAAAGTGCTGTCCTTTTCCAATAATAGCTAAGAAGGAGAAAAAGAAAAAAAAAAAAATTTCTATATGTATGTTAGCCAGTAAACCATATCAATGCTGAGACCATTTAGTTATGCTTCACTGTAGTGCAGAATTCAGACCTTTTATGACTCAGGAGCACAGTGTAGTTGTGTTTACTCCAGTTATTAAATATATGAAAAATTGCCCTTTGTCAACTCCCTTCCACGCAGATTTTACTAGCTGTGCAATCAGTGCAAGATGAACTTCCCGAAGCACCCAGCACACAGTCCGCAGCCTTTTATTTTTTCATGTATACCTAAATAAATATGTGATTGTATTCCTGCTTCAGACATGCAGAGAAATCCTAGTATCCCAGTGCATTCTGGGAAGCTGTTGGTTTGCATCAACTGTTCACCTAAACTGACCAGAGTAGAACTCCATTACCCATGGTAATCCATGTGTCCTCATGACGAGAGCTTTTCAAGGGCAGGAGGATGGATTGCATGTTGTCATGGAACTGAACTGGATTGGTTTGAAACGTGAGCATAGATATTGATTATATAAAATCCAAAAGCATACATAAATGTATGATTTTTTTGATGGGTGAGTTCTGCTTTATGTATATAATTTCACTTGCTTTATAACACATAAACAATGCACAGTGGAGTCATTAGCACCATGCAGCTCAATTTTGCCTTGCTCTCATCTGTAACTTGACCCTGCCATGGAGCCAGTAAATCACCTTGAAATGGTTGTGCTCCATCATTGAACTGTAGATGATAGAGCTGAAAATGTGATAACCCACACTCTTCACAGGGTTCAAATAGGGTTCAGACAGATCCTTCAATGCATTCCACTGGGGCCAAATGGAAATAAAAGTAATTACCACCCACTTATCAAAGAGCGTAACCTAGAACAAATCATTTCTGTTACGATCTGTAGTCGTTCAGGAAATGTTTTTAGTACACACAACACATTTTGAACGATGCACACACTCCACCTGCCACTATATTTCTCACATAGAAAATGTAATTGAGAACAAGAAAGATGGGAAGCATTAAAAATTCAACCACTTAAAAGGCATAGTCCCAAAGAAGCTACTTTACTTTTTACCAAACATATAAAGTGCATTAAAGACAGGAAACATCATTGAAAATGACAGTTGGGTAGAGAGAGATGTTCTAGAAAATTCCTGCTGCGAAAAGAGGTTATGCCCCTGTTAACAGATATTTGGCTCCTTCATTCCTTCAATCCTCCATACCTTTTTGTTTAAGCAGTTCTGGATGGTAATTTGAGGTTTCGGTATTGTCTGTGGTGCCAGGCTAACTATGGATGTTTTATTTTAGACTAAGCCCCTTAGCCCCGTCATGAATATTCATAAAAAGCAATCAAATTATAATGCTTACGGTTTCAAGAACTGCAGAGACAGGCTTTCAATGTAAATCACATAGAACTGACAATGAGGTCAATACCTGGAATATCTGTGGTTAAACTCTGAGCAGGCATATGAGTTTGGATATTTCTGCTACTGCTACTGCTCTGAGGAACACTATGTTCTGGCCAGAGCGAGAACTGATCTTACACAAATAGATAGGCAGTGTAGCATAGTGGTTAAGGAGCACGACTCGTGACCGAAAGGTTGCCGGTTCGATTCCTTGCTGGGGAACTGCTCCTGTAACCTTGGGCAAGGTACTTAACCTCAGTAAATATCCAGCTGTATAAATGGATAACATTGTTTTAAAAAATAAAACTGTAACCTATGTAAGTCGCTCTGGATAAGAGCATCTGCTAAATGCCAATAATGTAATGTAAAGATAGCTGGTGTTCATACCAATGTCCCCCATTAGATGGCCCTACTTGCCAGCCACAGCTGTGGTCCCACGCCAACAGTCAAGTGTACCCTATATGATTTGTTAATTCCCCTATGCTGAACAATTTACACTAGTTCAATTTTAGTTACGGCTTGACAGCCTGCGCCGGCAGGGGCTACTGTCAAAAGCCCGGTTCTTGCTGGAGTAATGGAGATTGTACGGCAGGTACCTGCACCCAGTGTAAGGTTCCCTGGAGACAGTTCATCCTGCAGCCTAACCACTGCACAACACTACTCCACAGGCTGCACGTAGTGCTCCGCTCTCTCTCTCTGAGTCACTGTCGCCACGGCTCGGCTGACACGCATCTGCCATGTCTCATGCAGGACAGCTGTTCACCCTCTCCTCTCACATCTCCCACACCCAGATGTCAGTCCGCGACAGGCCGGATGCATCAGCACACAGAGACATCAAGAGTGGATTCCAGTGTACTCTGGCTTTGACTAAGGGTAATTACCTCTTCCTTAAATGGAGAAATAAAAAAATGCAACATGAAAGGCAAATTTTGGAGATGAATTATAATGCTAATCACCCAGTATGATGAACTAACCACCCAGTCTAGATAGGTTTCAATTTAACCTGTTGCTTTTCAGATAATAATCAATGAAGCTCAAAGATCATGCACTGCACTGTGGAATGTGTGCAATTCCTTACACTCACAGTGCTAACTCTGACATGCCCTGACATCACATACCATCTATGAATATGTAATTTAGGTAAAAGGGGTATAAATGCACATACAGCATAATATGACAAAAGAATCTGACATTCTGAGCACTTGTTATCTTGCTGCAACCAGCACATGCCATGACCTATACATGCCATGTGTAAATATATTTTATTTATTTATTTATTTTACTAGTAATAGAGACATATTCATGAGCTGTGTCAAGTCATGGACAAAACTGGAAGCCTGATGTCTCAGCTGCCTGTATGAAGATTCATCCTCTAGTCTCTTTGATACCCATGTCCCTGTGGTTGCATCACCCAAAACTTAGCATTCAACTGTGCAGGGAATACTCAGGGGACAGTACAAAATGAATCATTGACAGATTCCACACTGAATGTGTCAGCGTCTTTTTTAAGGCCGTACATAACTCACACTTTTCTACCTGTCTGCTTGATTGTGTAGCTTTCCCTTACTGCTTGCAGTGCAATCCCCCCCACACACATTCTGGTGATACTGTACAGTTTGGTGTGCACTCTGTACGAGTGTTCATTCATGCTTCTCATGCGGAGGAGAACACTGAAACATGACTGCAAGAGCGAACAGCATGCCGATTACCAGTTAAGGTACACTGTGTAGTGTCTCCTTATCAGTTATCTGCGTCAGCCTCTCTGCCATTGGAATAATCTGATGCGATTTTGAATGGAAAACAGGGAGCCATAGGAAAAAAAGTTCTAATTTCTAATCAAATTTTATATTCCACTCAGAATAACCAGTGTATGACTGGGCACAAATTCAACAGACATTAGAAAATGGTTCTGTTTTTGAACCATCTTAAACAGTGACATGTGAGAACAAGAACGTTACACAACAGAAAGGTGTTCCCATGCAGCATGGAGGAGGGAGGGTAGCCTGCTATCATAGTAATACTCTGCAAATCTATTAGTGATCCAGGCATACATTAACATGCACAGCAGAGAAGATTTCACAAAGTGTTTACTAACCGCACATTAAACCCAAAATCATGCGCTACTGCTTGAAAAATTCAAGGATGAGTTCATTTTACTGGAGTCTCTGGTGAATGACTCACAATTTCACTGCTCAGCCTGGCATTAGTATCTGTTACCCGCCCCCTTCGGAGCTCAATACCGCAGTCATATTGCTATATTATATAGCACTTGGCTGAGATGGTCACTTAATGCACTCCACATTGTCGAGAATAAAAGCACCGGTCGACTCGCTTCGCGGAAAGCGTCGCACATTAACGTGGAGCGGGCAGTGCTCGGCTCCAGAGTTTAGATTAATGGGCTTAGCACCTTGGCCGAAAGCCGTGGCGTTCTGATTGATGAGATTTGGTTGTACTTTGGTTATACGGTTTTAAATAAATGAGAGGAACTCTCTCCACCGAGAAACGCACGCGGGCTCGGCTGTATGAGGGGGCGACAGAATGGCAGAGGGAGAGACAAGGAGAGAGAGAATTAGAGTAAAAAACATTCGGAAGCTGTCGAGTACTTCTGTTCCTACTCCTAACAAGTGATAGTGTATTTTCCCTCCTGCCGCTCACCGACACACCAATAAGTCAGAGGTCGGAAATTTGGAAGTTTTGAGAAATCCTCTCGGATCCGACGACACTCCCACGGAGCGGTTAGCATGGTAACGGGGGGAAAGAGAGGATTTAGTATGCAGGAAATGAGGCGCGGTAGGGAGCAGGTGACAAAATGTTAATATATTAACGTGGCAGAGAGGCGATTACTTCTAATGTGTTTATCTTGGTCTCTCTCGCTCATGCGGAGCTGGCTGTTCGCAGTGTAAGGGTCGACCTGGAGTGCGAGGAGCGGAGACGGGAAAGCAAAATTCATTTCTCATCTGCATGCTGCTACCGCTGAATGATGTGGAGGGTGGTGCCCTGCTCTTACAACCTTGCACATTATTTTTACTTCGACTTCAGTAAATCCGTCAGCTCAAAGAGAACAGTCTGTAACGACGCGTTAACGAATCGTAAGTCATCCTGAGGGGATCTGCAACACCGGCGTAAAATATCATGCAGTGTAAAGTCCACAGTAAAACCTTTCATGAGTTTAGTTCAAACCCATCAGTGTGTCTGAGCAGTCCTACACTCTCCACATGCCCAATTCTAAATGCTTTTTATTCAGGTTGTTCTCCGTCTCTATTAAGGATAGTGTTCTATCTATAGCTGCGCCTCACTCGGGTTCAAGTGAGTTCTCTGCCTGCACAGTGATGCACGCTGTGCGCTAGACTATCAAATTTGGTACACAAGACACAAAACCAATGTTTCAAGGTAGCAGCTCTTGTCGAGTGTCTTTGCCTCCAGGCTGTTAAATGAATTCCCATTTCGTGTGTGTCCTCATTAAGCCAGAATTAATCATTTAACATTGAATCTCTACACACAACAGAAATGCTATAAAGACATGTAAGGAATTAGAGGTGTAAAACCTACAAAATACCAACACTGGATGACACTTTTAATAGAAGAATTCTTAAATGCTAGTCAAAATATTATTATTAATGGGCACAAATAGGTCTTATCTGTGTCTATGGTACATGCACTTATACTGTAGATTTAGATAAGTCATCAACAATTTTATTTTTGCAAATTTCTAAAAATGAATACAAGATACTCCTGCAATGGTGATGTACTATCTGAGGCTGAGGTGGAGTGCTTTTGAGTTTTTCAGTGGCAGGTTCTAAACAATTAATACTGAATTTTAATTTTTCCTCACAAACCGTTAAAAGTCATGTCAGCAAACAGTGCTCATCTCTCTGCAGGTCAAAGGCAATCCCCCTTCCCCCAACCACCCTCCAGCACACAGAATCTCTCCCTGTGAGAGAAATTCAAGCCACGCTGCCACCTATCCAACTGCTGCATAATGCACAAAATGCCTATGAGGTACATAAATGTAAAAAAAAACAAGCCTCTCCATTTTGAGTTTTAGTACTGTGGTTATTTTAGGGCTGTGCAGGAAGGCACTCATATGCCGCACTCCTTTCAGGCCCAGTTAGTTATCAAAGCTCTGCAACGCTGGAGCAGCACAGACTGAGGAGAGAAGAGAGAGGAGCTCCTGCCATTAGGGCACAGAGGGGTTGCAATCCAAGCCACTACACAGAGGACTACAGGGAGGACACACTGGGCCACTCTGTGAAAAAAAATGGCACTAGTTTACCTCACATTATTTCAAATGTATACCTAATGTGAACCCAAGGGAAAGTGCCTGGTGAGACTGGTATTGAGCACATGCCAACTCAATTAACATCATAAAGCAGTTTTACTATTTTTTTACACACCCAACCATATGTTTTACCTGGGTTTTATTCTGCACTCTCCTCTTTTTAAGCATTCTGCTTCAAACCATAAAAACTATTATATAATTAATAGTACCAGTTATGGGGGGAATTGAAAAATGGCCTTAGAAATACATAAAGTACCTCAGAAAGTACCACTCCCAGAGGACGGTTAGATTCTCATTACAGGAATATTGTTTAGCCAAAAATAGAACAATTCTACTAATGGAGACTTCTATAAATTGCTGTCTGAAGATAAAAATAATAGTTATTTTAAGTGGCCGGCACGTTGCCAGAACTCTCTCTCCCAGAAAATGAGTCTGTGAATAATAAAGGTTGTTTAATAGGTTTCCACGTTGGGCTTACTGCAAGCTCATGATTCAGGCCAGTTACAGCCAAAATTCACACGAAGGGACACAGGAGACGTTCGCCATTTACGCATTCGCGAGTTACGGTTTCGAACATTCCTGCCAGGCAAGCACTTCCTGTGCCTGGCTTCGCTCTCTGTTCACAGACCAGAGAGTGCTGCTTCAACCCACACTCTCCTGCATGTATTTGACACTTTACACACATTTATACCGCTATTACATAAATATACATATTAATCACTTGTTTATAGCATTATTGCGTGTTTTTGCGCGGAAAACCTCACATGCACTCAAACGTCAGTTATGACTGTGACAGCGGTGTGTTTTATCAGCTTTCTGCTACTTCTGGTAGCCCAAATTAAATGAGGACATGAAATAACCATGTAATATTCTGGAAATGCTGAAATGGAATGTAATAGCTTGAGTACTTACTGCCAGTTTATGCGTGCTGGTAGCAGCGGTCCAGTGGTAAGTGCATTTTGTGATACATGACAGTGCTATCATTTGTAATGTGTAGACAGTTTGACAGCACTAAAACAACTACTAACATGCTGATGCAGATGAGGTCAACAACAAGCAAAGTAAAGCACTGATTAAAACACACTGGGGTTGTTCATGATTGCATATCTGTGCTGTTTATACACCTTACTTTGCTTTTATTTTTTATTCAGGGGTGAGAGGAGGGACACTTGCCGGAAAAGTTATCTGCAATCTGCATGTGCCCAGCAGAGGGCAGAAGTCCCTAAACAGCACACATACGGCCCCTTTCTCATGAATGCAGATGGAACTGGAAACAGGGCTGAGGAGTGGGTCTGCATGTTGCTGTACGGTCTGTATTCAAGTTTTCAACTGTACAAACTGTACACTCTGCTTTAATTCTGAGCAATTGCTTTGACATTAACAAAAAATGAGGAGGTTGGAAAGTGGGAATATATGTGTGTGTGTGTGTGTGTGTGTGTGTGTGTGTGTGTGTATGTGGGGGGGGGGGATGTCTTAAAAGACGATACACCCAAACAGAGAAGCAAATGTCACAACACCACAAAACAGTGAAGCTGATAACAATAAATACGACAAATATGACAGCACAAGACATTAGGACATTTGGACAGGCGTCAAAAAAGTAAGTAATATTAGCTGGGACTGAGAGAAATGTTCCAGCTCTCAAAGCAGAACACAAGCGATGTTGTATCAAATGACCAGATTGGGAAATAAAGGAAACTAAATAAATAAATAAATAAATAAATAAATGAGATTGGGCCAGTTTAAAACTACAGATGTCAAATGTATGATGGCATCTTCATAATATTTCTCAGTGTCATCAGCCTTGAGGGTGGAGTGGTGTGAAGGTGTGCACAGCATAATTTTATGTACTCTTGCAAAGTGGGGTTTGAGGTGATTTTTTAAACCACATTCAAAGCCCTGAGGCGTGGGATGATGTAAACTCAAAATTCAGTTTGAGTTTACATCATTTTCAGCAAGCTGTTCAAAGTGGAAGAGAATTTAAAGCTATTTGTCACAGAAACCATGAAACCAAAATAAATAAATAACAGGAGAATTTTTTTCATCCCTGCTAAAAAATCTTCACAAAATTTTATTTTTGGTGGCACAGGGTGGACATATTTGAAAAGTATGAAAGACATATGTTTTAAGACAATATATATGAAATACCTAAGATAATATAAACCTTACACTGCGATTCGCTCCTCATTCTGCACTGCTGTCTCAAACTCCTCTGTTGTTTGCCTAAATCTGGGGTTCTTTTATGCGTGAACATACTCATGTTTAAAACACCTGCAAATGACAACACAGTGACATTGGATGAACTTCCCCCATCCCACATTTGACAAATGATTTCTCACTCTTTCCTCTTTGCAGAAGTAAAACAATGAAACGAGGAGGTGAAGCTTTATCTAGGAGAGGTGGTTAAAACGGTCATTCCAGTTGACTCCTCCCTTCCCCCTGTTCAGACGTGAGTTAGGCCCATTGTATGAAATAGTTTCTCTTTTATGAAGATCTATTAAGCACTGCATTGATCCGTAACCAAACATGCACTCCCTGCCCAGATTGAGCTGGATCCAAACTTCATAAAGAGACGCACTGACAGTGTGAGTGGAATTTTAAGTCGATTGCACTCAGAGCAAAACCAATTACGCCGTGTCTCTGCTCTCACTCAAGGGCTTATCTCCTGGCTAGACATGGCACCATGTTTTTTTTAGTTCTTTCTCACCTTGGGCACAGTAATTCACTCGTTGCTGGCCTTTTGCGAACACAGAATTCTGCTGCTCTGCATGTCCTCTCTCTTCCCCACTTGAAATACGCTACTCCTTTTGCTCAGTTGCCTTGGTCCTCCTGTTGCGACCTGTGTTCACTTCAAACACCTCATTCTTGCATTACATTACATTACTGGCATTTAGCAGACACTCTTATCCAGAGCGACTTACATTACAGTTACGTTTTTTTAGAATGTTATCCATTTATACAGCTGGATATTTACCAAGGCAATTGTGGGTTAAGTACCTTGTCCAAGGGTACAGCAGCAGTGTCCCAGTGGGGAATAGAACCGGCAACGAGTCCCGCTCCTTAACCACTATGCTACACTGCGCCCACTGTTGCATACCAGAGTATTAATGGTTCTGGTCTTCTCCATTCAATTGTTTCTCATCACCTTACACTCCATCGTACCCCCTGAGGCTGCCTTTTTACGATAGGCCCTCAACAACCTCCATTGTTCTCTTTTCTAGCTCTCAGAACCGCGATTCCTTGTAACCGTTTCTTGTCTTCTCACGACAAACCTCTTCATGCAGTTTCACTTCGCAGGATGAAAATGATCTATTGATTATGGGTTCCACTGACCCGGTCCTGTGCTGCTGCAGTTTATGCAGAGCGAGCATAACTCCACACACAGGTCGCCTCCTTCACAGTAATGCTTGTGAAAACAACGGCAAAAGCATTACGTTAAGAGCACATCTCCTGATGACTGCAGCACCAGCAAACGTGCCCTTCACTGGCAGGTCAAGTGAAAGTGCATTAAACAGGGGGGCAAAAAACGATGTTAGGAAAATCCTGCCTGAGCACAACATGAAGACAACAGAGCAAGCAATCAACAACATGTGAGCAATTAAGTGTACACATACATCTCAGAAATCCAACTTGGAGTGACACCTATGGGTTCCCTTTTATCAGATTAATGTGGTAAGAATGTAGTACTGAATCCACTAACTACACACAAACTACAGCAATATTGTGGTGATTTCTAACTCAATGAATTGTCGTTGTTGAATATATGGGTTTTTCAAGTGTAACTGATAAAATGTAAAATGTGTCCAACAGGCCAACTCTTTTTCTGCAAATGTCTAATGTGCTACCTTGCATTTTATTTCTACCCTCCTATATCGCTGCCTTCTATGGATTATGATAATAGAATGTCATCTTGTCAACTAATTTCATTAAGGAAAGTGACTGTGGAAGAGCACTGATATTATGCAGGCTATACCTGCTGGGGGAAGCATGCATGTATGTTTTTAAAGATGGCACGTGGCAGATTTGTGTAAGTGGTCCCACCGGGCTCCTGGGACGTTGACCCCAGAACACTGTGTTTGCACAAGTTAAGCCCTGACCTTCAGGCCGTCCTCATTTATCCAACATTAGGGGTGCGGAGGGTGTGGGGGAGAGAGAGAGCCAAAGAGAAAGACATGCGCCTCCAACCTCCCTGTGTTGTGTGTGGGTGAGAGTGATGAGACAAAACCGGAATTCTGCATTTCAAACAGCAAGAAAGGGGCAGCAGGAGAATTTCACTGCTATTTTTAAGACGAAACAACACCGAAGTGAAGCCCACATAAAATGAATGTTTGAAATCAGATCCCATTTCTAGGGGGTCGGAGAGCCACGGGGAGCTGTGGCACTCTACACCTCATTGTTTTTAATTAAAAAGTTTTTTCATGTCACAGAAAAGGCTAATTCTTGTACATACCTTGCAGAACTTAACTTCTCTGGGTTCCAGGGTCGTTTGCTACGGCATAAACACAAGAACAGCAGCACCTGCCACAGGTATAATCCATATGATGATTAAAACCACCTGGATGCATTCTTGAAATTAGCATACTAGTATAAATAATTAGTATTACACCAACGGGTTTTAGTTATTTTGAACTTCCTCGCCGCCCGACGAAAATGAAAGACTACTCTTTATCGAACCTTTGTAACACTCTGAAAGTGACCTTTTCCTACGCGGTTTCCAAAGACCCCGGGATTATAAACTGCTGTCAAGCAGGATAAGGTGCAGAACGCCCTTAATCCTCTCTGCTGCCGGTTCCACTTAACACAGGAACAAACACGTTGGACAAACACAACTTTTCTGAAAGACGCCGCATATTTTTGTTGAGGTATGTTGAATTATTCATAAATTTATAACACCTGCATAATGAACACATATAGACAAAAAAAAAAACACCCACTGAATATGAACTGGCGCTGTTGTCAAGAGGCAGCAGCCTTTCCACCACAGGTACGGCCCTGGTGTCATAGCAAAGCCGCTGGCCTCGCCTTCCTTATGGCAGCGTGGCTGTATCTATGGCATACGCTGATCTCAGGGCAGGGTGGATGCTCACAGCTGGAGATGTTTGGATCATTCCCCTCTCTGTGGCTACAGTCTGTTAATCTCTCACCAGTTCTCCTCCCAGATCTGGCAGGTCAGATCCATGACCGGAGAGACACATGGATCAGCACGGCCTTTACCATCTGGCCAAGGCCAAAATCGGCACAGCAAAAAAGGAGCGCACGTCCACCTGGCTGCAGCCAGGTAGTCAGCTGGTCTGAGTATAAGTGCTTATCATTCTCCATGACTAAATCAAATAGATACATGCCTTTGTATACACACGCGTGGTCTTAACGAGCGGGCATTTTCAGAAAAGGTCACAATGTGCACTGATCTGGTTTCTCAACAAATGTCACAAGGGTCAAAAATATAATGCCCTTCTGGCCCTACAGTAAAATTCAGAAAGTTCTTGTGTATTGTAGAGAACCAAAGCGTAATAGTAGTCATTAAATGAAGAAATATATTAATAACAAAACCTTACCAAATATAAAGTCCTGACGAGGCCTTCCAGCAAAAGGTGCTTAATAACTGATGTAGAACCCCGCGATGAAAATTTACGTGCACAGAGGTATAGTATAGAAGAAATACCCTTCACCCTGGCTGTGGCTACCTGAGCAGAGAGCTCACATCACACAAGTCAGGTAATGGATGATTGTTAGGGACTGAAGCTATAAAAAGCTCAATGAAAGTGCCTTGTCTGAGGGGAGAGCTAAACACGGGGTACTTGAGGGCTGTGCTTTCTTAGAAACGATCGGTCAGCACCATACCATAGAACACTGGATTATTTTTGGACCTCTTCCAGCTGATGTTCCCGCTAATCAGTGGGCACACGCCACCCCTCATGTTTACGTGTGTGCGAGGGAGAGAGAGGGAGGGAGACAGCAAGCAACTGATCGGGGGAGAGACAGGAAGAGAGATGGAGAGGGGAGAGAGAGATAGAGACTGTGCTCATTGGTAAGGCAGCTCTGCTGTAATTCACTAGTATGATGGCTGTTCACCTGAAAGATCAAAAAGAAGACCGCTTCTGTATGCTGATGGTGAACTTTTTTTTAGTAAAAGGTAGACAGAGGATAAAACAGAATATGGTGTGAGGTGTTGAATGTTTCTAAAAAAAGGCACTGCAAGTGAGGGTGAGGGTTGTCTTGGAAGGCATGGGTCTGCATTATACATGAGACCAATGACTTACAAAACTACTCACAGAACTTATTCATAATGGTTATGAAGGATTCTGCATGCAGCACACATTACAGTAATTATTTTACCTAGAACCACTTTGGTCTTAACCACCATCTTATTTGCCATCTCTTCAATTAGTTTTCTAAAAAGGCTAAATCACATTTGCGTAAACCCAACAGATGGGCTAATTTTGGTCCAACAAAAATGGTTAAGGGAACAATGCAGGTTGTCCTGCTGCCTCAACCTGAACTGACGAAGGCTGTTTGGAAAGTCTTCATATCATGGCATATCATATATTTCACAGATAATCACACCCTTTTTGCATACTCACTGCACAATAATTAGCTGTAGATTTGCTTATAAAATTGGTCAGACTGCAATGTTGCTTGAGTTGATACCGGGATTTAAAACAAGCTGGATGAATTGAGGTGTTTTCACAATTCTAAACACAGATTACAATTAAAATTGAAAAAATGGAAACACGAAAACCAGAACGCAGATGGGAAAGGTGTATGAATGCATCAAAGGTCAGATGTGGTTACCTTTAAATGACACTACAACTAGTGTTACTGTGCAAAAAAACACATAGTTAATCATAATTAGCAATAACTAGCAAATCATAAACGATCATAAATCATAAAACACCCTTAAGGTACATTCAATGATTGAAAAAAATATATTATGGCATGTTATTCAAATGGGCTGTTCTGGAACGAAGAAATAAACATGACATATAGTTACAGAGGTACCTTTTACCATATGAAATTTAAAATTTAAGGGCGGAGGCAGAACGTTTTGGAGATTAAGAGAGAGGGGGAGGGCGGCAGAAAAATTAGCCTTCCGCCAGCGCACCTGCGTCGCGCGTACATGCCGTGAGCCTGTAAACATATCCATCCTATTTTCCAGTGCGCAACAGGACCTCAGCCTTCCCCCTGGAACTGCGCATCAAAAGCCGCTGTAAACATCCCCCTAAAACCACCATGAGGAGCTACTCCTCTGTGTCTTCTGCTGTCACTGACTCCTGAGAAGGAACCACAGCAGAATCCTGGGTTTCTGCTGTGAGAGATAATAAAACCCAGGGAAACTGTTTGGCGGGACAGTAAATCAGCCCTGTCAAACTGATTTAGTGCATGCTCGGTACATCCGAGCACGTCCAACACTTCACCAGAGGTTCACTTCAAACTAATTTCAGATTTCAGGCAGACGTACATGTTAAATAGGGCCTGCACGGTAAATTATATGATATTTTTCAGCAAACAGCTCGAGGTGCACTTGAAATTGAGCTCAACACAAACACAACTTACTGGAACTTATACGTCCCCACCTTGGTCTGACATTAGCCATCTTGCAGTAATACCAAAGGTAAATGACTTTACTTCAATGTGAGTAATATCAAATTATTTTCCAGTCCATGTCCTTCTTCATTGTATCTGTACAGTCACTGCACTGTTGAATATTCCACCCAGTGTATGAGTCTGAAATTCTGTTAACTGGCATTCAAGAAAAAAGGTATACCAATTATTGCACAGTATTTCAAGAAAACCAAGGGATATTTAGGTAAAAAAAATCATCATTATGATATGGCATTGCTTATGAAGAAATATGCGGGGTAATACTTCTAGTTTGCATGCATACTAAACATTAGTAGAAAACCAGCTAGGTTTCAGTGTATCATGAATGAATAGCATTAGAACTGAAAGGAGGAAAACGAGTATGAATTGGAATACCAATGCAGCATGATGATATGACCAAACCTAGTCATTCCATTTCCCATATTTAATACTTAATTGAATAATATTTAAATATACATCTATCCAGATGATGAATGTGTGTATAAATATGTGTATCTACTTGCTTGATTAGAGATCTGTTTGCAAATTGTTTGTTGTTTTTTTGCAATTTACAAAATGCATTTGTAAATGTCACATGCTATGTACTTTCAGCCTCAAGCATAACTCAATACTGAGACAATAAATTGATTTTCCCAGTATGACCATGTTCAAATCGTTAATTCCCATAACAAACACATAAACTGATGTAGTCAGTGAGGATGAGAATGATAAACCCTGGTATGCAATGGAAACCAGTTGATTAGTTTGAGGGATTTTAGTCTAACACAGTGTATATTCTATTTCTAACATATTTCACATTTTACCGCTTTATTCCTAAGTGTATCATGGCAAGCTGAATCCAACAGATCCAGACCTGCTTGAACCCGGCTCACAATATGGCAAATGGAGGAGGTGCTTGAAAATAATGGAAGCCTGATATTCTTTTCTTGTCCCCACACTCAGACTAAAATAGTTTCATCTGATTCCTTTATTTAATACTTCAGTGCACCCCTACCGCTCATAGCTGCAGTATGCAATCTTGGAGACTTGCAGGCACACAATAAGATGCTGATTCAACCCATGAAATCTAGTCTTTTCCAGGACTGTATTTGTAAGGAATGCAGGAAAATACGGCTAACATGGAAACATGTGAATGGTGCAGGCCTGTTTCCTCAAAAAACTGAAAACACAATATACTGAAAACATTATCTAAATGCTCTCAGTTGAATGCATGAGGAAAACATCGGGAACAAATGACAAAAACATCTGAAATTAAGACTGATGTCATATGGGAAGCAAATATGAAACATCAGTTACATTTGATTGGCTTCTAAAAATGGAAAATGGACTCATTTGTCTTGATTATTCAATCTGAGGTTTAGTGGTTGAAACGCAATTATTATAACCGAATAAAAATGTAATCTGGGAAGACTATAACTGTGACAATCTATATTTATGAGACCTATAAATAAACACAAAACAGCAGCAATAACACAATTTGCTGTACAAAGTATACCCCAGTCTTCTCCATTTGGACAGTGTGTCCTGTAGTCATGGATGGTAATTTCAAAGTCATTATTAAAAGAATAATGACTTTATTGACATCCATTCACATAAGAGGGAAGGACAAGAATAATATTTTGAGTGATGTTGACAGTTGTTTTTAAGATATATTTTAACGCCATTGCCACCTGAGATACGTTTTTAACATATATTATCTCACTATTGCCACGTCATCTACATTCAAATTTGCCCAGTTCAATTACATCCATTTTGTGCTCCTCTGTGTCACCCATCCTTGTCAATTCTGTAACCAAATATGAGGGTTTTTTTAATAACACTGAAATGTCAATGTACTTTATTCCCAATGTGTGATGCATTGAATCCAGGATAAATGCTGGGATTTTTAGCATATAGTAATAATAGTTACACTGTAAATACACAGGTGTTAATGTCACATGATGTAAACTGGGATTGGTAATATGGAATGTTATGTGCGAGGCTGTAACAAAGCGCATATTGATGTCATTAATAACTGCATGTGATGTACAGTACAGTCACAGGAATGGTCAGTGGGGTCTAAGACCCACTCAGCTTCATATTTTACCAATGAAGATTACAACCACAGAGGTGATTTTACTGAGGCATCTGACAGAAGGCTCATGGAAACATACACTGTGGATTTGTCACTGGGAAGAAATATTCATGAGAGATTAAAATAGATGAAAGGAAAATAAGAACAATTAATCTATTATTCTAAATTTGCTGAGTATTTTTCAGCCTGGCTTTGATATATGCATCTCTAAAATGTGATATAATATACCATTTAATGATTAGGATTCTATACTTTGTACTCTGTATTCTGACCAGTGTTTGGAGGAATCTTTAGTGTTGAATTCGGTTTTCAGACAAATCAAAAAAAAAAAAAGTTTTCAGTACATCAACAATTACAAGGAATGCATAGTGACTACAGTTAGGCTAGGGTTAGAACAGAAACAGGGAAATGAACATTTCAGTTTCCCTAAAATAATGATACAATATGGAAATGAGGGCCTAAGTCATCATTGCAGATTCCATTCGATAACAATCCCACAATGCAAATGGTGTTCCTTCCTTTTTGTGATGGCTTGTTAAAGGTGAACAAGCACAACTTTCCTCAGTGATGCAGACCCGTAGACCAGTATGACCCTCTCTCGAATTGTTTCAACAATAAACACTGTTATTAAAAATCCTAGGCTTCTGTTGACCCTGTTGCCTCAGTACATCAGGGAATAGCTCCAATGTGGCAAGAAACCATTTTGGTCTTATTAGAGGAAGATTGTCTCATCACAGGGAATCTAACAGCTTCCATGACCCCGTGATAAACGCTGACTTCACAAACAGGGCTACTGCTGCACTCAACATTAAGAAAACAACACCTCCCAAAAAACAACTCTGTATATTAATTTCAGTGCAGGAGAGTTCTATTCAAGATTAATATCTCACAATATTAGGAAAAAATGAGAGCAATTTAATTGTATAACAGTCAGTTCATTTAAAGGAGACAGGAGGGACATCACAATAGAGGGCCGCATGGGAACAGTCCGGATCTCTAAATGGGATTTGTCCTCTATCCTGAGGTGTTAATTAATTTAAAAGAACGGGAACTTAGTAGCTCTTACTTAAGACACTGGAGTCATTAATCAAATAGAGGAGTACACCATCACAGAAAGACTCAAAGGTGATTTAATGAATGGCTACACTTTGAACAAGCTGGAGTAAAATGTGAAAAGAGCTGTTGTGACTATACATTTAAGTGGTGTCAGTGGTGTCATGAAGGCAATTTAAACATAATCCATGTAACAGCCCTGTTATTACATCCATCTATACTCACAGCGTGATAACCAAGATATGAGGCAAAGGTGAAAAAATGGAGAGGCAGAGCAAACATATTGGTTTTTTAATTGGTTAGCTTACATATTAGGAGAGGGAGGCTCATTGCGAAAATAGAGATTTGCCAACTCTTAAGTTTCCACTGACCCACCTCAGCTGTACGTCTGCAATACCTGAGGTAGGTCGGAGTCATTTACAGTGCAAACTGAGCTGAGCTGACAGTATATTAACCAGCCCCAGATCAGGCTGGCCTGGAGACCAGGTGAAACAGAAGATCACATGCTTATCTTGTGTAAAATACCACAGCTAGAAATTTTTCCTATTTCTCCTTTTCTTCCTAGTTTGGTCACATGGTCTTATCATTAATAGCTAGTGAGCAACTGCAGAAATCTAGCAAGTAATCTTGGTCATTTCTGTACAAATATGCTGTATATATTAAAAAGACACATCAAAAATGTTAATATATAAATATGTTAATATATAAATACTTATATATAAAGTTAACATTGTGTCCATCAGCCTAACATTGTCAATGCCATCGTATGTCAGGTGATTGTGCTAGACAAAAATTCCACTTGAGAGCACCTTCCAAGCTAAAATTCAACATCTGGCAGCTCTGAAAATTTTTGTCTGAACTATACTCAATGTTGGATTTCACAAGATAAACTGATGAGAAGAACTGCAAGCAAAAAAATGGCCATTCAACATTGTATTGTCACAGCCACTTTTTTCCACAACAAAATCTAGATAACCATGGAAAGAAGACAGAGAGGAGCATACAGACAAACATGCATGTTGGACAGATTGAGAGGATGAGGATCTTGATGACAGCACAGGTTTTGATTTGATCCCTCTGCAGAGAGCCAATTTGGCAGAGGCAGTAGGTGATTTTGTATATCCCAGACTTATGTTCTGTGCTTTAAAATCTTTGAACAAGCTACAAGGACAAGAAGCTTGGTGATACAGAAGTACTGTAGCTATAGCCCAGTCCCAAGATGGTGACACATACTCAGACACTCTGATTTAGAAACTCATCTCATTTGTTAGCCACAAGTGCAAAGATTCCACAACAGTCAGCTCTCACTGTGTGACCAGTGCAGTTGCTTATTTCCAAAAATCAGGGGCTGTGGTCAGGGGCTTTGCGCAACTCAGAGCCGATAGTAGTTCTGTTCAGCATTGTGTATTAAGAGAACTGGAGCTCTGAGTTCTCCTGACGTCACGAGAATGTGAATGAGAACGAGACTGTTTGTGCGGGCTCCGGTGCTTGAACAATCTAACTGACTCTGTAGAGGGGTCAGTTCTGAAGCCCATGTGTACTTTTTTCTTTTTTTTATTGTATCTTTCTAAGAGTGTCCAAGTGTACTACCCCATTCAGCCTTCAGCAATTGTACAGTAAGCCCTGGGATTGCACTGTGGGAATGCACAATGCCTGACCCACTGACATTACATGCCCTACCACCAAAGATCCTATCGGTCTGAGGGGCTGGCTGGCACAGGATGTGCTTTGCAGCAGACTTTTGAATAGTCACAGTGGAGTATACAAGTAGAGATTTCCTCTGATTAGAATGTTGAAAAAAGGCCATATCTTCCACTGAAAATTTCACATGAATCAACTCATAACTGATTGCCCAGTAAAGCCACAGGGGTATTACAGTAGGAGCCGTGGCAGTTATAATTACCAGAAGAGGTGCCAAGCAGGAGTGGAGGTATACCATGAGGGACTGTAAATAATGGCTAGAACATTATTTGGTTAACAGAAATGTTTTTCATAAACTTTAAAATTTAAATTCTTTCGAACGGTCAGTTTCTACCATCTCCACCAGTTCATACCATCTTGAAAGTAGTACTTGTGTACTTCATCAGCAGCATGGCATTGGAAATGCTGTAGCATTGAAGGCTCAAGGGAAGAGAAGGGAATTGAACAGAAAGCCTAGCTTGACAGTCATGGTTTAACACCACGTTGCCCTTAGACTGGCTTAAAAGGCTCTGTGCTATAGTTAGTGCCAATAAGGTTATATCCAGCTACATTGTTTAAAAAGCTACAGCCTGTTGCATTTTATCGCTAAAATAAAACACTGACCCCTACAGGTGCAATGTTATGATTAGTTATAGTTTTTAAACACATGAATAGAAACATTTCTTCTTTGTAAAATTTGTATTAGTCCTTTGAATAATTATGCACTATTGGTTGAACAGCCATGAATAGTTAAGTGAATGTGCAGATATTTACTAACATCCCGGGTAAGTATTCAAAAGTGAGGAACAGCATACAAAATTGCAAAACTGCGATTCTTTTATGGATTTCCCCTTACATGTAGACACAGGCAAATCCACCAGCAGTTCATGCCACTTTCAGAACTGTACACAGGGGCAACTTCACACACCACACACTGGGGATGGAAAAGGATTATACTGTTATGTGGTACGACACAGGCTAACTGATGTCTCTTTTGCTTAAAGTGAACTTTACCACTCTGTCAATCTGTCTGTAACTGAGAGTATGTCATCCACATTTAGACTCACATTGTAATCTCTCACACAATGCCTGTTTTGTGTTGTGCATAACACTACGAGTGCCTTCCAAGTTGTAGAGGATTCCATACTGCTGATGGTATGATACCAGCAATTCAGTTCTTCTCCACAATATTGTTTGTATTATCAGGTCTATTTGGACCAAATAGATATTGATCAGGAAAAAAGAGATGCAAAGCAAAATGCTGTGTGAAAACAGTACCTTAATGTTCTATGACTCAGCATCAGACAGGAAACAGACATTGTATAGAATGTACATACAGTATGACTAATGCAGTATTCATACAGGGTTATTATAAGGAAATGTCATTTCTCTCAGTACTGTGTACATGAATGCACATTCTACTGTTGTTGCTGTTTTTAACAGAAATATATCAAACTGTTATTTCAGCCAATAGTTTTAAAAAATGAGTAGATCAAGATAATTTTACCACCAACGTTCATAAGAGATCCCGACTCAGCATGCCCGAATAATGATGAGGCTCTTCACCATATTGTCTTCATCAGTGGAAGGGTGTTATTCTTGTTCCACTGTGAAACACCTAGTGCAGCTAACATGTACTGAATATCCACTGTTGGCAAGACCATTCTGACACTATCAATATGAGCTGAATTTTTAACCCACCAATCACTGGGAAGCACATGGGCTCCAGGTCTAACTGTTCATAAATATTGATGAGTAAAGAGGAAGAAAGTAGTCCTCTCTGGAATTCAGTTGCACTGCTTTACCTGGGACAAGATTTAAATAAGGCATAATGCCATGAACACTGGTCTCTTCCAAGCACAATAAAACACGTAAGGCGATTATTATTATTACTTTGTTTTTGCATAGCAGAGACCCTTATCCAGACTTACTTAGCTTGAGGTTTTGCAAGCTATCTGTTTATATAGCGGGATATTTACAAGGACATTTCTGGATATTATTATTCAGATATTACATATCATATATATATTTAGGAGTGGAAGGTAGTTTTGAATGTACCCCTACCACCATTGCAGCAGAATGAGCCTTACAGTTCTACTTCACATCTTTGGCTTAGTTTCTATGATTTCAACAAATACTGCTACACTCCCTATAATCTGAACACACAGCTGTACTCTTTAAATATGAACGCTACGGCTAAAATTCTGCATTATGGTGGATTTACATAAATCATGGTTGCTAGGCTTGCTGGGTAGAAATGCTGTACTTGATAGAACTATAGTATGCTTCCCCAATCAGCATACCAAAACCCTGCTGCCTCCTCATCACCATGGCAACATCCACATGACTTCACACTGGCCATAAGCCACGAGTGTCCACCAGTCCTGTCATCTTGCTACATCCTCTTCCTTCCTGCCACACAGATTTTAAAGTTCCTGTGGACTCCGAAAACATCATTGTGTTTTTTAAAGGCTTAATAAATGGGAGAGCCATTTTTCCCATGTTTTATGTATGGAAAAAGGATTTTTTATACCTAGAGGTTTTTTTTAGCAACTTTCTGTTGGAAAAGCATGGTCAAGTAGTGGGCGAGCTCTGGGAGCAGGATGTCATTCTCTGTAGTTCTCACATGGGAGGTGTAACTGAAGCCACACTTTACCCAAAAACCACACTTACTCAGGGAAAATAATGTATTTCTGAAACACCTTCACAGCCCCTACTAGAGGAGTGCTGAGAGTTTGTGAAGCTCCATCTGCCTGTTTTCAGTTCATCAGAATGTCAGGTCATATTTTAAGTTATTTTATGCAAACTGACAGATAAAATGTTTCGAAAATAAAATGATAAAGAAAAAAAAATCTGTGCACAGGGACTACAGAATGTTCCAAACTGTAAGCACATTCACAGCAGTGTCTAAGAAACGCAGGCAGAGGCTGCTTGGTTCAGGTCAGTTTGAAAAGAGTGGGTGGCATTAACTTTCTGCACTTTCCCCTTCTCGGTCTTTTAAAACCCTGTGAGTATTGACAACTAGGCCCTCAGAGATTTCAGCACCTCCCACTCGCTGGAATCAGCCCACATACTAACGCAGCACAGCTAAATACAAGCAGGATGTGCGAGACTCTAACTCATATTCAGCACTGTGCTGATAGCTAGATAGCTGTCACTGCAGGGACAGGAAGATTATAATACATTATTTATTTGTTTTGAAGACAGTCTTATCCAGGGCGCCAGCCACTGCATGCATTTTACATTTGTACCGCTGGATTTTTCCTGGAAGAATTCAGGTTAAGTGCCTCAGCTCGAGAGGCCACAGCGGCATTTCAAACGGGCTCCGGACCCATGACCCTCTTTATCTGGTTATGAGTCCAGCGCCAGAGCCACCCCACTCCACACCGCCGTCCCTGAACGAGCCTTTTAAATGCAAAGTGAATCGAATGCCGTCAGAAGTCCCTGTCCCCTAAACTACGAGATTACATGGCTCGATTTAAATGTGTTTCAAATTTCGCCATTTACGCCGTTTTGCTTGCACTTAACTTCTGCATACCTCATTGTCACACTGTAAGAATCATAAAAATCATTTGAGAAAGATCCCACAGCCTGAACAGATAAAATTTTACTCTGGGAGAGGAACAGCATGTACTAGGAGTCTGTGGGACCTTAATTTGACTCAGTTAATTTCAGTATTATTTAACTATTGACAGGGTGCTTTGACTGCACATATTAAACCTGCGCACTAAATAAAGCGTGTGCTCCTAAGTAGGTATCTCCACTAAACAGTGTCAGTTCGTGTATGTAAGTCAAAATCTGTCAGCAGCATGGTATTAATACATGAATAAATATAGCCCCACTTATAAATAGATGTACTGCACATTAATACCGCAATATCTCTTTGCCAAGTGTAGTGTCACAGTACAATGCAAACTTGTGTCTCTGTGGTAACACTACAGTAACATCGGCCTTATGAACTCCATTAGTAATAATGCAATGGCCTCAGTATCAACACTGATATACTCAATACTTATAAATACTAATGAATCACTGAAAACCATTAACTTACAGTACACTTTCACAGTAAGACAAATCAGCTAATTAATATTTATTATAATAAGGTTTATCAAAAATGTATAGACATGTATTAAGTGTGATCTGTGGTTTATTTGAAGTCTTTTACCTTACAGTTACATAGTATAGAATATTTGTCTCTTAGTCTGGAAAGGGTCACTGTTTTTTGCTTTGATTGTTACATCATCATTTAGAGGTTAGGCCAATCCACTAGGTTCAGCCTCTTGGCACTGCTTGGCCTAGGATGGCCTTTCGAAGACACGTGTCATTCCCAACAGCTAAGCTTCCCAATTTTATGCCTTTCACCACCCCGGTACTGATAACCAATCAGGCTCCTTGCATAAACCGTTGGCATGGGGTAAGAAAGGCCAAACAGCAGGCCGCTTTCCAGAGAAAGGTATCCTGACACTTGACTTCAATGGGGACGCGTTGACCTTCCACTACTGTGGTGAATAAAATGAGGCTTTGCCATGAGGAGCACTGTAGCATGTCCTCTTGGTGCCCGGAACAGCGTTGAAGAGGCAGAGGAGGAGGGAGTTTCACTTTTTATAATGAAACTGTGCCATGTCTACCGGTGTTGTGCTGAACCACTGAGCAGGGAAATGGGAACGACCCGGTTGGATTCAGCAGCCTCTCTCCCAGCATTATGAAACACTCATTTGTGAGGTGGAGCCATTTCTCTGTGACACGGGCCCAACAGCAGCCATAATCAAACGTTAGCGAGGTTTAATCTCACATTACATGACTATATAATGTGAAACCAATGCATGACGGTGTGTGTGTGTGTGTGTGTGTGCGTGTGTGTGTGCGCACGTGTGTGTGAGAAGATATTCCTGTGAGTGGCTGCCTGCATTGCTTGAATGTGAAACGTTATGTGCATGCAGGAGGTACTACATTATCAGAACTGATTGGAAAAACTACACCGTGTACTATTACTGAACTCTCAAAGCAAATACAGGAGCAAACTGCTTTATTGCGGATCCTTCTCGGCTACTTTGCATCTGGGACAATGCATGTGCTCAAACAGTCCAACAGAGCATGATGTCCTTCGTAATGTTTACACAGCACACATGCACAGAAGCAGACAGAAATCTTTCCATGGTTAGAAAATGCAATACTCAAATTCCTGTGGCACTCCTGCCCTTTAAATTAGCGGATGAAAGTCCTCTATTGTTACACACAACCAAATGCAATAATTGGATAATTTTATTTGAATCATTCCTGGATCTGGAGTTTGTGGGGGTGGCTTGGAGGCTGGAAGCGCTTAGAAGAATAAGCCATACACAAAGCCTCACAGTTCTCTCACGAGGTACTCCTTCAAGGGTCAGAACAGTGCTATTGAGTGTGCAGTGGCAGTGCTACCTCACACATGAAGGTTGGGCTTTTAAATTTGTAAACAGGCCTAGTTATAAAGTAAAATAAAAAAGATGAGCAGCCGTGTCTATTTATAACTGCTGTATAGCAATTTCATTTGATGGTTACCTCGGTGGCTGCCCTCGCTGGACTTTCATTCTGGATGAGTTGTCGGACAAAAGGAAGAAACTTGTGAAGCTTAAAGAGCAAGAGAACCAGCCAGGCAGGGTGAGGCTTGAAGCCAGTGCCTTGAGAACCAATACAACCTATATGTAGTAACCGGTATGTATTCTATAGCAGACAAACAAGAATACAACATAAAACTAAGGAAGATTTTTTAAACAACAAACCTCAGTGGAGGAAAATATGAGGAGATATTAAACTGAATGAATAAATAAACTCTTTATTTTTGAATACATATTCATATATAACCATGATAACAGGTATTAATACTGAATAGGGAATGATTGAAGAGAAAAGTATAGGTGATCTTGCACCAAATTACAAATAATTGTAACTCTATTCTACATTTGCATGCTTGTTGGTTACCAACAACGTAGTAACTGAGACAAATCATTAGCATAAACGTAATTATTATTTCATGTAAAGCACCAAAAAGATGGTTTAAAAATGAATGAATGAATTTTGTGTCTATAGCAAAAGCATCTTCTTCTACCCTCCTAACGAATCAGCCATGACTTCAAGTTGGGCTTGGAGTTATTCAGCTGCTCCGCAGAACCACATGGATTGACCATTCTTTCCTCGGGTCACTGTGGCCCAGGGCTTTTCGAAAACAGCCAAAATATCCTAAATCTGATTTATCACAGGGGAGCTGAACAGCTCCGAGAGGCGGGCAGCTGCGTTCGGCGGAGCTGCCCGAGTAACTGAGCCGGCGTTGAGAGCATTCTGCCATCTCAGCTCGATACAGTGCGCAGGAGGCCAGCATTAGCCCTATTGGATTACGGCAGGGATACGTTCCTGGCCAGGCCATAACTCACCGCGGGTCACCCTCTCAACCTGAGGTAGGACGCACAGAAAGCACTTTGTCAGCAGCACACTGACCTGTCACTAATGCAAGCACACCATACAGCAGAGATTTCTTAAGGCCCCATCTCTTTGCACGCTAATGCAGGTTGCGAAATGCTGCCACATAAACAATGCACTGCAGTTTGATCTGTCCCAGATTTGAGCTGTAAAAAATAAATGAACGCATGTCCATGATTGCAAACGTTGTAGTGAGTTAAGTAAGTCAGTGGATGCCCTTAGTTTATTTCATTTGCATTGTACGGTATATCCACCTGCAGATAATAAGACCTGCAGTGGTTTGAAGCAGTTTGTAGTGTGCGAGCAAATATCTCCCCCTCTCCACTTGGCCACAGTCAACCAACACAGCCCTGGACAACTTCTCAGGCAATGATAAATTATCATGAAATATTGGAAGAGAGTCCTGTCTCTGGAGGTGGGTGTATCCTTTTTATACAGGTCATTGATTGATTTAAAGAAAATCTGAAGGCATATCCATCTGTCCTGCAGTTCTCCAGAAATTTATCATAAAGGTGTTTTATTACGCACTGTTTTGCTTTGAAACTTGAAGATTTTATGCCAGGGTGGGAAATGTTTTATTTCTCAGGTACCCCCTCCCCCCAAATATTTTCAGAGGCATTTTGCCTCCCCTACGCTCTTTTAAAGGGGTATTTTCTGAGAGGGACATCAATTTTCAAAAGTGCAACTGTATTATATACACCTAGAATTCACTTTGTTGCTCAACTTTATTGACAGTCACACTGCCTTTTTCCCACCACCATCTATGTCTCTTCTGCCCAAGCTTCCCCTTTTGGTACTGTCACTTTCTCCATCACCTAAATAACATTTTCTATCTCTTAAAGTTGACTTAATTCCCCTCCCCATAACTTATCAATGTATACGGCCAAGCCAACGAGATTTTTTTAAATGCAAGATGGTTCTATTATGAGGTGGTGTTGTGTTATAGTTAAAGGATTAGTCTTGTATCCAGTGTTGTAAGTCAAATTCTGCTTTGCCCCCATGTACTTCTGACATGATTTGGGGCAATTTTTGGTCGAAAATGTCAATGGACACAAGAATGGTTATACAACATACAACATACATTTTCAAAATTCTGAAGTGATTAAGGACAACGAAACAATTTTTTATCCAATACATCAATTTCATTCAACAGCTTACAATTCTGGTATTAACTATTGGAGCTTATCTGTTTCTGCACCAGTCAATTGATTATAAATATTGATTGTATGTTAATTTACCTAACAATAACTACAGTAAGATACAATGGCTAAGGACAACCCATCAATGGATATATAACATCTAAACTCTACCAAAACACATGGAATGGTCCTTTATAGACATAGACTATGAAACTATTCCAAATCTCACTGCCTATTGCAGCAGATATCTGCCATTGTAATGATATACTCCCATTCATTCACCAAGAAGACAAGAGCCTCAAGATGAACATGTCCCTGCATGCAGTTTCATTAAATAAATCATGGACGCTGCTCAATGTCCTTGGGAAGACAATAATTACCAAGCAGCAATTCACATTGTTTTTACCTTTAGAAACACTAATGACATGACAATATATCAGCTACTGTCATCTGGATTTTCAGGACACTGTCTTGATCGCAGTGACCCCCTTAGAAATGTGATTTCAGCCTGTAGCTTCTAAAACACTTTTAAGCCCTGACGCAGGAATACTTTGTTATATGTTCACTCTCAGTGGATGAGTAATATCTGTGTGAACTGGAAATACGGGTACCAAGTACCCACTTGACAGCTTCTCCCATTCTTTATGCAAAACACAACTCAGTCCACTAAAGCTTTTTAAGCTAACTTTGACTTTCTCTCCACTCTGAATCCTTTGAAGAAAACGCTCCAGAAAATGGCATACTTAAAAGCGAGATCCTCATTGCAAAGCAGCTTTTACAACCAGACTGGATGTAAATCTGAGAGTGAAAAAGCATCCACACTTTGCTGGGGAAACCTTTTTGTCTGAGCCTTAGAACACAGAAAGCTCTCACATTAGTCCAGATTTGGAGTCAGAAATCATTGTCTATTGCCCACCTTCTCCTTCATCTCTTCATGCCTCCACTTCTAAATCTTGGTCTTTCTCATCCCTTGCTCTCTAGTGGTGGAATAAACTGCCCACCAGCATGAAGACTGTATAATATCCTATCACCTCCTCTCATTTCATTAAGATAAACCTCTTTCTGCAACACTTCCTCATTTCTCTTGCTCTCAAATTTCTGTTATTCTCAATGGACTTAAAGCCTTCAGTTTACTTGCCTCTTATATCATTCTAGTACGCACTAGGAATTTCCTGTGATAACCCATGATTTATTTCCCCTTCTAATCCTTCTGCAAGTTTGCTGACCAGAACTTGTTTTCTTTCTTTCACCACCCGTAACATGTTCTGTTCAAAACACCTCACAACCATCCTCCCTGTAATTTGCCTGATAAAGGCACAGTCAATACCCACAACACTGTACTGCACATTTGGATCTGTGAACTTATCTAACCCTCAGCTCATATGTGCTCCATTCACATACTGTGAGATACAGGGGCATGAAAGAGTATGAAAAGCTCACATGATGTTATCGGGCGAGTGTTCGCATGGGCAATGCAGGTCAGAGATGACTTCCACTTTGTCTCTTAAAACATGGAAGCACACACCTGGCTGTATTCCCAGCACACCCTACAACATTATTTTTCTCTGTATTGGTACATGGGTATGTGCTGACTTTTACAACTTATAAAACTGAAATAAACTATTAAAAAGGTCTGTACACCCACACTGCCCTTGAGCCTCTAGCCCTTACACAGTTTTAGTTTTCATCTGACTCTGCTGTGAAAAAAACAAATTGCACTTGTATTTATACACTGTGACATATGCTGTCCAGCTTTTCAACAGTCAATAGTACATCTGCTCAATAAACTACTGATGTATAGTAAAGGTGTGCTTATCTATATTTATGAGTTCCTACAGCTTATACGTTATGATATCTATATTGGTTTGGGTAGCTTGTCAAACACACAGTATTACACATAATGGGCCTTTCATCCATAATGGGTTGTCATCCATTTTTGCAGATTCTCATTAAACAACCAGATGGTAAAGGCCATGAGACTGTGCTCTATTCCCATCCATTTTAACCTGACTTAAGCAGTGTTTTGATTTTACCATTTTCCATGCTATGTGTTAGGTGTTATTACAGTTCTATGTAAAAGTGTATTTTTAATTTTTCCTTCTTCTACATTGCATCACACTCTTCAGAGAGGGCTCTTGCATTGAAAACAAAAACTGAAGTTATACCTATTCATTGCCCTGTAAGATGCTCCCCTATGAGTTAGCTTCATGGGTCCATGAATGACACCTTGCTCAAGTATTGCAAATAATAGCTTCCTATTTGATTCCTCGCTAAAGTGAGATTTTAGGAGACACCAAAATGTTGAATAAGTTCTTCAGGTAGAGAGAGTAACAGCACACTATAGACAAAAAATTCCACAGATACAGAAAATACATTTTAACTCACAAAAATAACTGGCTATCATGTGCAGTCACAGTAGCCTCATAAAATCAATGGAACAAATAATACAAGTAAATATCAAGCGCAAAATCTGACTAATTCAGCTGAATTTATCACCTGCTATTTCAATCACAGGTAATTCTTCAGGACCCTCTATCAACTGCATATTTCAAATGAGGTTGTGAGCGATATGCGATGTTTTACTCTGACATGGAATTATTTGATCATATGTACAGTACAGAGAGAATATAACTAAGAGAATATAACGCTCACTTTTAGCAAGTCAGGCATGGAAGTGAATGCCATCCATCCACCTTTCAGAAGAATCAAGGCCCTCAGCAACTCATAGACAACAGAAATGTAAGTCAAGATCAAAGATGATTTACGGCGTCCTCACCTCTTCTAGGCTGAATCACTGTACGTGTCTCACAGAAAGGCAAACCATTATCAGTTTCTGAGACTAAAACATACACAATATCTGAATAAAACTACAATCCACCATGGAACTTCGCGCAACTCAACTTTTAACTTTTGAATCCTGCATATTAACAGACGAAATGGAATGCTAGGATTTTATTTCTGGAGGCTGTACTGCTTGGGACTTACTGCAAGCACTTGCCACGAACCGTTTCTCACATGGATGTTATCTTTTCATAATCTCCTCTCTGTTTAATTGCAAGTAGTGTTGGGCTCATTGTGAATCAATATGACAAATAGACAAGTGGATATATTTCAGATGACAGGCTGAACTGAACATAAGACATCACTGTTCCTTTGAATTTCATATTTTTGCCAAATGCATTCAGATGGTCACTGCTGACGATTGAGGCAAAAACTTGACTTCATCCCAGTGGTTGTAAAGTCAGTGGAAAGCTGTTAGAAGGCTGTAAGCCTAAAACGGGATGATGTAATCAATACAGGTAAAGTTAGAGAACGCACGTCCTTTTGTAACCATTTGTTCGCCTTGAAACAACACTGCCAGGCTAGCCGCGTCTGTCTCCAGCTACACAACAGGCTAATATTCAGCATATGTTTTGCTATTGTACATTACGCTGTACTTACCCCATTATGCTTGTTTGGTCGGTTAAAAAATAACGTCGCTGCGATAAAATGATATCCTCGGTAGTTTATGAAATTAGCCTCCTGTATTTTCCCAGAATACCGCTTTGGCTGTTATTGGTCGGCTTTGAGATTCGGGCTGCTTCAGTAAAACATGACTGTTTCAATCCAGTTCTTTAATGTCGTCGGCTTGCAGGCAAATCCACAGAAGAGTATCGGTGCTTGGCAAGGAACATTCTGTTAAAATTGAATATAATTCACTTTCTCTTACTTGCAGCAAATAATCGTGTCCCGTTCTTCTTGGGAATTGGTCAATCCCCACGAAAGCGATAACAGGTACTCTGAAACAAATTCAGTGACTGAGTCCCTTTTTGAATTCCGACTGTATGGACGCGAGCTACAAAGTATGCTATTTTCTCAAGATGAGCAGGGTGCGCTTGGGTTCGTTGGGAGGGTGCACTGGGGGCTGTTAGCGCTGTTGCCTTCTCTGATCTCCAAATGACCCTTAAATATCCACTCGGTCTGAAACACAGGGTACAACTCCGTGTTCTTTCATAACGACCTCTGATATTTACTTTCCAAAGCGGACACCTCTAGCTGAACGTTACCAGCTACACTGCAGTTCTGAACCAGAGAAAGGAAAAATGAGAAACGTTTTTTCCAGTCCTCACTTTCAGTTAGCCGGCGATTTTGAAAAGCTTCATTCATTCGTATTGCAGTTCATATCTCGTACATACAATCAAAATTCCTCCAAGGCAAGGCAAAATGCTCAGTCTTGCAGGTAGAGATAAGACAAAACAAACAAGCAAACAAATTTAACATCCGTAGAAAAATCTACCAAAATAAGAAAACAAGTAGTTCTTCGTAATGAGCTTTATTTCCACGTCTTTCCGTAAACCTGGTGCTTTCTCATCAATCCATATATTCAGTTAGCCTACAGGACCAGAAAAACGCCTTTATTCCGTGAGAAAATAAACCAGGTGAAAAATAACAATCAAGACTCAGATGAGGTAGGTAATATGAGAGGGAGAACGTTTGATATACATCTTGCTGTACATACATCTATCAATTCTCAAACACTCTGACTCTTGCTTCCTCGACCGCTGCTTTCGCAAGGCTATGTTCTCACATCTGTTCTGCTCCCAGTGAACATCGCTGTCTCTATTCTATGGTCACTGACAGTGTTAATTGCCCTACGTCACCACGCCACCCTCCGCACTGACGTCACTGTACACTCCTGGGACTGATGTCATTGGCGTAAAGTAGTGACGTGTTGTTTTTCCAGGAAGCATTACTATAGAAGAAAAGGAAGCGCTGCTGTGAAGGTTTCAAAACTAGAAGCATGGGTAAGGGCTAAATGAAATATTGTATAGTATGAAGTGAAAATTATATTGTCCCTGACATGCAACAATAAGGATGTCTGGAAGAATTTTCTGCTACTTGAACATATATATGATGACACCCAAAGAGAAGGATGACAGTCTAAACACTGTAGTATAGCATGCTGCATACTATAGTATGTTATAACATGCATGTGAGTATAACATGAATATTTAATCAGGGATTCATACGTTAAGCATGCCTGAGTGCGTATGGTTACAATACAAATCAATGGTTTGATCTAACAAATAGACAGCTCACAGCATTCAGTCCCATTGTGCAGATGCCTCGGAGAAGCTGGTGTCATCCTGAGCAGTAATTGCCATGCACTGGTGTGCAAGTTCATAACAGGGCCAGATGCAATTTACTGTCATGTGTTCTGTATAGCTTCTAATTTGGGTTTGTAAATGTTATCAACTGACTATATCTGAGTCTCCACTAAAACATGCAACAAATTTAAATCTTTTTAGATGACAATTAGCAATGTGGGGAAAAAGAAATAAAATACTATATTATAATCATGCCAGCTTGAAATTTGAAATTTTGCCAAACTCGAAATGGATTTCAATTTTATATGATTTGCCTGTGACAAAGTAGCCCTGGAAATGATAGCTTCTCCTCAGTAACTGACTCACTTGCTGAGTGCACCAACCCCCCAAGGTAAAAGCACTACCTTAGTTTCACCACTAGATGGCAAAAGAACACTAATAAGAGAATGCACTGAGTAGCTGCAGCCCGTGAACAGTGCCTGTTCTTGCACTTGCTCCTTTTTCAATGCCAGGATTGGAAGGAGCAACATTTCAGCAAAAATGAGCGACAGAGACCATCATGGATGTTTTAGGAGTCACCGCCCTTGCTCACTGCAGAGACAGAGCTTCAGGTCTGTATGCCCTCGTGTTGGGCTGTCCTCTATTTTGATGGTTCAGGAAGGTATGATGATCCCAGGGAGAATCCTCCTGTCCTCCTACACCCTGAAGTAGGTTGTGTGACACCATCAATGTTTCTCAAAAGGTTGGCTGCCATCTATTAAGGACAAGGTAATATGTAACATAACATAACATAACAACATAATATAATATAGACAAACATACACACTGTACATATGTTCGTGTATGTATATAGCATGCTTCAGCTGGTAAGCTAGCCTCGTGCAACTCCTTCTCTAAAGTTCATCTAAGGAGAGACCCTGGGGAGCCAGGGAAATACTTTACTGTGGCTAATCTGGTGTTGGAGTAATGTATGTATTTTTTATTTTAATTTATTTTTTATTGAATAGCAGTTTCTCTTATGATTACTTGGTGGTTTTGACTGAATCCAGGAGAAAGTCTGCTAAAGTTGTAGATGCTTTCCATCACAGGTATAAACACATAATAATGCTCCATAGCTATGGTTTTTTGCTTTAAACAGTCAGCAGGAACTGGGCTAGTCAGGTTTATCAGGGCAGAGTGCAACCTGGATACTGCATAGCACAGCTGCAGAAGGCAGTGCATTAGCTCTCACCATTCACACCTGCATGCTTCACACTTGCTTCTGTGAAGATTATTATGCTTTACCTAATCATCTAACATAGCGCATTTAGAAATGTATGGGATAATTTACATGACTCCCAAGGTGTAGTTTCTTCTATAGCCTCTAGAGGGAGCTCACAGCAAGAGGTCCCTGGATATGAACGTGGATTTCCATAGACCTCTTTCCTTCTGCTGAAAATGTCACTTTTTTATTCCTAGCGCACATTGAGAGAGCTAATCTTATATAATTAAAGGCTAACATGCTAAAAATTGACTGATGAAGTACAGTTGGGGTGAATTACATAACTGCACTTTATCGGAGTAATCTCTTGATTATTTTCTAACCATTATATTGTGATTGGCTGTCATTTGCCACAGTAATATATCATATTCACACTGAGCATAAATACATATTAATATGAAGTGTATATTGAACTCACTGCCATCCCATACAATTTCTTCCCTGCATCAATTCAGTCAGCTTGTTAGTCTAGGAGAGGGAATTTGAATTACTGTCCACCACACTACTTATAATGGATTTTGGTAACAGTGTGAAAGCAGTTTCACAGATCAGGAATCTGAGGGAGGCTGTAGAGCAATTATTTGGGAAAAAATCAATTTTACAGAAAGCACGCTGTGACTTAATCAATATAAGCCTCATTATGTGGATAAATTGGGACTGCAGTGTAATCTGTTGGGAATCAGGAATAGGAAAGCTATCAGCTACTTCTCACAACCTTATTTAAGTGCTCTGCTAAAGGTGAGTAGTCTCTGTAGCTAAATATCGTGAACTGGAAAATGAGCTGCAAAAGTTTATATGAATTATTCATCTCACGTGAGGAGTTGAAGGATTCAATTTGCATTCTCAAAAAATTGATTTAATTTACATATGTGGGAAAGAAATTAAGTAAATGAAGAAAACTGTTGGTAATATCCATACTGCTAGGCTGACAAAAAAGGGGGAGGGGGGGTCACAATCATTGTTGAAATGCATTTTAAAAAGGTTAGTAGATAGCCAGACAATCAGCTGCACATTGCAGGTACTGGTTCAAGTACAGGTATTGCTGAAACACTAAACTCTTCTCACCTGTCTTACTACAGAAATCCTAGCCTCTTAATTAACTATTAATGAACTTTCACACATTTTTTATTTTGTGCATGAAATGATGAGCTCTTGTTGTCACTGTAACTTAATCTAACTCATCTGAAATCAAGAAAATTAGCCTGGGGTGATGAGAAATCAAATTGTTACATATTCTAGTAGAAGGTTTCTTCACTTCCTACCCCTCCCCTGCCTGAAAGACCAAGAGATTATCCTCCTAGCATCTTCTAGAACCACAGCACACTGGGCTTCCTGAAATACTGTACCAAGATAAAGACCAAACAGAAAGGGTTACTTTCAGAACCCCTCTGGACCAGAGGTCTTCACTGCGGTGTGAAGCCCTATGTGCCGGGGAGAGATTCATTAGACTTGGTCCACAAGGAACGCTAACACAGTCATTTATATTGATGAGGGCTATGGCCCAATAGGATGCTATTTAAATGATCTTTTGATGAATTCTTAAGGTCAGGTCTTTGAAACCAGCACAATGCAAAAATGCCAATAAAACAACATAGGTGAATGGTAGCAGCAGCCATTGTTTGTTAGACTGATGTCTTGCTCACTGTCACAATATTTATATATCTGTAAATTTCAAAATGTTAGAAAATTGTGATCCAGAACTTCTTTAGATATGGTTTCCTAATATACCTGTGAAGAATTCATGTCCTGTACTTTCGATGTGTCTAATGGAGTTATCATAACCAGCATCTCCATATCTGAAGTTCCTCTTTATCTGGCAAGGTAAATAGTGAGAATGAGAGTACGTAATCATTTGGTCAATAATTTTCATGGAGATCAAAGAGGAGGTCTAAAGGACATTTTATAAAATGTCCTTAGAAAATGAGTCAAACATACGCACAAATTCAAATTTAGTTTAGTAATCAAGATGGTAAATGTTGACCAACAGCTTTCCTAAGAAATATTAACCTTCTGTAGCTAGGTCGAAAGGCTCAGTTTTCCTCCATGCAGTCTATAAACAGCATTAGACATCATTTGGCTCACCAAGACAATACCACTGTGGGCAGGGATGCAGTAAAAAATCCTCTTCATCCGTTGCTTGGCTGCCAGGCTTTCCTTAACCCCATAATGGTGCCAGGGTCATTCGCCAAGTCTAGGATACCAAGAGGCTCCACAGCTTCCCAAGTCTGAAGATGAATATTCACTCTGTGGAACATCATTCAGTTTTGAACAATACAGAAACATATTCTGTTTCTCAGCCACCTAAATAAAACGGCCCATATGCTCCTTGTGCATTTTTACACATGTGCATCTGCTCGTGTTCCGTGTCAGACCGATTGAGTGCCTTTGCACCAAAGAAGGGCAACACTCGAGAATCACTTTAGTCTAACCGGACCGAGAGCGATGAGGGTGGTGATTAATTTTGTAATCCGAGCTGTGAAGAGGCTGTTATACCTTCAGGAGGGGAGCTTGATATGCACCTGAGAATGAAAGGCAGTGTTGCTTTTCAATCCCCAAATCGTAGCCCCCTCAGGCTCCTGTTTCACATGCTCGCGGTGACGGATGGCAGCAGGTGAGACGCTGACATTCGCCCTTTGGCAATACCGGGAGGGCCGTGATGAACGACTTGTTTATATGTGGAAGCCCCAATTGTAAATGAAGCCCGAATGCCATGATATCCAGGCGGATTCGCTCTATTTTGTTCCCTCCTCTGAGTCTGCCCGCATCGATGGCCTGTCTTATTAGGGCAGAGCGAGCGTGCCGATGATTGCAAAAGTGGGGTAATACGAACACTTCTCCATTATTCTGTTCCAATGTGGCCCTTTCTCCTGAACTTTGACTCAGGAATTCAGGAAAAATGTTACTTTTTTCAATGCTTACACATTGTCATGAGCTTGCTGGTCACTGAAATGTAAATATGTACGTCATTTAAAATAAAAACTTAAACGTATGTTTGCTTAAGGTGCTAACTCCAAGCTAAGAGCAAAAGACCATAGTAGGTAGATTAAAAAGACAACAATAGTTAAACAAATAATTTCATCATTTTATTTTGCTTTTTTCCATTTTGGTACAGTACTCTGTAGATGGCAGAAAGTAAGAGTAAGCAGACTTTACCAGATGTCAGATGGCCATGTGGTTTGTACCGTAGAGCATGTACATGACTGCTATGTTATTGCACAACCTGTTTTGCCAGCAAGGTGATTAGAATTCATTTTCTTCTTGTTTTCATGTGTCTTTAATATCTGAAGTGATTTTATTGTTATTGTCATTTCTTCTTGTAATAGGAAGCTTGCACTATGCATGCTTTTTTTCTCATGTACTGTTGTTGCAGCTTAAGAATAATAAAATGCTAGCTGTTTTCACTCATTGTTGAGTAAGTGTGGGATTTTGTTTTTCTTAGCTTTTTTCAATACAAATTGATGGTATAAAGTAATCAGAGATCTGAGAATTCTAAGTTGCCTTCCTGGTCATCTTAAGTTTAGAGGAGCCAACACTAAACATGTTACTTAGTACCTGTCTGTGTGAGGTAATATTTAGTGGACTTTTAACATGCACAAGAGATTAAACTGTATGTCTAGTCGCTTAATGCAAAATAATGTGTGCCAGGTTTTGACAAGGCTTCCATTATGGTGTGCATGGTTTATGTCTGTATAATTTATTTTGTATAGAACCCTTAAAAAGGTGAAGTACTGAGAGGGAATTCCGATGCTGTGAAAGCCAAGCTGTAGCTATTTCAATAAGGTACATTTTGTCCCCTCGAAGCAAGTATGATTTGTTTTATTTTTTGATGTCTAAGCAATTTGTAGGATAGACGTTATTATATCAGCTGAATCCTGAACACTGTCTTCCCTTCGACTGTCTACCCTAAAGTATTTCAAATCTTGAAAAAAAAACAGAATATGTAAGTCGGTATTGTTGCATTTGAAGAAATTACTCTTCACAATTCTTCACAATTACTGAAACGGCAAGAATGTACTTTCAAAGCAAACTAAAACTTCACAGACATGCTAGGACATTTCATTTCATAGCCCTCTTGTTCCCAGCCTAGACTTTGTAAACACCTATTGATATAGCCTTGCCAGTTGCTCTTGCTGAAGAAGGTACAAAGTTTTATCTTGTCTGTCAGAATGGCAATAAAGAGATGTTGACACCCCTGCCACTTCCTTCTGCTGCGAAACTGGAAAAAGATCTGTTCTGCTTACCCTAATTGGGCTAGTCAGGCCATGCTTATGGGATTTTGGCAGGCTTTTCAATCAGCAGGGATTAGTATTCTTTATTTTTCTGTCATGAGTCCATGAAGATGTTCTCTGCTTCAAAGTTTTCATGCAGTGTTTGCCAAAGGTTATTGCCTTGTTTTAAAGGGGGCATACATTGGCACTATTGGCATTATGGCACTATTGAAGAGAGTCCAGCCATGATGTCAACTGAAATGAATGAAAAATGTTATGTAAGAACTGAAAAAGTAAACATTCTCTTAAGTTAACATTCATTGTGATTCAAGTGAACCTGAGGCACAATCTTTTTAAGGAGTTTGTAATTTTTTATAGAAGCCAGGAAACAGGTGCAAGAAGAGAAAAGAATTTTGGAGCTTTTCCAGAAAAGTAATGGGCATATTCAGTGGGGCTGTATGTTGATTTGCTTCAGGTTTGATATTTAGAAGTCAAATGTGATGATTGCTTTCCCAATGAAAAAATGCTATGTGGACATATAATTCATATAAAGCCTAAAATATTTGGTTAATGAGATTGTTGTTTAATTTTGGTTATAATTTTGCATCATTATTTAGTTCCTTAATTTTGGGTTTTACAGAGCAGCGTCTCAGAGCACAAAGAGTAAAATAATTTGATGATAACAGGCTGATATTAATTTATATAATAAAATAGTTTTAAACTGAATTAGAAAAGAAAATGTGGTTTTCTGTCATTTTCTGTTCAATTTGACTAATTAATGAACAGAAACATTTAGAAGGTTTCGCTTACCACCCCATTCAATGACAAAACATCCACTGTCTGTACAGAGCAAGATAGCAGGTGACGTCACTGCTTCAATGGGTCAAACACACTTTGGTAGGCTATACAATTCATAGCTCGCATGTGTGTTGAAATGTACACGTCAAAGACAAGTATTGACGCCTGACAAAATTCAAAGGCATGCTGGTATCCTATATTCATTATTGTTGTATCTTTCTGTTTTCACCTGACTAATTACACCAAATTTTACGAGCCCCGCATAGTGACAGTATGTGGGACGATGGTGCGGTGTCAGGGTACAGTTATATATTTAACTCCAGCTGAGGGAAATGGATCTTAAAGTCAAGTTGTCTAGTATTATTGTGACACTTGGAAGTATACCTCCTCTTAGTGCAGTGGTACACAAACCGACGCTGTTTCGCAGGGCAACCTGGGCATTTCCCAAAACGGATTTGGCTCGTCAATGAACGGGGGTAAATGGTTGTTGCAGAGTTGTCCGGTGTTAAGTGGATGACCGTACAAACGGCACTTGGGTTATAAACATAGGGGGCAGTGAGACCCGGTGGCGTTTTTTCATATTGCGAACAGTCCCATCAGGGCTGGGGGAACACGGGCCGCCTCGTTTCTATTTCGAGCGCAAGCTGATTCAGGCTATCGGCGTCAAACTTGGAATGACAAGTCCAGTGCCGCACTCCGCAGGACTAAAAGGGGCTTAAAGGCAGATAAAACAATAATACAAAATGGATACTGGCTTGCAAGAAGAATGCGACAGGGTCGACTCCGAGATGTCCTTCACTGAGTTACAGGACGACTCGGCTGGGGGGGATGTTATAGACGAGGAGGAAGAAGTTGAGGAACTCCGCAACAGGTACATTTCCACTCCAATCTGACGAGGTTTTAAATTTGGCTGTTTCAATAAACTTGTTCTTCGTTGAGCCCTGTTTATTTTGCGATTGGTGCGTATTTATTGTGATCCCTGGTTGTCCCAAACACGTAAGAAATTTGTTTCTTAAGTCGTAGCCTTTAAACTGATGCAGAGAGACAGTGGCAAACGGTAATTAAAAAGTTCGTTTAGAATAATTGTTCGTTTATACCAAAGTGGGACGAGCACTGACAGGCGATGGTGGGATAGCATAAAAGCAGAGGACCTCTGAATGGGACTGGGCGCCTTTGAGTCCTGGGCTGGGCACGGACAATTTAAGTGACGTAGTTAACCTGGATTAATCCAGTAAAACAATTAGGGTGTATGTGAAAGTGAAACAGGTTAAGTCTAAACTTTTTTGTTGTTGTTACAGTACGGTTACACAGTATGTCATTGCATACAGGAAGAAGCAGCACGTAAATATTGCACTGTTATATCCGTTTAACTTTATCGAGATGGAGAGTTGTTTTTAGGGGAAAGGCATGCCTTTGAGTAGCCTAATTCTGTTGCTGTGGCTGAAGTATAAATGGAGTATTTCAAATTCTAAATTTAAGTTTAGTTTAATATTAAACACAAAGCGATACATGATGCCGTCGCACAGATTTTTGACTGGTTGTGCAAAGCCTGGTAAAACTAATTGTAAATTGTGAAACGTCAGATTGTTGAATTGTTGATGAGGTGACGGTTTATATTGGCCTTAATTATGACACTCAATTATGACACCTTAATTATGCTATTGCTTCTGTTATTGTCAAACGCAAGCTATGCCCATGCTTATTGTTGTTAATTTTCCTATCGAGATAGGGTTATTATTATCAATAAGAACTATCGCTTAGCAGACATCCTTTGACTGGGTGACTTACATAACACATATTTGTATATCCTGCACATTATGTAATCAATTAAACAAACTGGGAATATTCTGGAGCAATGGAGGTGAAGTACCTTGCTTAAAGAAACAACATTAGTGCCATACCAGCGACTGGACTCAAGACTGTCTGTATAATTACAGTGCTGTAATCAATATACCATAAACTGTACTGTTTAATGTTTGAGGGGGATCCATATCTTAAATAACCATAACTATTCTTATGTATTAGACTGCAGATTAACTGTCAGAACAGCAGCATCATTGTCCATTCTCCAGCACAGACTGAAAACCCTTGTATTCAGACTACATCTTGGCTCTGCGAACTCTGTCCCCGCCCCTTCCTAACACTGTGGTAAAAGCTAATTGTTGTAAAGGGCATGCCAATTTAAGCACAGAAGATAAAAGCTGGGTGGCACCTCTGAATTTTGCAGTTGCTAAAGCTGTGGTAAACATGCTCTGGTGATACCAACTTGTGGTGGTACAAACCTGGTGGTTGGAGATTGATGGTAATAGTTTCAGGTTGTGTGTTCCTTATTTGCCCTCATCCTGTGGCAATGTTTCCCACAATGGTGCTGTATTTGAAGGACGGCACTAATGATTCAGTATCTGTGCAGCCACTTTCCTAAACCTTGTGAATGCACATTTTGTAAGTCCCTCTTGTTAAGAGCATCTTCCAAATGAATAAATGCAAATCTACACTGTGAGGCTATACAGAATCAGAATTTTTATTCGCCAGGTACAGATATACTAGGAATTTCTCTTGGTGCAGGTGTCGACATTGAAAACATAAATGTAGACAGAATTATACAATACAAGACAGTACAATAAATACAATAAGACAATACAATAAATACAGTAAACAATACAATAAATACAATAATACAATTAAAGAAACTGTGCAATGCTTTGGTTGTGTACATCTGTGGGATGGACTGTTAAAGTGCAAGTGTGCAACTGGACAGGGGGCAGATATGGGAAGGGTCCTTGTTTGAGAGGATGGGGCCTGGGGCTGTAATACAGCATCAACATGAATAATACAGTGATGTTGAAGATGATGATTACAAATATTGTTAAAGATAACACAAGAAGAAGTTATCATTGATAATAATACAGAGATTTTTTGCAGTCTGGGAGTGGAACAGTGTATAAGTAAGAGATGCAAGTGATTTGGAGTTAAAGGGACCAAGCAGTGAGCCCAGGGGAACACCTGTTGGGAGTGTGAGAAATTGAGAGGGAGCCTCTCCATGTGAGTTGGTTCGAACAATTGTAGCGGCAGGTAGGAAATCAGCTCAGCCTCAGGGAAGTGCTTGAGATTCTCATTACCAGCAGGGTGGATGGAAGGATATTTTGTATTATAACACTGTTTTGAATCTGGCAGGGAGGTGTAAACAGATTATAACAAAGGAAAGGGCAGAGGCACTCACAGAGAAGAGGGCGAAGTGCCGTCACTGTAAACTGTACACACCTGAAACTAGACCATGGGGTTCCTCTAAAAGAGAAAAATTGACATTTGCTTACATACAGCGTGTTCAAGTGTTTTGGACAGAAAGGGAAAAAGAGAGATGAGGCAGTAGGATTCAGCAACAGAAAAGTCAAGGGTGGCACATGGTACACAGCAAACACGTTGTTCATTCCACACGGTCTTCATAATCTACTCTCTGTCACCACATGTTGTGTATGATGCTCAGCGCTAGTTGTTAACCTTGCATAATCCAGATCACTTACAAAACTCGGCTGTTAAGCCTTGTGTCTGTGGTTCATTCCTTATCCACTTACCCCACCTGCTAGCAACAGTTCTCAAGTTCTCAATATCTGAAACTTGCTTCATTGAACCTGATTTAAAATGTCAGTCAACCGCTAAGGCTTTGATTTGTGGAAGGAAGTTCACTATCACTTATTGTAGGTGTATTTAATTTCATTTTATATTTAAAGTACCATTTATGCATTACTCAATATACACTGGATACTAAAGTGTGACTTTAATCATTTTTATTTTCCTTCCTTTGTAACTGACACAGCGCATACCTCAAACAAGACACTGCAGTTCTTAACTTGATTCAGCAGAATCTTAATGAGATGGTATCTTGTTCTTCTCCACATATTTGATTTCACACACTGTATTGTATGTAAGATAAGAGAATCCCTCCCTTCTTGCAGTCTGGTTTGCTTTGTAGTAATTAAAGACAAAACATCAGGATGTGTGTGGAATTGTGTCACATTCAACTAACGCTTGACTAAGTATCAGTGTAAATAATTCCAGGATATTGTCGCTCTTCAGATTGGTGTCTGGTAAGAGGGCATTTCCAGATTGTGCATGCAACTTCAGTGCTTAACAGTACAAAAAAGTATTATACAGTATAAAGTACAATAAAACCACCAGTATTTAAAAAAAAAAACATGAAAAAGCTAACAAGATGTCTGAAAAGGAACAAATCCTATTGCACATACACTTAAATCAATTATCAGACACACCTCAATGATTTATTTTTGCCAGGTCATCTTAATTTTATGTGTAAACTAACATTATTACCACTACCATTAACTTGCTGTCTCCATTTGTTGCCTTTCAGTTTGAGGGAAATAGTGCAGGATGACTCTGTAAAGCCGAGGCTCCAGTGCCTCATGGTGGACCCCTCCTTCTCCATGGTAACCGTCCAGAGTGAGGACAGTGGCATTGTGTGGGAGACTGCCTCCAGCAGGTGCTCCACTCCCTGGGCTTCTGAGGCCAGCTCCAACTCAGAGCCCTACAGCTGCGAGGGCTCTGGGACACAGGGCAAGATTGTCATCATCATGGATGAGGAAAAAATCGTGAGGAGAAGGAAAAAAACGAGAAGCAGGAGCAGTCTCGGGGAAAGGTTTAGAAGACCCTCTTCCCGAAACTTTCCAGGCGGAAATGAAAGACCAGCGATGACTGAGGTTTCTGTGCCTAACATAAGACCTGAGCTTACAGATGAAAATGGTGAGTCAATAGAGCCTAAACAGGATAAAGACCAACAGCTATTTAGTTTAGTGTCTGAGGGCTATGAGATACTAAACATTATAGTTCCTTCAAGACTCGCTACAGTGGATGAAGAGGAAAGTACAGAAATGCCAGATAACTTGTCTTATTTGGAGGAAAACCCAAGGATTAAATCAAATCACTTGAAGATTGTAGAAACACAGCCAATTGAAAGCAGTCCTGAGATTGTTGAAGTAGAGGAAGATGATAAGGTAATAATACAGATGGAACCAGTTAAAGTAGAGCCCTCTGAACCCACACCCTCTCAGCCTACAGACGATAAACCGACTAGGAGGGATGGAACCAGTGACATGGATTATTTTGAGAAGTTCACATTGTTGGATGAGCATGTACCAGAGGACCAGGCTTCTGCTACAGAGGAACAAATGGAATCAGGTGACATTCAAGAAAATGAACAAAACAAAGATCAATCTACCAAAGATGACACCTTTGTTTTTGTAAGTGATGTTGAAATTGCAGGTGAGCATCTCGATGAGGTGTTTTATGGTACCAGCTGCTACACTGAACTGGATGAACCATCTGTCAATAAGCATCTTATGGATGAGGACGAAGAAGGTAGTGTGGATCATGGGGAACCATTAAATCCTCCTCTGAAAGAGAGTGGTTCAGCATTATTTGGTAGTGAAGAGACAATTCTTACACCCATTTTCCTCTCCCCGGGACCACCAAAAATAATTGATCCTACACTCCTGGAGGAGCCGCATGCAATGTCATTCCACTACATGGATCTCTATGAGGACGCAGTGGGGGTTCGGAAGAGGGATGAGGATGCATCAGATGTGGAGAGCGTCATCTCTGAGACGTCGTTTCCCAGAAGGCTCTCTGACTCTGATGACACAGGTGGGTACCTGGAAAAATTCATCTTAAAAGATGAGACGCCAGCGGTCGAGGATGAACCCATCGCAGATGACCTTCCAGCAGAGGGTGGAGTAAGACTGTGGTCACAAAGCAAATTTGAACTCACGGGTTGCTTGACTCGTGTAGTGGAAGAGGATGACACAAAAGAAGAGGAGAGAGTTCCAGAAAGTTCTAGGAGAAGTCCCAGTCTATACGAGGACTGTGAACCACTTATCGTAATGTCAGAGGACAAAACCGAAGGTGTAGAATCTCTGCATGCAGTCGTGGAGGAGGAAGCAGCAGTGCTTGGCAAAAAGAGTCCAGAGCTGTGTGATGAGGTGTTTGAGCCTGAAACAGAGGTTGTTGAAAAAACAGAGGCGGACAGGAAGACAGAGATTGAGGGTACTGTTTTAGACCACTTACGGCCTTCAGATAGTGTGACAGAAATAACAGTCGTTACACCTGAAGAAACCTGTATGGAAGTAGTCAGTGATAAAGAAACAGGCATTTCAGTAGTAGATCATAGACCTGAGAGCACATGTCAGGAAATAGTCACTGATGAGGAGGTTAAGGGAGAACAGGAACAG